>LPNX010227929.1:501615-515164 GCA_001517045.1 Pseudotsuga menziesii
CCCAGAAACAGGATATATATATTAAAAGAGTATCATGTATTGGCCCTATCAGGGAGGTGGATGCTGACATCGTTGGTCCACCTGCTTCCGCTTCAAGAATTTGTACAGACATATGGCAGCACCAATCTCAGGTCTCAGTTTCCAGCTTTGGACTTCATCTTTTCTTCAAGGCACTTTGTACATGTACTTGAGCCTTATAGTCTGAGTTTACACACTTTAGATTTACCCATTCTTGCTATGTTTTCAATGTTTTGGTTGTTCACATTCTTTTAGCATCTTAGTGTTTAGCTACTTTTTCAGTCCCTAATGTGTTTTTCCTACCCCGGTTCTTTTCTATTCTGCTGGAAGTAATTTCAACTCCCATTGAGTTACTTTGGTCATTCGTGGACATCAATATAATTTGTGTCAATCTATTTTCTGTCTTTATTAGTCTTCTTTCATATTTTCCATGTTCCCACAGTGTGTTTGGTAATGTCATTTATGTTTTTAAGAGAGGTGTTGAAAAGACTGAACCTCGCAAAAAGTGTGTTCTTTGTTTCATCTCACTTGTGCCATGGTGGAATATAGGGCTTCTCTCTAATCACTTCAAGGTTTTAGAATTTCGAACTCATGAGGCTCCTAAAAGTGTTATAACAAAAACAAAGGTCAATACCACCACTAACAAAGTAATACCTTGTGCCATAGAAATGTGGAATTGGAAAAAAAGTTGCTCAAGACATTTTACTGCTGCTGCAAAGAAAAATCATAGTCGAGGGTGAGAGGTCACTCATGATCTTTCCTTCAAAACCTTTAAGGTTCAAAATCTACTCAGATTCTTTTAAAGAAGTCCACAAGTATCTATGTTGGAACCTCTCTAAATAACTTATTTCCTGCAAAATAGTGAGTTAAAGTTTAAACCATTTGGACCGCTATCAAAAGGGTATGTCCACATGGATCTTGCTGCCAAATCCTATCCATTGCTTGGCCTGTGAAAGTCTCAATAAAACAACTTTGAAATAACTGCCATACCTGCCAAAACCTTTTGAGAAACCATGACACTGAAATCTTAAATGCACTGACTTTTTCTTGTTTATTATGTCAGCTTTGATTGCTCAAGTCAATTGAGCTCTTGGTTATTATTTTCATCATCTCGATTTGTTGTTTTTTTCTTTAGGCATTGGAAGTTAAGGTGAGGACATTCTTAGCGTTTTCCTTCTAACTTTCTTCCATTTAGAAATTTATTTTTGAAGGTAGGGTTTTTGAAAGGGTGGATTCAACTCTGTCCTTGGTTTTAGCCTTTAGGACTTTTTTTCATTTGAAATGTTCAAGATTGTAAATCTTTCATTCCTATGTGAATCTTTCATCAGCATCACGATCATCTAGGTTTCATCTGTACATCTATACTGTCTCCATCATCTCTATACATACTAAAGGTTGTCTGCACGATCTATGTTCTTCGAGTAGTGTCTAGATGAATCAGTTCTATCAGGATATCTAAGAGAAAAATCTTTTGCTATCTGTTTGTCTCTATTGTCGATGGGAAAATTCCATACGTGGCTTGAGAAACCTTGACGAGCAAATGTGTATAACCATCTACTACCTGTTCTTCTCATCTGCCAATGGGGTACTCCCATACCTAGCTGAGAACCTGAACGAGTAAATGTGCACGACCATCTACTGCCTATTCGTCTCATCTGCCGATGGGATACTCCCATACCTGGCTGAGAACCTGAACGAGTAGAGGTGCCTGTGCAATCACACGGCCATCTACAACCTGTCCGACTCATCTGTCAATGGGATTTCTCCCATACCTGGCTGAGCACCTAGACGAGTAGAGGTACCTGGGAAAAGGCATGGTAAATGTCTCTCAGTCATCTCTCCCTCTCAAGGAGCGATACATTCTCTTCTACTCGAAGTCTTCCGCGAAAGTATTCAAATTTCACCTTGAGAAGAGGCTTGGTGAGAACATCTGCAGTCCGATCATCTGTTAGAATATACTATAGCTCCACCACACCTTTCTGCACCATATCACGTATGAAGTGATACCAAATCTCTATGTGCTTCGACTCGTCATGAAATACAGGATTCACTGACATCTGCACACAACTCTGGTTATCACAGTGAATCACGGTTGGCTCTGGAATCTGGCCAAACAATCCTGCAAGAAGTTTACAAAGCCAAACTGCTTCTCGGGCTACTAAGCTAGCAACCATATACTTGGTCTCTGCAGTACTGAGAGCTATTGAGTTCTGCTTCCTACTGCATCAGGAAATTACTGCAAAACCCAGACTGAAACAACATCCTGACGTTCTCTTCCTATCTGTAGTGCATCCGACCCAATCTGAGTCTATAAACCCTTGCATTTTCAAGTCACACTCTGAATCATACCTCGGTTCACACATCAACTGACTGAGAGAATTCACAACAAAACATATATCTGGTCTGGTGTTCGTCAGATACATCAAGGACCCAATCAGCTGGCGATACATAGTGGGATCGATCAAATTTGAATCTGAAGCAGAATCTCTATGCTTCTTCAAATTTGCATCCATCGGAGTAGCTATGGACTTGCAGTCCAACATTACGAATCTCTGTAGTATATCTATGGTGTATTTTCCTTGACCTAGGAAAATATCCTTCTTCCTCTGCCATACTTCTAATCCCAAGAAGTAATGCATCAATCCAAGATCCTTCATTTCGAACTCAGTGGCGAGTTTCTTCTTACACCATACAATAAGTTTCTCATTTCCAGTGAGAAACGGGTCATCAACATATAGTACCAAAATCAGTGGCTCATCATTCACAACCTTGTAGTAAAGGTTGAGGTCTGCATCACTCTTGGTGAATCCCAGACTCACCAGGAATCCGTATATTCGTCCATACCAAGCACGGGGTGTTTGCTTGAGTCCATATAAATCCTTTTTCGGCTTGCATACGTGAGACTCCTTTCCATGGACAACAAACCCTTCTGGTTGTTCAATATATACTTCTTCCTCAATAATACCATTGAGAAAGGTTGTCTTGACATCCATTTGATGCAACTTCCATCCCATAGCTGAAGCAATAACAATGATCGATCTAATGGAAGTATATCGAGCCACAGGAGCAAATGTCTCATCATAATCAACTCCCTCTTTCTTAGAGAATCCTCTGCCCACAAATCTAACCTTGTTATTTTCTTTTAATGCTTCCATCTGCTCCATGTGGAGTTTCATGCTCCTCTCGATTCTGCAAAATCTATTGTGCCCATTCTAGGTCTTTTTCAGCTTACTGTCATATCTGTGGGAGCATAATCTGGATCAATTGGATCAATGGGATCGATCGGTTTATTCCTTTCTTCAGACTCCCTCTTAATTTCTGAAGGGAGAGATGATCCCATCTCTTCATCGTCATCGATATCCATATCAGATCCTCTTCTTTTTTGGATAGCCATTTCTTCTTCGAAGGTTACATCCTGACTGACTTCGATTTGCCTCAATCCTGGGATGTATATTCTATAAGCCTTTGAAGACTTGCGGTATCCCACGAATATTCCCTTCTTTCCTAAAGGTTCTAACTTGGGCACATGAATGTAGACTGGAATGTAATTGTCCATCCTAGTGACGACCAGGTTCATCAAGGATCCTTCAATTATCTTGTTCAAATCATGACAGCAGTGTCGTCAGGTTTCTATCATATGTAATAGACCAGAATCCTTGTCTTTAACGGATAACTCCCTCTGTCTCTTAGAAGTCGATTGAGTAAATCTTGTTGAAGCAGTAGATAGACCGACATTTGTGGGATCCTTCCGCTTCTAATCACCAAAATCTCTGCATGAGATCATTCTGGGTCTGAGAGTCATAATTCATGCTTCTAGAGGCTTTTTGTTTCCCTTCCATCTGTATATCAATGGGATTACTTGTCCTTGTAGATCATGGCATTCCCTACAAGTCAAATCCTGTCGAATGGTTAGCAATATTTCATAATCAATGTCAAAATAATTAGGCAACTTTTAGTCAATGCTTTGACACAACACACATAAGGCCATTATTTGGATGCTTATGGTCGCCATTATAGCATACCATTAAGAGCGTGTACTACTCCAAGTATGTTATAAAGGAGTTGTCATCCTAGATAGGTTGTGCAGCATGACCGACTATTTAAACAATCATGTGTATAGAAAATACTACATAAGCCTACTTGTTAACTACCTGAATTTAGAAATGTAGATCTGTGTAAAACATATTTAAAAACAACAAGATCTAATCTACTAGAGCATGTAAAATCAAATACTTATCTTTTGTAGTTTTGTGGGTGGGCTCCCACTGTCAGAGTCCACTGATCTTCCTATGCTTGCTTGACGATCATCACAATCTAAATCTTCATATCATTTCTTAGAAGAACTCTGAACGATCATCATTCCTTGGTTCCTTGTGAGGAGGGTCTTCTTCTACATCAACAGTTGAAGCTTCATGCTTCCTTTTGTTTGAACTTCGACAACTACTGGCATAATGACCGTATTTCTTGCACCTGCAGCACTGTATCTGAGATAAATCCTTCTTCTCTTATTTCTTCTGATCTAGGGGAGGACTTGATTTCTTATCTTGGTGCTTGTGATTGAAGGACTTCCTTCCCCTTCCCTTGCCTTTCTTGGCATGAGATACAAAAGCTTGATTTTCCTCAGGTTGAGCGCCATGAAGTCTTTGGCATGTTGCTATTCCCGTTTCTTCCTGAGTGCATTCTGGCCATAGTTTATCAAATTTGGGCAGCTTGGTTTGACCACTTATAGTTTGGATGAAAGACTCCAAAGATGGTGGGAGACCATTTAAGGTGGTCATAACGAGATCATTTTCTTCAAGGTTGTCTCCACTAGACTTTAGCTTGTCCCGGAGCTCGTTTATCCTCATGAAATATGAGGCAATATTCTTGGATTTCGTCATCTTCATATTCGACAGTTTATTCCTCAATGTGAGAATCACATTGATGCTACTGTGTTCAAATAGATTCTTCAAGGTTTTGAACATCTTCCTCGTTGTCGTATTTTCTCAGATCTAAGGAACCAAGTGGTCTCTAATTGAGTACACCAAAATCCATCTTGCTTTGGCATCATTCTTCCTCCAATAAGGTTTGTCTTCTTCAGCTTCTGGTTCTGGGACCTTTGCATTCACACTGTAATAGGTCATTTTCTTCTAGTAGAAGAAGAACCCTAGACTTTCGGGGGATGAAGTTGGAAGCCCCTTCCAGACGATCTTCAACCTTCATACTAGTCATCTTGACTGGAGATCTGGATTTGAAACCCTAGCAAAGACTAGGTCAAAACTGAAGGTTGGAGTTTTGGAAAACTGACTCCACCGATGAATGCGCCTTAGAGAGACGAGCTGAAAGGAGGTAGAGTCGAACCAAAACTGTGGAGGAAGTAGGTCAAAAACTAAAACCCTAATTTCTATTGCGGCTGCAAAATTAGGTCAAAATTTGAAAATTCTCAAAATTGAATTTTTCCTTCACCAAAAGATGCGCCCTCCTTAGAGCGAAACCCAAGGCTCTTTTCCTGCCAAAAGTTGAGTGAAGGATTTGAAAGATGAAACCCTAGTTTCGACAGGTTTCTGACAATGGCTTCTTCTAGCACTGCTTTGATACCATGTTAGAATTTCTTAACATTATAATAGTATATCTTAGTTGCATTTATCAATAGGATCACTAGAAGATAGACAAAGCACATAACAATAACATGAGTATTTTTATCCTAGGAAACCCAAATGGGAGAACCCAGCAACCTTCGTCTAGAGATAATAATTCTAAGAACAGTGTACAATGAAGAAAGAGAAAAGATGGAAGTATCTTCCAGAGATAGAAACCCCAAAAGCAGTCTTCTCCTTCAGTAGGTGTGAACTTCTCTCTCCTAGAAAATGCAAACTTCACTTGAGTGACTGTGTTATAATGAGGAGGGGCGCCTCCTATTTATTTTGTGTGTTATAATGAGGTTTACATTGTTCTTTCTAGGGTTTGTATGATGAATTACATTGTTCTTTCTTTTGAAGTTGCACAAACTCCAACAACTTCGACCACGACGTATATATATATATATATATATATATAAAGAGAGAGAGAGAGAGAGAGAGAGAATGGTATGTAACCTACTCAGGTTCTAGGAAAAATCAATGATCATTCTTTACACTAGGAACAACAAGTTATGCTTCATCCCCTAAGTCGAGGCTCCTAGTGTAAATAATGATCATTGATTTCCCCTTGAGTCTTAGTAGGCCACATAGTATGTGCAGCTTGTTACCCTCCAAAAATGCATATTTCATACACACTTTCATGGGCCTTTTTCTCTCATCAAGCACAAAAAAGACCCTTGGAGTTCAATAGTAGTTACAAGTTTATGGGGATTCCTTGGTGGCACACTTAGAACAATTGAGGAAGCAATAGAACATGAGTGCCCTACTTCAAGAAAGGTCAAGGGCATGGTTTATGGCGAGATTAGGCTAGAACACAACCTAAGGAGATGAATGCCCTACCTTGTTTAGGCTCTAGAGCATGATACGAGGCAAGCAAAGGCATCAATAAGAATCAAAGTTTGAATGCCCTCTTCAAGGAGGTGGTTGAAGCATGCTGGAGACGGGAAGAAACCCTACTAGAGGAGTTTCCACCCATTTGGAGGCATATTCCACCTTTTTGGGTATTTGGAGGAGAGGATATATTGTTTGAGGCCTACTACACTTATTTGGAGGCAAAGTCTTCACATGAGGAGGTGCCATGTGACATTGTTGGACCATTGAAAGGAAAGGCATTTGCTTATGAAGATGACAAGGGGTATTTTGGACCCTTTGCATGCAGCCAAGAGCAGAAGGAGCAAAATGTCCCTCATGAAGCCTTGAATGTGACATGTGACAAAGGAAAAGGTTAAAGGAAGAATGCCTTAGCTCAAATTTGTGCCATGTGCAGGTAGTAATGCTTGAATGGTCAAAGGGGATCCTTTGAGAGGAGTGTTCCACTACAAAAGTATAAGGAGTTATATTTTGGCTTGCTTGATAATGAGTGAACCCTTTAAATAGAGACGTCCTTCTCAAAAGAAGAGGTGAATCATGTTAAAGGGGGCTTATGAGGCCTTTCACATGATTTAAGATGCATTGCCACAAATTTGGAGAAGTTACCTCATAGGAGAAGATGACACGTCATTTTGTTATTTTAAAAACCTCAAAAGAACTATAAGAGTTGGAGTTGAATCATGTTAAAGGGGGTTTATGAGGCGTTTCACATTATTTAACATGCATTGCCACATATTTGGAGGAGTTACCTCATACGAGAAGATGACAAGTCATTTTGTGATGTAAAAAAACCTCAAATAGCACTTTAAGAGTTGTTGGAGATAATGTTCATATTTAGAACTTAGATAAATAATAAGAGCCCCAAGGGTTAGCTCAATTGGCAAGACATGCGTACACTCTCTTGGTTCGGGGGAGGTCACGGGTTCGAGCCTTGAGTTCTCTGGGGTTAGGCCTTCTGCTAGGATGGCCAGCAGTTTACCACCTCTACCATCCATGAATATGGAGAAGTATTGCTGGGTTTCCCGTGGATCTTTCCATCTGAAAAAAAAACTTAGAAAAATAATAAATGCTTCTTAATAAAGTGACTTAATAATAGGCACTTAATGGAGTCATTATAAAGTGGTTAATAGTTAGGTATTAGGTTAATAGTTAAGTATTTGGGTGTTACTTAATGTACTATTTTCTACTACTATGATGAAATAAGATAAAGCATCATCTAATTGATTGATCCACTCTTTCTCATTTCTCACTATTGTGTGTATTCCTGTCCACGTTCTGTGTAAATCTCACATGGTATTAGAGCCACCGTGAGCAAAGGCTGAAAATCTCACATGGTATTAGAGCCACCGTGAGAAGAGGCTGAGGAAGCGGGTGAAGGGGCCAGGGGACTGCTCACACATTGGACAGAGGATAGAAGGGGCATTTGTACTTGACTAAGTCAAAGGACTGTCTATTTGAGGATTCGTAGGGCAAGAACAAACCTACAAAATTTGTACTAGAATGAATCAAAGGAACTATGTATTTGGGAATTCACAGGGCAAGAACAGACCTATGAAAATAAAATTAAATCGTGTTTGTGACCGTGGGAGAATTAGTGTCGGTCCTTAGAAGAATTGTGAATAGTGTGAAGCTGGCATACTCTGTGAGCCGCCATCAACAGAAGGGGAGCGATTGTGTTTGATTAACAATATAAAACATTATTTTAAAAGGGATTTGGGCTTGTCTGTTGTCGCGTATCAGATTGGAACCGTCAAAGAGAGGCCATCAGGCGACGGAAACTCTAGAGGAATCGGGCCCCACCTAATTAAAAGAAAAAAAACCTTCTCCGGATTAGGGAACCAAGCCACCATCCATATACAGGAAGAGAATCTAGCAGTAGTCAGACTGAAGTCGCGGCCCGCCACCGTAGAGCAATCGGGTTCCAACGAATTAAAAGGATATCTGTCGAGTGGGACAACCCGACATTTTAAAAGTGATAGGGGAAAGTGTTTCAAAGTAAGTTGTGTCCACATCTGAGGATTCAAACCGTCTGATGTGTTAAGTCTAAGATAAAGGGAATGGAACTGAGCCGCATCGGACTGTTGAGGATTGAGGTTCGTTCATATATGTGCCAGCGGAATTGGGGAAGAACACATCAGTTAACCAAATTGCTTGAAATACACTGAAAGAAGTTAGCTTGCAGTTTATCGAGTAAGTTATTATGTTACTTGGAATATGCATCACTATTGAGTGCTAGCTTGCATATGCAAATTTGGACAGAAAATTTTAGTTTGTGATATGTTTTGTTGTTCGAGACAACAAAACGGTTTTCTATTGCTAAGTTGAAGTAGTAAAATCAGATTTCATATTCCTTTGGTGAATTTAAATCCCTTAAAAAAAGTGGCCACTTTATCTCATATAATGTTGGATGGAAATGAAAATTTTAATGGTGAGAATTTTAAATCATGGAATTAGAAGATGCTTGTCAAATTTGAATATAGATGTTTGAACAAACTTGTATTGGGAAAAGGAACCCAGAGTGAAACAGATGAAGATGCCCAATAAAAGTATGATGCTAAGAATCACGAGGTTGTGATGTTGATCAGGCTCTTGGTATATGTTATTCTCAATTCAAATGGAGGAATATGAATCTCTACCATATCATTTGCTAAAAATCAAGCATATTCGAGATCAATTGAAATCAATTGACAGGACAATGTAAGAAGAAGATATGGTGGTTATAATTTTAAAAAGTTTGCCCACTTCCTATGCAAATCTTATTGAGATCTTGAACATTACTAGTGTTTATAAAGATTTGGCATTTAAGGAGTTGAGCACTAAGCTCTTGCAGCAAGACAGGTAGAAAAAACAGATTAGGAATAGCAATGGGAATGAGGCTTCTAAGGTGGCAATTGCAGAAGAGTTTAAGAGAAAAGGTAGCAAACTAAGAGAAGAGGATGATGGAGGTAACTCTTCTGAATCAGATAAAGATAGAAAAGCAATTAGGTGCTTTTATTGTGGAAAATTAAGGCATATAAACATTGTTGGATTCTGTTGTGTTGTGTTGAGTGGCGGAGAAGAACACAAGGTTAGAGGAAAGGGGAATGTCTTGCTCCAGCTTAGAGGTAATGATTAAAGATGTATATTATGTTCCTTGTTTGGAAAAAAGTCTATTGTCGCTAAGTAGTTTAAAGAAGCACAGCCTACACTCCCGTATAAATTTCAACAATAATATGTGTTTTTATTGTTGATAAAAATAGCAAAAAGATATTGGTATGGGTTTGGAAGTATTGCCACCTAATCTTTACCTCCAAGCAGGGATGATTTTAAAGAACCGTACTTATTTAAAAGTGTATAAATGTTGGCGAATATTACCAATTCTTATAACAACAACTATAAAATGATTGGCGATATTTTTCAAAAAAAAAAAAAAATTCCGAGGATTTTATATCGTTTATATAATAATTTGGCGATTTTTAGGATGAAAAAATTTTACCCCATCAAAATTGGGCGAAACAAGGCTTCAAAAAATGCAAAATGGCGAATCTTTTTTGGGAAAAACACATGGAAAAATAGCCCACTGGGCTAAAATTCGCCCCTAAAATTATCCCTGCCTCCAAGTGAGAAAAATATCAACTCATTGGGCATAGCCTTGGGGGAGTCGGGTGCACTCTCATTACAACACTTGACTCCTTCGTTTAGGCCAACTCTTAAACAAATCCAAGGGGGTTGGTCCGTAGAAAATAATCTAAGGATAAAATGAAATAACTAGGAGTTAATTTAAATGCAACAAGTGCAAAAGATATACCAAAAGAGGACTAGTGCCTTAAAGTAGAACATACTAAGATATAATCAACTAAGATCCTACTTACAATGCGGAATTATAAAGCCATAGATGATGTATACGATTGAGATCTTCTTTGATTGTTCCTTAAACGAGTTGTAGAAGTAAATGTGAGTTAATTACTAAGACAGAATATCGATGCTCCTTTACCAAGTGAAATCAAGTGTGAGCTAATTACTAAGATTTAAAGACTATGCTAGATCTACATTGGCTAAAGCAGTTAACAAAGTAGTTAATCTAAGTAAAGCAAACTCGAGGCATTGAGATACTCTTGCCCATTGGGGAAAAGTCTAAGAATCGTCGATGCCTAGGGTAAACCAAGGTTTGGAATCTGGATACACTTACGTCTCAACTGCAATGAGGATGTAGCGCTTAGTCCCACCTAATTATCTTTAGATTAAATAATAAAATTTTATCTTGTTATTGGTTTGTAAGTCAAAAACCCCTAAACTACATTATATTTAGCGTCCATATAAATTGATTGACAAAATAAGGCCAAAATTTAATCTATGTCAACGTCCATATAAATTAATAGACAAAATAAATAAAATCTAATATATTTAGTCAAAAATAAATTGCAAAAGGGAAACAACTAACCTAGATGCTCAAATTTGACATGAGGGTAGGGAGATGCGAGGGATGGTGGTATATGCCACTAACCCACGGCACATACAATAGTCCAAAGGACTATGGTGAACACTTTCTAATACTTTATAAGTTAGGAATTAGTCAAGTTTACAATAGTACCAAAGATGTCAAGTTTGTGAAGGAATGGGTTGTCGGTTTGACTACAACTCTTCCAGGGATGGGGTTGCTCCTTAGGGGCTGCCTCCTAGCTATCAAACCTATATAAAGAATACTTTGGACAGCAGGTAGAAGCTCACTAAAGGCTGCCACTTAGCTGCCACCTAAATCTGCAAATGAACTATCAACTTGCCCTATCAAAAGCATGGCTAAACACAAAGTGTTAAAGGCGTTAAGGAAAAAAATAAACAACCATGTAAATGGACCTTCTTCTGTTGTTTATGCGTTCTTAGGACAGTGGGCAATGAGCTAAAAAACTCAAATTCATTCAAATAAGGCTACCTTTATACATAAATAATTTATAAATCTAAGTGTAAATTGATCTAGCCTTTATGCATGCACTTAGAAACACCTTTTAAAGAGATCTACTTAGTGATATAACTTGAATGCGAAGTAGATCTAAAGCATGCAATTATAGATCTACTAATTATTTGACTTTAAAATTATAGATCATATATTGCATATGTGTAACAAAGTTGAGAATCTTGCATTATAGAAGAGGTGGGTTGCAAGAAGAGAACGGAATGCCTTTCAAGTTGGACTATGAAGTCATCAAAAAATTGCAAAGAGGTGCTTGTCCATGAAAAACCAACAAGTTGAAGGAGTTGCACTAGGCTAACTACAACCTTTTTTTATGGATGAGGACCTGCGACGTAGTTTAAACAAATATAGAGGAGATTGGATCTCCTCTCCAAACTTCTTTCTGTGCAACCTACAGAAGAGGGTTAACAAAACATAGATACAATTGAAATAATGTTTAAATTAAGATCCTCTCTACCAGACTACATGAGATCTACTAAGTAAGCAACTTAAATAGATCCTATCATATTGGGTAGCAATGCCCTTTCAAAGGCCAATGATGAAGAAAGAATTACAAGCCATCAAACCAACATAGATTACCTTATATATAAAGAACAAAATAATACCATCCACACATTAGCAAGCAACTCCTCATGTGACCTCCCAAGTCTTCACTTTATTCAATTCCAATCCTTATGAGACTTGTGCATAAGCATCAACTGATAATCAACAAAGAAAAGAGAGGGGAGATCTTGCTTTAATAGCAAAATAGGAAGAGGGAGGCAAATTTCATGAAGTGGAGCAAACTAGAGTGTCGAGTTAACTAGAGTTTAATTTGACACCTCATGCAGTTAAATAGAGCTTAAGGGCTACTCATTTACAACCGAGGAGACAAGAAAGGGACAAATAGGGATTGATTGAGACCAAATCCAATCAGAAATGGCATTTGTAATAAACCTAATTGGTTATTACAAGTGATATTCGTAATGCATTTATTAGTTAGGATAATTAATTACTAATTAGTAAATTACTAAGTGACATGTCTATTGATACATGTCGCTACCAATAGGCCATATTTATACTTGGTCATTTCTATTGTAAAGTCATCAATATATATATATATATATATATATATATATATATATATATATATGTATGTATATATATATATATATATATATATATATATATATGTATGTATGTATATATATATATATATATATATATATATATTATGGTAATCATGTAAGGTGTTACCTTACAAGTTGTATCAGAGCTTCAGGCTCTCGCTCACACTCGGCACTTGCACTCGTTCCTCAAGGCAAGCTCTCACTCCGTTGCACTCGTTGCTCTCGCTGCTCATCCACCGCTTCCTCCTCCATTTTCCCTCGCCTCCCCTCACTTCCACTCCCTTCCACCTCATTGCAATCATCCCAACGATCTCCATCTCGGCACCACACCAGTCTCCTCTTGGCTCTCCCACTTCTTACCTCTGCTACCTTCCCATCGCCTACTTCGCAATCTCCACTCTCCCATCGTTGCCTACAACCCTGCCATTGCTACTTTCGCGTCCTTTCTCCCAGCCACGCCATCCTCATCACTGCCTCCTTCCTGTGTGCTTTCTCACTGCGACCTTCCAACCCCCATGCTCCCTTCCTCCCTCCTTCCTTCCACTTGACCTCGACTCTGTCCCATCCCCCGTCTCCTCACACACATGCGGCCTTCTCTCCCATTCCATTGCCTACAACATAGCTCCTCCTCGTGGCAACTCCTCTTTCCACCTGCGCGCCCTTGTCCCTCACGCTGCCCTCTACTCCTCCCACCTCCCTTTGGACCGCATCCACCTGCCTGCACCTCCATGGCTCTGCTCCACTTACACTCGTGCTCACACACTATCCCAGCAGCCTTACGCCTCCTCCTCCCAATCGCCACTTTTCCACCGCCGCCATCCACATGATGCCATCCATACGCTGCCACCCACACGCTATTCTCCCCACCGCTCTCCATCCACGCTATTCTGCACGCTACCATCCAGTCGTTGCCACTCCACGTCAAACCTACAAAACAAAACAAAAAAAAACAAATTTTAAATAAAAATATATATATATATATATAT
>LPNX010227929.1:516475-665004 GCA_001517045.1 Pseudotsuga menziesii
GAATTAAAAGGGAAGAGAAGAAATAAAAAGCACAAAGCTTGAAGCAAAAATATCAGATATCGACGTGGCAACGCAAGTTCTTCATGAAGACATAAAAGAATTAGTTGAAGAAATAAAAAAGTTGATAATACGACGACAAGAAGGAGAATTGAAGAAGCATGTGGACAAGGAACAATCAGAGGCGCATGTGTCCTACTCCTCAAGCAGTTACGCCATATGTATTTTCAAGCACGGAAGAGCATGAAGAAACTTTAGTTGATATTGATAAATGACAACTCAAAATCACTCCTACACCTATGCCAAAACAAAAATCACATACATTGATGCCTTACATTCCCCCTCAAAGAAAGTTTAGGGTATCATACATAAAGAAGGATAAGAACCATCGTTTGAAGTACAAGACACAAAAAACAATGCCTAACCATTACCACCGTTCAAAGTACAAGACTCAAAATAAGATGCAGAATCTTGCACAGGTTCCGACAATTTGTTGCAGCTTCATACAAGGAATGGAAAAGAGTCGTATAAATCATCCAGCCTACACAACCATAAAATCAGTGAAAATGGCTCGTGAAGCTCCAAAATAAAGTCGGGTTGTAAGCTTGGCTCATAACCCAAACTAAAGCCAAGGACATGATAATAAAAACAATAACACAGACAATGAAACAAAAGATGTAGAAGACAGTGATAAAACCCAGAGTATGGAAGATCAAAATGAACCTGAAGAAAAATTACTTGAGAATAAGAATGACGAAAAGACAGATGCATCTAATGACAATCCTGATGCCAATGCCAATCCTAAAGAAGATGGCAATCTCATAAATCGTAACAATGAAACACCAAATACTGATGAACATGAGATTAGTGGTGATGACAATTATGAAAAAATTGAAGTTGTAGAAGGATACAATGATGAAAATAGAAGCACTAAAGATGATCCTAATCATCACAACGTAGAAGAAGAAAACTTAGAAGATTCTGCGACACACGAAGATATAAACGTTTTACAGGTTGTTGCAATTCAGTATGTTCGAGATCAAATGGTTCCCAAGGAACAACCGAAAACAAGATTTTTAATCAAACCCCAATGGATGAAATAAATACATTAAAAGGCGCTTTATCCTTAAAAGTATGCGACGAAACTGCAAGTGAAGAATCCTTAACCAATCAGATTGAATTAAGTAAGTTGTTAGTAGTTTCCACGACATATAAGAAGAGCATATCAAATGTAACTGAATATCCAACCATGCGTGAAGATCCATCGATCGACACTAAAGAATCTATATTCCAAATATTAATCAGAGCCATACCAAGGCATGCAAAAATACCAGAGTTCAACTTGTCAACACAAGTTCATCATGACGATATCAGATTGGCAACTCAAAAGAATACTTCCTATAGTCATTATGGTTTTATCTACAGAATTATATGCATGAAGAAATTTGAATGGAAATGTGACCAACTATTTCAAGAACTATTAAACCGCGGTACCATTATTCATGGTAAGAGTTCATTTGTCAACTTCAATCACACCTATGTGTTCTCAAAGGGGATTCTGTCAAACACAACCCTATGAAGTTACAACTAATCAAGCATTTAAGAAGTTCAAATTAAGCGCTCTTTACACAAAATTCGTGGTCAAATCTTTTCAAGGCCAGATGACTTCTAATAAACCTAATTGGTTATTACGAGTGATATTCGTAATGCATTTATTAGTAAGGATAATTAATTACTAATTATTAAGCGACATGTCTATTGATACATGTCGCTACCAATAGGCCATATTTATACTTGACCATTTATATTGTAAAGTCATCAATTCATTATTATATATATATATATTATGATAATCATGTAAGGTGTTACCTTACAAGAATTGTTAACCCTCTCCTGTAGGTGTTACCTACAGGAGAGGGTTAACAAAACATAGATACAATTGAAATAATGTTTAAATTAAGATCCTCTCTACCAGACTAAATAATATCTAATAAGTAAGCAACTTAAATAGATCCCCTCATATTGGGTAGGAATACCCTTTCAAAGGCCAATGATGAAGAAAGAATTACAAGCCATCAAACCAACATAGATTACCTTATATATAAAGAACGAAATAATACCATCCACACATTAGCAAGCAACTCCTCATGTGACCTCCCAAGTCTTCACTTTATTCAATTCCAATCCTTATGAGACTTGCGCATAAAATCAACTGACAATCAACAAAGAAAAGAGAGGGGAGATCTTGCTTTAATAGCAAAATAGGAAGAGGGAGGCAAATTTCATAAGTGGAGCAAACTAGAGTGTCGAGTTAACTAGAGTGTAATTTGACACCTCATGCAGTTAAATAGAGCTTAAGGGTTCCTCATGCGCCATCGAGGAGACAAGAAAGGGACAAATAGGGATTGATTGAGACCAAATCCAATCAGAAATGACACCTCACTCAAGGAGGGGGGATTAGTGAATATGTCTTTTTACCTATCTCTTAAAATCACTCAAATTTGTCTAGAACATGCAAAAATTATGGTATTTTGTCTTCGAGGAGTGTGTTAAGCTACATGAAGGGGTCTAAAGGGTTGTTTAATGTATACTAAGGTGTTTGACACCCCCTTTAAACATTTTAATACAATTTTACAACATCTAACCCCCAAGAGACCTAAACAAACAAAAAAATACAAAATCACAGTGACAAACTTATTAATGCATGACAAAAGACCAAGGACTAATTGGAGGCGTGATTGAGTGAAAAAACTTTGACAATAAAGATCACTAGTATCTATATCTAGACCTTTTACACATATAATATAGATGTCATGTCATTTTAAAATTATCATCTTTTGACCATGAGCAAAAGAGATACAAGGACCCAAGAAGAGGAAGAAGAAGAAGAAGAGAGTAATACTTGGCAAGGCCCTAGCCCAGCCAATCTTTCAGGTGATCATCTTTGTCTTCAGTCTTCATGATCATCCTAGTGCAAACTAGCTGGTAACAAGAAGAACAACATTTACTTAGGTTGTTAGAAGTTGAGAATGCAAGGTTATTATTGAAGAAAGATGGTTGTAATTTCACTGAAAATTCATCCATAATGCCTAGGACAAGGAGGTGTTCGATGAAACAAAATTCAAGAAATGAAGCCTCAAATGATGTTGCTACTGAAACAAGTCAAAGAAGAGAAGGCAAACAATAGGCATATTATCCATTATCTGGTGTAATTCATAAGAAGACCATTGGGGAGGGTGATGATGAAGTGGTAAAGAAGCAAAAAGTCAAGGAGAGGATGGAGATGATGATGCTTCCTCAGATGAGCAAATACAAAATCTTAATATGTTGGACTGCCAAAATGTGGACAAGGTGAGTTCACTCAACAAGCTAATACATTAGAGCAAAATTGGGGTCTAAAATGGGCCTCCCAAGGAAAATAATAAAATAATATTAATGAATTTTGGACAAAGAGAGAGCAAACTACTTTTTTCTTCATATTTTCAACATATATTCTTGTGGTTTTATTCAAAATTCAAGCAGGAGCGCTTGTTGGATGCAGAATTACATTCTGCATCCAACGAGTGGCTACATTGCAAACACAAAGAAACCAGTGACCAATGTTGCTACCCACTCGTGATAGGGTTGCTAGCTATCATATGAAACCTGTGACCAAGCTTTCTAGCTTACAAATTTTCTCCACGAGCATTATGTACTTGCATTTCAGCCATGTGTGGGTTCTAGTAAGCTTCTATGGATCCAATTTGCTCACTTCTTGAACCAAGTTCACTTCCGTCAAGGTTTTCATTAAGGTCTTCACCCCACCATGCTCTTGGTTGATCTAAGCTAATTCACTATGCCATTAAAAACCATATCCACAATGAAAAAGAGGAGAATGCATCTAAAGTTGAGTACCCAATCCCCTAAATTTGTTCTTCTCTTGAACAATAAATATGACAAGTTCGAACGAGCTCAATCACATAACTACTTCAGAACTTTCTTTTTATTCATTGAATGTAAAGAAGGGAAAGGCATGAAATCTCTATTTACTATTTACAAAACAGAGACAATTTTGAGACAATTAATGTCTCCTTTATAAAAGATTGTATTGAGCAAATGGTAATGGATTTACATACTAAAAAGGTAGATTTCATCATAAAAAATTCTAAGATTGTTCGATGATCCTTATTGGAATCCAACTGAGGCCAATCAAATTCCACGCGATCTACAAACCGTCCAGATCAAGATCCTTGCGGGCATTTGCTAAAACCCAAGGGCTTAAAGATCAAATAGACGACAAATGAAATGTGATTGAGGGAAGTGTTGCCTCTTCAACTCGCATCTAAGTGGAAAAAGTCCCAATCCACAAATGCATCCCAAGGGTAACTCAAAGGGTAACCAATTCATGTTGTGAAGTCAACAATGAATAAAAGAATACGGTCGTGTAAAGTTTCTTCTCCAAATTGGACGTCTCCTTCTTCAAGGGAATGAAACAAATCAAAATATGCGACCACACATGTGGCTCCTCCAAGGGAAACGTCCCCTCAATCATGTAATAAAAGTGCGCAATGAATCAAATAGAGTCTCCATCAATTTCGCATGAATATGTGTGTAAGTAACCTCCAATAGAGTGGATTCCCTCCTTGTTTGGTTTCTTCAAATAACATAGCCTAGAAATTTGTGCAATAAAACCTTGCATTTAAGGATTGGGCCACTAAAGAATAGAATAAGTGATGTCCACATGCCAACCATAGTCCTTCAAGCTAGGACATCTTCTCAAAATGGCTCAATATCCGAATGTCAACTCATCAAAACATGTGCAAGAGCTAGATCCATGGAATAAGCAGTCCATCAATCAAGATAGTGGCATCAAATCAAGTGCAAGGTCCCCACAATAGTCAACTAACTCCATGAGGAAGGGGACAACCCCATTCTACAAGCAATACATTATATGAACATGCCTCAATATCTGTACCAAGATAGAAGATCAAGCAGAGCACTCTACCAGAAGTGATAACCCACCATGCCAGATGTCATCCAAGTGCTAAGTGTCTCCATACAAGCAAGGGAATCCAAGCAATGAGCCCAAGAAGAGTACACCTTAGAGACACATACCAACCCTTTCAAGCAATGAAACATGTGCATGCCTTAAGATATGTGCTAGAAGAGAGGGTGGTCCAAGGAAAACCAAATATTATCTTACAATAATCCATCTTCAAGTGTGAAACAACCCCAAAGAGCTAGGGCACTCTCACAATTAAGCTCCCATGTAGTCAAATAAAGTCAAACCAAGCATAAATATCCCCCAAATCATCTCCAACATGTGCACAAGGCTAGCACTCCATCAAGGGGTGTTAAGTATGTCATGGGCAAGTGGTATATGAGTGAAATGCACCATTATCCCCTAGGGATATTCTAACTAGAAGAATTTGAACCCACATAATTACATCAATAATCTTGTTGGAACTTATGCAAGGCCCCTCCCAAGTGAGCAATGACAAACATCCCATAGGCAAGACTTCATCAAGTCACAATTATTAACACTTTAAAACTTAGCGAGACATTAGGTTGATGGGCCCCCACTCCATAAATGCACAAAGTTTTAGATAATTGCATCAATGCCAAACAAAATTACTCCAAGCATTCCAATATCACCAAGGAGAACATGTAATCATCAAGATACCATCAAAACACCATGAAGAGGTATTATCCAATAGATACTAACAACAAGCTAGCATCAAATGAATTAAAGGAGAGCAACAATTCTATGCCAAAGTCCACATCTACCCTAGGGCCTAGACCATCCAATGAATATCTTGTGTGTGTGCGTGTGTAACAAGCAAACATAACACAAGAACTGGTGGCATTTCTGATCTACTTACACCAACAGAAACAAAGGAAGAAATCAACCCACTTCACATTGCAAATGGTTAATGTTAGATCATTGTTGCTAATAGAAATTCAAAAAAAAATATTTCTTGACATAGATCTAGAATCTAGAAAATGAGATTTGTGTTGTCAACAACATACGATGATGGCCATACTCTTTGGTGACTCTTTGATGACTAAAAGCAACTCATCCTCTTTCCCGCCATGGTTGTAACATCTTCCGACTTCATCCACCATAGCTCTTCATAACTTCTTCCTCAAACTTCAAAATTCAATTCATATAGATAACTTCCATCATTCATCCAAGTTCTAAGAACTATAGGGCTCTGATACAATGTTAAAAAATAGAACACACACCACAGAAGACAAGAACTTCACTGAAAGGCTTAAGCCATTCTCAACACAATATATCCATCCAATGATCTCAATATATCGTACATGAATACAATGCTCTCACATTGACACCTCATCAATGGGTAAGCATAACAACTTATAAGAGATAAGGATGACAACTAATAAAGATCTCAGACTTCGTGATTGTATAGGGACTCAATCTAACATAGGGGAAGTAGGTAATTATTCTTTCCAATAGGAACCTCAAGTGAGGGGATGAAGCATGCCCAACTCCAGACATTCCATACAAATGAAACATTCATGGTTAGTGCCACTTGACATTCATGGTCATTCTTCATGGGAAAGAATATTGCATGGTCCTAGCTCCACTAATTTTGCGTACTCATCATCACATGAATCTTTTCAATAAAATGAAAGAAGGTTCAATACACATACAACGTAGCACACTAATGCTCATACCACTTCTTCCATATTAGTCACTTCTCTTCAACCTAATAATTTGCAAGATTATCTTATTTTACGTAAATGGGTTCTTTGTTGATTCCTATTAATTGACTTAAAAAGGTCCTATACCTCTTTAATTCTAAGAATCGTGGGTTAGATGCATCAGAGTTCTTTGTTATGAATTCTATTATAAGTTTGGAGTCAACAAAAATGCTTAAGCTTAGTTTAGTCAGATCTAGTAATATTTTCAGCCTGGAAATAAACATCTCAACTTCCGCTACACTATTACTCATTTAAACTCCAAAACAATCTAGAAGTGCCAACGAACCTCTTTCCAAATATAACTCCCAATGTCCTATTCTTCCAAGGTTACCCTTCAAAGTGTCATAAAATAAAAGGTATGTAATTGTATCCCAATATGAGAAGAATGGTCTCTTTTCTACAACATCAAAGCCCCTCCTATCTATTAAAAAGCTTATTATCCCACATTGGTTGGGAGGATAGGTCCATGGATATAAACCCCAATATACCATGATCCTTATGCCAATCATAGAACCACAAGGGATTGGTGCCTCCTACTAACATTCTGGTTAATTGGTTGTGAGATAAGTATGATTGTTTGCTTGGCCTTCCCCTCCCTTCTTTTGTGCAGAGTTACACTGCACCTGTATCCAATGCACCTTAAGATGTGTCCCAAGGAGAGAGAGGTCATTCTTCTAACTAAGAGGGGTGTTATTCAGTAGTGGTGGTCAAAGTAAAGCCCTTTGGTCCTTCCTTTAGGAGTACTATGGCTTAATGGCACTGCTAACTGCCCTTTGTTGGGGTTTTTTAACCTTAGGGTTGGTGTTTGGGGCTCTTACGGGTTGATCACTGGGTCACATAACCCCACACTTGTTTCCTTGCACTGGTGATCTTTCTTTTAGTTGTGAGACCTGTGTCTCTCTTCATAAGTCACCTCAGATACCCTCCTAGTCCCTCTACACACGGGCGCCCTCTCTCCTTGGGCTATTTTTCGTGATGATGTCATCCTCCATGCCAGGTCGTTCTGCTTGTTTGGGGAGGGCGTTGAGGGATTTTTTGCATTCTTGGGTTAGATGGGGTATGACGTGAAGAAAATAAATGACATTAACATGAATATTTCATTCACACATTCTGTCAAACACTTGAATGTTTAGGGTTTATCATTAAAAATTTACTCTTAAACTTGAAAGAAAAACCACCATATTCAAGATCTTCTCAATGCTGAAGTATTCATTCACACATGAAAATACAGATGTTTTGGTCAACAAGCCGAGCAAAACCCCAACTCCGGGGAAAACCCTAGAAAGAAGAAAATTATTATTAAGAAGAATGCTCAGAAATTTTGTTATCTACACATGAAATCATTCCTTGAACCCTCACTGACAAAAATACCAAAACTGTAACAGCAGCAAAATACCTCGATTTTCGTGCCCATTAACAGTTGTACGACCTGTTGTACAGCCTTCACACGTGTGTTGTACAGTTGTGCTTTCTATTGTACAGTCTACCTCGAAATCTATGCCCATATGTGCCTGCAATAAATTCTGCTGCCACTTTCTTGGGAAATGTACCCACATGTGTGGCTGCAATAAATGCTCAAGTACTGTTGTACGAACTAAACTTTGGACCATCGGTTCCAGACGACATGGAACATTGGCAGATTTTCCAAAGTGATGAGCAAATTTTGAAATTTCTTCATAATATAGATGAATTTTCCAACGTCAATGTCAACTTTCAGGAAGAGGGTAAAGAGTATTGGGGAGAAGGTGATTAGTTTGATAATCCAGTTCCTCGGGGATTTGTTGAGCTTGAGCAGACTTTTGACAAACATGATGGTAGGAAAAATAATATTGATTCAATGAAACCTGGAGATTACATAGAAATCAATATTGGATCAGATAAAAACCCGAAACTAATAAAAATTGGAAAAGGGACATTTGAAAAAGAAATGAATGACTTAATAAACTTGGTTAAAGAGTATAGGGATGTGCTTGCCTTTTCATATGATGAGCTTAAGGCATATCAGGAGGATGTGTTCCAGCATACCATCTCTTTAAAACAAGAAGTTAGCGAAGTCAAACCCTTTCGGCAAAAATTGAGACAAATAAACCCCAAGTCAGCCCCCATAGTTAAGCGGGAGCTCGAAAAGATGTTAGCTGCAGGGATTATTGCAACAACAAGACCTTCATCTCGGTGCTCTAACTTGGAGGTTGTAAGAAAAGAGAATTGTAGTTTAAGGATATGTATAGATTTCAGGAATCTAAACGAAGCTTGTCAGAAGGACAACTACCCATTGCCTAATATGGAGACCCTTCTTCAGAGGGTAACAGGTGCAGGTATGATGTCCATGTTGGATGGATTTTCAGGGTACAATCAAGCAGTGATTCAAAAAGAGGATAGGCATAAGACTACTTTCACCTCCCCGTGGGGTACTTTTGAGTATCTTAGGATGCCTTTTGGTTTGCTGAATGCTTGTGCTACTTTTCAAAGGGCCATGGACTATGCATTCAAGGAGTTGATTGGGAAGATCATAGAGATTTACCAAGATGACCTGACCGTTTTTTCAAAATAAAGACCAAGTCGCATAGGCCATCTTAAGCAAGTCTTCGAAAGATGTAGGAAGGATGGTATTTCTCTTAATACGTCCAAGTCTGTTTTTGGAATTGATAAAGGAAAGCTTCTAGGTCACATCATCTCTAAAGAGGGGGTCAAAATTGACCCTGAAAGAATTGAAGCCATTAAAAAGATTCCCTTGCCTAAAACTGTTAAAGCTCTCCAATCTTTTAATGGGCACATCAATTTCATCAGAAGATTTATCCCGAACTTAGCTATGTACATGAAACCTTTACAGAAACTGTTGAAAAATGATGCCAAGTTTGAGTGGACTAGTGAGGGTGAAGAAGCCTTCAGATGCATCAAAGAAGCCATCACTAAAACTCTTGTCTTCATCAGCCCGGATTACTCCAAAGATTTCATGATTTTCTCCTTTGCTTCAGAGGACACTATTGTGGGGGTCTTGCTCCACAAAAACAATGAAGGATTTGAGCAACCCATCGCTTTCATGAGCCAAGCCTTGCAACATTTCGAGCATAAGTATACCACCATGGAAAAACAAGCTTTTGCCTTAGTAAGATCTTTGAAACACTTCAGAACATATGTGGGTTACTCTAAGATAGTCTGTTTTGTTCCTCATTCAGCTATTAAGGATATCTTGTGTCAACAAGATTGCTTAGGTAAAAGGGGGAAATGGGTGTCTAAAATTCAAGAATATGACCTGGAGATTAAACCCACAAAGTTAATCAAAGGACAAGGCTTTGTAAAGATGTTAACTGAGGGTAATGAAGAAGCCTTAGGAATAATTTGTCAGAATGAAGAGCCTACACCAAGCATGCCTCCAGAGTTGCAGCGTCTAGATCACCATTGGTACTCTGACATCATATTTTTTCTCCAAAACCTTACATGCCATGAACATATTAAAGGTCATAAAAGAAGGGCTCCAAGGTTAAAAGTTGTCAGGTATTGCATCACTCAGGAAGGACTGGGTTGGAGAAACCCGAATGGAGTAGTCCTTCGATGTGGCAATGAACAAAAGTCTAAGCAGCTCTTGACTGAATTTCATTCAGGATTTTGTGGTGGGCATTTTGCAGCAGATACAACAGCCCACAAGATCCTTAGAGTAGGTTACTATTGGCCCTCCCTCTTCGCAGATGTTCATAAAATGGTCAAGGGTTGTCA
The DNA here is from genome assembly GCA_001517045.1 of Pseudotsuga menziesii. Lineage (NCBI taxonomy): Eukaryota > Viridiplantae > Streptophyta > Pinopsida > Pinales > Pinaceae > Pseudotsuga > Pseudotsuga menziesii. The sequence continues at coordinate 526,895 of LPNX010227929.1, forward strand.
ACATTGCTAGTGGTTCACTGGGAAGCCTAGGTGGTTCACTGGGAAGCCTAGGCTAAAAGCCTTACCTTTGCAACAAGTTATGGTCCAAGCCCCTTTCCAGCAGTGGGGGTTTGATTTCATCGGTAAATTCAAAGATAACTCTAGCAATGGTTATTGTTGGATTCTTACGGCTACCGATTATTTCACCAAGTGGGTGGAGGCTATCCCCACTAAAAATGCTACTGATAAAGTTGTTATGGATTTCATAGAAAATAATATCATTACTAGATTTGGTGCTCCAGCCAAAATAACAACTGATAATGCCAAAGCCTTTAGTTCTGCAGAGTTCACCAACTTCTGTTTCAATTATGGCATTATCCTATCCCATTCTTCCAACTATTACCCAAAGGGTAATGGTCTTGCCGAGTCCAGCAACAAGAACTTCATGACTATCCTGAAGAAAATAGTTGGCAATAACAAGAAATCATGGGATGGTAAAATTAAGTATGCACTTTGGGCTGATCGAATAACTAAGAAAAGTGCAACCGGGAAAACCCCTTTTGAGCTAGTGTATGGTTTGACTGTCTCACTGCCTATCTACCTTCAACTACCCGCCATGAAGATGCTCTAGGAGTATGAAATGGAAGAAGACTCCATGCCCAACAGAATTAATCAGAATATTGAGCTAGATGAAAACCGAAGGAAGGCCCTTGACCATAGTATCAGAAATCAAGAAAAGATCAAAAGAACCTTTGATAAGTCAACAAGGCCAAGACCTTTTCAAATTGGGAATACGGTTCTTCTATGAGATAAAAGAAGAGAGAAGTCGGGAAAGCACGGAAAGTTTGGCAGCTTATGGTTGGGTCCATACATTATATAGGACGTGGTCGGCACGAATTCATTTCTCCTCAACATTATGGAAGGGGAAAGGTTGCTCTTACCAGTGAATGGGAAACAATTAAAAGTGTTCTTCAACAACAACATCTAATGCCCATAAGGGCATTCTAAGGGCTTTTCTAAACCCTTATCTTTTTTCCTTTCGGTTTTTCCTTCTGTACCATAGTTTTGTACTATATTTTTGTATCATGTTTAAGTTATGTATATTATGCATGTACCATAGATTGTTTCCTTTTTTTCTAATGCATAGTTGTTGTTTCATTTTTGGCTTTATATATATATATATGGTACTGATGCACTTTAGTTTCGTGCAGGAACCAGAGATTTTGGGCCGCTCGAACACTCTCTTTGAATGAAAATCAAACAAGTGCACGTCCCGCAGTTGGAACCAAATGTTACCAACTATTTTGTACAATAGTTGAACTTTCTATTGAGCCACCAATTATTGAGCATGATGAATGCTCGTTGCCAGAGTTCAGAAGTTCAGTTTGTTTCAGTTAGCCAATTTTGGCTAACCATTTTTAATTTTTTTGCTAAAATGACCATGCCCCTTGGGGTTGTAATAAAGTGTGCTAGTAGGGGGGTCTTGAGTGGCTTGGTTCCCTTAGACTTAACAATTAAATAGAATATTCCAAGGAGTTTTTTCCCTTGTCGGTTATTTCTTTTCCTTTAGCCGAGTTATAATCGATGAGTTTTTCTCTTGCTACCTCCAAAGCTGGAATGCCCAAATTTGGCAGTTAGGCCTTGGGGGGTTATTAGAGTCCAACATTAAAATATGAACCTACTAGACACTATTTCTAAGTTCTATGGTCATTTCCTAGGTCCCAAGATGCATTAAAACATCGTCCGGAAAAAAATTTCTCGAACGTCCTCAGATTTTTAAATTTTTTATTTTTTACTATAGAGAAATAATTAAATTTTTCAATTAATTAAACCATTTTTCCTATGATTTAATTGAAAATTTTCAAATTGTAATAATTAAGTGGTCTGGGGGTGGTGTTTGGCAAATAAAAACTTGTTTTCTAAGCCAAAACACTCATTTAACCCCTAGACACACTTATCCTAAGTTTTGGATAATTATTTCTCTCAATTAAATATTTCCTCAAAATTAATAAATGAGGAATATTTAATTAAAATAATCATTATTTTATTAAATGGAGAAAATCAAAATATCTCCAAAAAGACCAAATTGAATAAAATAAAGGGCTAATTAGCTCGGCACAGATTATCGGAGGAGATTCCAATCATCACTAATCAGTTTTGAGTCCGTATTGGAGTACAGCAGTTAACTCTCCCTCAGGATTTGCGCCTCCTTCCTCATGTGGGCGAATTCCTCTTGGTGGATGCTTGTGGTTGGTTGGGTGATAAAACCGAGGAGGGATGATGACACCTCACCCCCTCTCGTTACTCCAGCACTCAGTTACAACTCAGTTCATCTTCCAATCAATTGCTAGAGCTTCAGTCTCTCTTCGGTTGCGCCCTCCTTCCTCATGCTCACGCTAGGGTTGGGTTGCTTCTCCCCTATTTGTATAAATAGAGGTCCTTCTTCCTCATTCTAGATGGAAGCAAGGAACCCCTGCTCATGTTTTGTTATTACTATTTGAATAAATTTGAAGGCTTTGGAGGCTTATGAATGTGATTTTGTGGGTGCATACTTTTGGTGGATGAGGTGATATGGTTGCATTTTTGTCTTGCTTTGTTATTTCATAATTAATCTGGCTCAGAAGGTTATCTTAGAACACGTAGAGTAAATATTTGCAGTTGTCAATTTCTTTACTTACTCTTTACTCTTAGCAATTTAAGAAGGCATGTTTTATTAAGTTATAGTTCATGTTTTTTGGTTTTCTAACCGTGAATAGTACCGGATCTAATATGTTTGTTGCAAGTGTGATAGCTTTGTTTGCAGATCACAATTCTGAGTAAAAGGTTGAGCTCAATTGCATCTCCTTTTCTTGGATCTAGAGCAAAACACTTGTGGTCTCACATTCAAACTTCCAAGTTTTCCAAGAGATTCAAGCTGGTGTAGTTGTTACCGCTTCTTTCGATAAAAACTCAAAATCTCTCTCTCTCGGTTACCTTTTCTATCATGCTTAAGAAATAGATCTATCATTGCATGCTTATTTTTTGGAATCTATATTTCTTTAAGTATTCAGATCTGATTTGTCTTCAAATAACTACATCATTTAATTAGTTCTAAGCTTGGAAAAAATCGTGCTTTTACTTCAAAATTTTGAAAAATTTTCCTAAGTATAATTATTTTTCAATTTTTTTATTATTTTTTTATTGTCTTTCCCATCGTTTTCTAACATTTCTTGTTCGCTCGTTTTTAGCAGAGTTGCGCATAAAAGTGGGGTTTTGAAGTGACCAAGACCATGAAGAAGGCCTCAGAACAAGCCAATGGACACCCACTTTGATATAGTTGTTTGATGCACCATTGTAAGCTCTTAGATCCAAGTTTATTGGACTAAGAAGCATTCCATCTTCGTCATTAAAAATTGTAAAAATTTAAACGAGAGCAGTGGGGTACCAACACCCACATCCCATCCCCCCTGGGGAAGTTTGCGTCTTTTGTCACTTTTCATGAGATTGTTTTTTCTAACCCCACCATTTCACACACTCACTTTCTAAGTGCAGGGTCTATACTTCTTTTACATTTCAATGTTTAATTCATTGTTTTATTTCTGCAAAAGTAAAGTAGAAATAAAACCATTCTTCGTCACCACGAATTATGCTCTCACCTCCACCCAAAGGCTTTGTCGATTAATGGAGGTTGATCAAAAAAGTGACGCATATGTTTGGCCAACATATATCTTACATTAGTAGTATTTTTCTCTCGTTTTCTAACTTGTTTAATAAAATGAACCCAAAGTCTCTTGAACTTCGCTGAAAAGCAAGTCAAGAGCGCACTCTGTCGAAGAGTCTTTTTTCTGTTTTAACTTTCATATAAATCTCTTGAATCTCACCATAAGGAGGATCAAGAGTGCTCTCTAGTTTTAAAAATCGGAATCGGACTCGAAATCGGTCGAGGGTCAACTCAAAATCAGAATCGGAATCGGTAATGAATCGGTCATAAATCGGCCGATTTGAATTTAATGACTCGGTTTACCAAAAACATCAAATATTAAAATTTTAAAGATAAACAACATTTTCAAGATTTTAATCCATGATTCCAAAGCATTAAAATCAATTGGCATACATCATGCTAGATAGTTAACTACATACTACATAGTCAAATGTCATACATCATCAACTACATACTATATAGTCCACTGTGCCCATGGCTGCCCCTAACTGAAACAGTCATACTATTTGCAAATTGCTACTGCTGCAGCGTTGCTCCACAATGAGAATAGGCATAGGGAAATAGAGTGTGAGAGGGGGTTCATTAAGTATATTTAGGCCCTAGGGTTAGGTTAGGTTAGGAAAAAACAAGGCAAACAATGAAATTTCAGTGTTTTTTCAAGTTTGCAGACCCCCCCATGTTTGAGAGTAAAAAATCGGCCATTTTTTTACATAAATCGGCCGATCGGACCAGTTTTTTACATAAATCGGCTAATCAAACCAGTTTTTTACATAAATCGGTCGGTTTGGTACCAAACCGATTGACCGAACCGATTTCCAGACCGATTCGGTTCGGTTTTCCTTCAACTCGGTGAATCGGCCGATTTCGAAACGGATTTCACCGATTTTTAAAACTATGGTGCTACGATGTGTATGCTCTACCCAGTTGGGATACCCAGAAGCAGCCGTAGACTTGTCGAATTCTCACATTTTTATCCAAGTCACCCTAATAAAAGTAACCACCCAACAAAGATAAGTGAAAATTCGGCACTTCGGTTAGATTTTGTGTGGGCAAATTCCACCTGGGAAAGCTGGAACCACTGTACTTAGATCTTGGGGGCACCGTTAGGCTACATCCCTGGTTGGTGTAGTGTTGAACACGCCCTTAGAACTTTGGCAGCCAACGTGTCCTTCTATTGAGCCACCGAATTCCGAACATATTTTCAGTACCGCAAGGTATATCTTGGATATCCCCTTCCTTGTAATAATCAACTCACCTTTAAGAACTTACATTAAAACTTACCAAGAAGCACTCGCAAAACAATCTCTTGCACCCTATTTGGCACTGGTCTTCAGTTTCACTTGCTTATTATCTATCTAAAGCATTGCACCATTCAATTTATCTATTGATTCATATCATGAATGCTTTGTTTTAGCTGTGTAATTGCCAAGAGATTATTCATTTCTATTTTACTCGCACGTGTTTACTTGGTTCTGTGTTTTGTAAGTCTTTATCAAAAACTCCTAAACAACACCCATCTGCATCATAAACTTAAAAGAAAAACATCTTTAAAAAACTTGAGCCTTAGAAACTCTTTAGGGACTACCCCCCTTGGCTTCGTTAGGAGTTTGCCTAAACGGAGGAGTCGAGATCAGGTGACAGCACCCGACTCTTTGCTTGCCCCCAAGGGCCGCACCTCCCCCTTCTGCCACGAGACAATCGTTCAAAAGATTTTCTAGCTGACGGTGTGCACATTCAGCGAGCAACAAGACCCTCGCTTGGCCCCCTTACCACCACGGCCTCCCTTGTTGGTCAACTCCTCAGCCTCGGCCTGCCCTGAATCCTATCCTCGGACATCCCTTTTAGGCTAGGGCAGCCTCTCTTACAGCCCCAGTACCCTATCCTTTAGCCTCTAAATAGCCTAGGTCTTCTCCCATTGCTCCTCTACCCTCATTCTTTGTGGTGTTTAGGGTTGTTAGAGCCTCTTTTAATTATAAACAGTCTGCAATTTCATTTGTAGACTACCTATACACATTACCCTAAGTCTCTGTCTACATCAAACAAATAAATAGTTAGTTAGAACGTTAGTGTATCAAGGTTAGGGCTATAATTTGTGGAAACTAATACAAATGATTGTCATTAACATTGTTTATATGCATATATCAGACTATAAATGTTGAAGTTGTTTTGCATAAAATTGACATAAAATTGTTGACAGACAATTGCCGGTTGTCCCACTTTGTGTGGTAGTGAATGATCACTTAAAGACTATGTTTGAGACTTTATTGGCAAGCGTACATACTATTTTCTTTCCTTGAATGGATAGTCTCATAATTAGTTTTTAATTGCTACAGAAGTGACCAATATTCACATCTGACTTTAGTAATGTATATTGATGAAACACATTGAATGTTGGTACATTCTTGTTTGGTTTCCCTACTAGTGCCTACATTAACTATTTGTATGTTAATGATGGCGCATGAATGGTTATCTACTTTGAATGAGTGATTTGGATGTTGGCAAGCTAATCTCACGTGCCTTTTTTTCATTTAAGTTGGATACTAACATTGTGGTAACATAGAAAGAATCTTCTTATACTCATCCATCATAAAGTATTAGTCACTAACATTTTGCATAGAAGACATATTCTCTTCGTCCCTAAGTGTTTTGTAGGCTATCATAAGGGATCTCCCCTTGGAGGTTCCAACTTCCAAAGAAGTTTGAAGAAGTGACTAAGGTGACAGCAGTTGCTTCCTCCTATATTTGTTTATCGGTGACTATCCCTGCTAGTTCATCTGGTAACATTTTTTGCGTCATTGTCAGGGGCCTCAAGATTGTTGAGGTAATTACACCCTTGGCAAAGAACGACACTTAGTAAGTCTTAGGTTAACTCCTTGATTACATGATTGCATATATATTTCTTGTAAGGGCTAATCTATAGGCTTATCCGGAGAGTCCACAAAGAACTTAGCCCATCAATCACCATCTTCTCAGGTACATTCTAGTTTAGTAGTTTGGTGAGATTGTTTGAGTCTAACTTGGCAAGTTTCACCTAGCGACTCCCACTGAAGAAAATAAAATAAGTACTCTACGAGGACTAGAAGGAAGCCAGATGGCATGGCATCTTCTTACGAATTGTGGATGGATATATTGGACCTTCCATACATTCTAAGATATCCACATTAGTATGTCATTAAAGATGATGGGAAGGCACTTTTTCCATTATTTCAAGAATATAAGTATCATGCGGCAACACATATATGAGCATTCATGCAATTTCTCCAAGGAAGCGATATCGTACATGAAGACATCAAAATGAAACTCTTCCTGTTGTCACTCAACTTAGAAGACAACCGGACTGTCAAGAATTGGTATGAAGGATTTCCTCGTAAAAAGTTTCTTCACTCAAACAGTTGATTGATGCATTCAATAAGGATTGGGATTACGATATGGAGGAACATGTAAAAAAGGTCGTGATCGACCATATATGGGAAGAGACCTTGGGAAGTATTCGAAAGCAAGACGCTCCTAATAAAGAAATCAATGAAGATCTTCCATTTGAATTTAAAGACCCTGATAATCCAACAGATGTGGAAATGGAAATAGGTTTCCCTCCTCTCAATTTGTCAAGCTTTCCAAGACATCCAGATGAGTTACCGGAGATATTCTGGCATGCCTTCAAGGGTGACCATAATAATGTCGTGCATCATGTCGAATGGTTTATGACTTTGGCTTCAGAATATGGTATTAAAGAAGAAGACATTTACATGAGATCATTCGTTCTTCACCTAGGAGGAAAGGCTCTTGCTTGGTTTGTGGGCCTAGACAAAGGAACAATATCGTCCTTTGCAGAATGGGTAGAAACTTTATGTAGCTGCTGGGATCCAGAGCAACGTAATAAATGGATGCCTCATGCCAAACATGCAAAGAACGTGTTCCGTAAAGAAATCCAAAACAAAAATAAGGTTGGAGAAGCTATTGATCAAGATGTAATTGATGATATCTCAAGCCTAGTATCCAAAGAGGAAGTTCCTCATGCAGAAGAATATGATTGTGATCCTACATATGAAGACCAAGAAGACCTAGCTGAAGGAGTTGAAGATCAAAAGGAAAGGGTGAGTCCTCCTTACCAGCACACAGCAATTTCTAGTGACATCTCAGATCTCTTGGTACATAATGACAGGATTATTGAGGATGAAGATTATTAGACGTTTATGGGTCCGCCTCTCTATGATTCTTCAAGACCAAGTAGTGTTGCTTCCGGGATTTTTAGTGATGAATGCTTTGAAGAAGTCGATGAAGCTAATATGGATCAGCTTGAGCCAAAATTTGACACTATTTAGGATGAATAACTCTTGAACACCTCAAGCAGGTATATCGAAGACATGATCTGTGAAGGCCATGTTGAACAAGATAGAATTATTCCATCTCCTTATGATGCTAATGACGAAGATTGGGTTAATCCTTTTGCTTTTACATTTGATGATGAAGTACCTCAGGATGTAGGACCATTTGCTATTATAGATGATTGCCATATGCAGATGATTTACTATGATAAAGAGTTTAAAATTTTGGATCCCCATATCTCTAGTGATATCTCCATGGATTCAACTCGGTTGTACTTATCCAGCATCGGGGGGTGGGGAAACATGTTATACAGAGGATTCTCTTGCAGATATTCACTCTATGATGAGCCCATATTATCATTCCCAGTTGTGTTCCTCAAGAAGTGTCGAAGAAGTTGTTCATCTCTCTCTATCATATATCAATAAGTCCCTAATGATGCATTTCAACAAGACCGAGACAAGTAGGTGGACAGGTATGATTTTCACTCCTCAGTTTTATAACATTTATTGTTTATCTTTTCGTTTGAAGCATGAAGGTATGAATTATATAGCTAACGATTTCAAAATTTCAAGGATTATTTGGGATTATAACACCACAATCACTACAAAGATGAGCAATATGCTTGTGTGTCCAAAGAAATGCTTAAGCCTTAAGTAAATGCAGGGACAAGTTGCAGCCGACGTATGAAGATTTGCTAGTTCCACCTTTACTAATGGCCTCTCAAGTTCAAATCAGATGACCATTTCAGGTGTTACCAGTTGAAATGGCAGTCCAAGCCACCGGTAAGCATGTGAGGAGGAAGTGACCACTGTCACCTTAGTCAACTTCTCCCAATTGCTTCAGAAGCCTAAGCCTCCTAGGGGAGAGCCCTATTTTGACTCTGTAAAGACACTAAATACCAAAAAATATCTCTTTCAAGGATTGTCAGTGATCAGTGTCTAATGGAGTCAAATTGATAATGAGAAGAAAAGCACTCTATGAGGAAAGCAAGTACACGTGAATTAGCGGTAGACCAATAATATATCCAAATACTTCCTATGTGCAAATAGCCTCTAAACAGCCTGGGTCTTCTCCCATTGCGCCTCTACCCTCATTCTCTGTGGTGTTGAGGGCTGTTACAGCTTTTTTTAATTAATAAACAGTCTGCAATTTCATTTGCAGACTTCCTATAAACATTACCCTAAGTCTCCATCTGCATCAAACAAACAAATACTTAGTTAGAACATTAATGTATCAAGGTTAGGGCAATAATTTGTGGAAACTGATACAAAGGACTGTCAGTATATATATCAGACCGTAAATGTTGAAATTGCTTTGCATACGATCACAGTCTCAAGCACTGATTTGTTGACATAAAATTGCAAACAGTCCATTGCCAGTTGTCCCACTTTGTGTGGTAGTAAATGATCACTTAAAGACTATGATTCAGACTTTATTAGCAGGCGTACATACTATTTTCTTTCCTTGAATGGGCAGTCTTATAATTAGTTTTTAATTGCTACAGAAGTGACCAAGATTCACGTCGGACTTTAGTAATGTATATTGATGAAACACATTGAATGCTGGTACATTCTTGTTTGGTTATCCTACTAGTGCCTACATTACACTATATGTATGTTGATGATGGTACATGAATGGTTATCTACTTTGAATGAGTGATTTGGGTGTTGGCAAGAATCTTATATTTATCCATCATAAGGCACTGGCCACTAACATTTTGCATAGAAGACATATTCTCTTCGTCCCTAAGTGTTTTGTAGGCAGCACAAGGGATCTCTCCTTGGAGGTTCCGACTTCCAAAGAAGTTTGGAGAAGTGACTAAGGTGACAATAGTTTTTTCCTCCTATATTTGCTTATCGGTGACTAGCCCTGCTAGTTCATCCGGTAACAATCCAGGAAAAATAAAAATTTCTTAACTGGCAATACTCCATAGCATCCTTTTCACATGCTTTCTGATTCAGCTGAATGGTTCTTTTACTTAGTAAGATTCGATTTTGGATCACCTTGCTACCTTTCTTATTTTTGTTTTCTCCAACAACCATTGGATTTGACATTGATCGCTCTTTAACATCTGCATTTTAAAGTCTTAAGTTTTTTCTAGGGATACCCCACCTGAAGTCAGAAAAGCATTGACCTAGAAGAAAGAGGAGTATTAATGAGAGTGATACTTTTCCTAAGTTGTCATTCGACCTCCCTTGGGATATTTTCCAAGGTACAACTTCGAGTGATAATAAACCCAATATAGGAAAGCGATGTACATAAATTGTAATACAGGAAAAGAATAATGAAAGGAATAAAATATTGAGATGAAAAGGCATGTGTATGTTAAGTAGCTTAACATACAAAAACGGAGACAAGACCTTTAAAGATTTTTGGAGGACAATGCAAACACAAGATGGGTTCTCATAGAATTGACCTGTTAGAAATACAAACAAACAATCGATAGTATAGCCCTTGATTGTATAGCCCTTGATTGAAAACTACTATTCTTTAATAAAATGATAAGAGAAGAATTCTACAAAGTACCCAATGTCATTTATGTACTGAATTATTTATATCTATAAGAGAAGATCTTATACCTGATTGTATACCACAAATAATCAGTGGAATCCTTTGTTGTATTTATTTGATCAAGAAGACCATTAGCAGTGAAAACATCATTTCCCCAACCTCCAATTTTCTCCTTGAATGTCTCCCATTGCACTCCCTCATTCATATCAACAGGTTGCATTTCAACGGTAGAAGATTGAGATCTAACCTGTGACACAATAGTACAAAAAACCTAAACTGTCAAATGGAGTAATAAATCTATTATAAGCAAATTCCAAACTTTTAATTAATCAAATAGAAGAGTACATTTACACTAAAATAAAAAATCGGTTTAATATTTTGATCATAACACAGAGGATAATTGCAGTTTAACTTCATATGCAGCAAGTAGATTCAGTGTTAAGAGGTTCCCTTTCTAAAAGAGGTCATAGCCTTTCCGATTTTTCAAGAAAGAGTTCAGTCAAGAAAATTTGAAATCCCAAAAAGAAAGAACTATATTAATAACCAAGATAACAAAAATGATTAAGACTTGAGATACACGTCTCAGGGACCATGGTATGTAACATGGACAATGTATAAAGGATCTCCACCATACATCTTAAACAACACCATCAATAACGATGATACACAATATAAAATAAGCGTCTGACATAGACATCTTAAATAAAAAATATCAAAAAAAGAAATGGATTGTAGTGCCCACTGCATACAACCTAAATGGTCTTTGTTCAGGAAGTAAAGTAATACCTTAGTATAGGGACCTATACTTGGAGCCCACGATCAAAAAAGAAAGAAAACAGAGGGAAATATTGAAAAATATACCAAAGGTAGTCTCAGTTCAAGGTAACAAATTTTTTAACTCTGCAGTCAGAGAATCTGAGGTATTGGCAGCTATCCAATCCATGAATCTGGACAAGGGCCCAGGCCAGGATGGCTTGCCGCTTTATAGCCCACTTCTACAAGATAGCTTGGGAGGTTAATAAAGATGATATTCTGAAGGTGGTTGAAGAATCTAGAATCATGGGTAAATTTTCGAGGGGATTAATTCTACCTTCTCAGCTCTTACCCTGAAAGAAAGGATGCCTTCCATTGCTTTATCTGTCTATAATTTATGGTAGAATTGCTCAGAAGGTGTTTGGAGGATGATCGAAGAAGAGGTCACCTTCCTGGGAAAGAAATCACAAGGGAAGTCAAATCAGTAAGCCACTCTCTGTGTTGATGACACCCTACCCAAATGGAATGTCTTTAACTCAATCTTGGAAAGAAATTCTTAAATACTTGACTTCCAAGGGGAAAGAAACTAGAAAACAATCCATTTCCTAGGGGTCCCCTCTCATGGGAGAGACTCTTCTCAGCCTAGTGGGATCCCATCTTGGAAAAAATAAAAGTGAAGATTGGTTATTGGGGATCTAGATAGTTGAAACTTGAACCTTGAGGCAGGGATCATACTAATAAAATTGTTGGAAAAAGATAACTCTGAAGGTCCTTTCTCATATTTTTGGTGTGAGTGTAATGAGAAGGACCTGTAAAGGCTTTGTCCTTTGTATTTATGTAAAAAGTGTCTTTTATATAAAAAAAGTGATTTTTGCCTTATACTCTATAAAGTGGGTCACTATAAGTGATGTATTTAAAAATTAATGAATTTAATTATTAAAAATGTATGTTCATTAATTATTAAAAGTGAGTTTTAATGATGACCCTTGATCTTGTAATTAATTCTCAACCCTAGATTATGGTAGTTCGAGAAAGTAGTTGCAAAATTGAAGTATAAGACAAAGTGAAAGGACATTGAAGGACACTCACCATCAGAAAGGGAAGAAGAAGAACGTGAAGAAGAAAGAGGAGATACCCTAGCAGCAGTCGCACAATTTTCAGGAAGAGGAGCAACACCACATTTTCCAAGGCAGCCAGAAGTTGACCGTACAGCAGCAGACTGACGTACAACATGTCTGGGCACATTTCCCAAGGCAGCGCTGTAGCATTTATTGCAGACTGACAGGGGCCAGGGCCATACAGCAGCATTAATTTTGGCACGTGTGGCACAAAAATCAAGGCAGAAAGTACAAGTCATACAACATGTGTGATTAGGTCGTACAACAGGCCATAAAACTATTAGTTGGCACGTTTTTCAAGATAGTTTGTTGTTCCAGTTTAGTGAAATTTTGTCAGTGATGGTTGAAGAAAAATATTCTGAGTACTCTTCTTTAATGAGAAATTCTTCTTCAAGGTTTTCCCCAAGTTAGGCTTTTGCCCAGTCATTTGACCAAAACATCTGTCTACAATGTGTTTGCTTCATCTTCAGTGTTTGAGAAGTGCCTTTGGATTTGTGGTTTTAATTTCAAAGTTTATGAGCAAATGTTAATTAAAACCCTAGACATTCAAAGTGTTTGACATAATGCATGTGCGAGAAATTATTATGCGTATGCCAGTTTTTGTTCATGGTATCAGAGAGATACTGAAGTAGTGATCAAGCTAGTGTTACACAATAAAGAAGTACTGAAGAAGTGTTGTGGTAGTCTTTCTATTATTGTTGTTGTAAGTTGTTTTCCAAATTATGAGCATACGGTTTGCGAAAAGGTTGGATGGAATATCCAACTATATTCCATAGAAAGTAAGAATTACTGGAGTTTTACAAACTCTAAGATGACCAAACCAACAAATAGGGATGAACTTGAAGAATTTGAAGCCCTTGAAGCTAAGGCCCAGAGAGTTATCTTGGATGGAGTAAAAGATCATCTCATTCCACATTTAGCATAAAAGAAAACAACTAAAGACATACGAGATACTTTGAACCATTTGTTTGAAGCCAAGAACGAGAACCGCAAGATGGCACTAAAAGTCAAGTGAATGGCACCTTTCAAGTGACTGACCTATTACATGACTGGGTCCGACCTCTTACCCTAACAAGGTCAACATCTCCTAGAGAGACTCCAAAAATACATTACATGATGTTACATTGGGGACTATTGCCCCGACTTACAACGGAGGTTGTACCTCAAGGTACATATACAATAATGACATCCCGAAAGGAGGCAAACACATCTCTGATGGGGGTACAACAACATACAATGATAATATACATCAGAATATCTTTTGAAGTTACAAATACATCAACACTCCCTCTTAACTAGGAAGGTATCCACTCTCTTCCACAGTCATCAACACATCTGGTCCAGTCATCATCATAGTTGTTGCCATCATCATCTTCTTATCGATCATCGAATGGTACTACCTGTCATCGAAAGTTTCTACAAAGCCAACTCTTTTTCATGTTGGGTGTAGGCCTAGTCATCATCTAGGTCTTCATCATATCTATGAGCAAGCCATAGCGTAGGTACAGTTTAGGACCTTCTTTACATTGCCACGGTAATAACCTGCATTTCCTACCTTCATCTCGTCGTATCCAGATCATTTCTTTTGTCCTGCACAAAACAAAACAAAAACACACACAAAGCACACCTCAGATGCAAACCACCTACGTTCTTTAAACATAGAAACATGTCAAGATGTCACCAAGACAATTATGCATCTACCACTATGTGAGAACCTCCCAGGAGCACACCAAGTGCATTACGCTTCTCTACGGTCAACCTGCGTTCTACCAACACAGGAGAACTGCCTAGGCGCACCTCAAGTGCCTTGTGACCTTATCATCTCCAACATGGGAACACACACATATAAAGATATATATCTAAGGACTAATTACGACCGAACAACCCACTATACCGTGGCTTTTACGTTCCAGATCAACCTCAAGGAATTATTACATCTGAACAACCTATGTCCAGGATCTTTTCCATGTAGACAACCTTCGGGGCTTATTACATCCAAATAACCCGTGCACTACGCCAGGGATCGTATTTACATTCAAACAACCCACGAGACTTATTACATCCGAATAACCTGTGTACCACGCCAGGGTTCATATTTACATTTGGATAACCTGTCTCGAGATTGATTACGTCTGAGTAACCCGCGTATCACGTCAAGGTTCGCATTTACACTCAGACAACCTACAAGACTGATTACGTCCGAGCAACCTACTACTCCACGGTCTTTTCTGCTCGAACAACCTATCTCATTTCCCATGTGAGATATCATGCATCTACGTCTTCTGGTCTCTTATTATTTCTAGCATAGAAACATATTAGGACTGATTACGTCTAAGGATAACCTGCGAGCTTTGCCAGGACTTATTACATCCAAGGACAACCTACAAGATTGATTACATTTGAGGAACCTATGATCTTCGCCAGGACTTTTACGCTCAAACAACCTCTCTCTCCAGCTATGTTAGAACGCATCACTCCCTCTTTCGAGGGGTCTAGTTTTGGAACACACCAAGTCTTTCTCTGAAGTACTCAAGCTTCACTCTGGCTAGAGGCTTGGTCAACACATCGACTATCTGCTCATCTGTTGCTACCTACTAGAGCTTCATTGCTCCTCTCTGCACCATATCCCTGATATTGTGGAACTTGATCTCTATGTGCTTCGACTTGTCAGGGAACACAAGGTTCTCTGACAGCTTCACACATATCTGATTGTCACAGAAGATACAAGTCACATCTAACTGGAGATCAAACAAATCAGACAGTAGCTTCCGTAGCCACACTACCTCCCAACTAGCCGAACAAGTGGCAACATACTCTGCCTTGGTTGTACTCAACGCCACGCATGACTGCTTCCTCCTAAACTAGGAGATCATGCCAGATCCCAAATTGAAGCAACAACCCTAAGTGCTCTTCCTATCAGTGGCACTACCTGCCCAATCCGAATCAACATAACCATGTAGGTTAATCTTCTGATTCGCATCATACTTGAGCCCATAATCCACTGTACCCTTTAGGTACCTCAATACATGCTTTGCAGCTATCAAGTGAACATGTCTCGGGTCCGTCAGGAACTAGCTCAAGGTGTTCACAGCAAAGCACATGTTTGTTCTCGTATTCGTCAGAAACATCATTGAGCCAATCATTTGACGATACATCATGGCATCAACCGACTTAGATGAAGCATTACATGGAAGCTTCAAGTTTGATGCCATAGGTGTGGGTATTGCCTTGCAGTCCAGCATTTCGAATCTCTTCAGAATTTCCACTGCATACCTTCTTTGACCAAGGAAAATCCCATCTGCACTCTACCACACCTCCATGCCTAAGAAGTAGTGCATCATACCTAGGTTTTTCATCTCAAACTTTGTAGTAAGTCTCCTCCTTGCATCTTTAATGAGTTCATCCTCGCCCGTCAGGAACAAGTCATCGACATATAGCAGGAGCATAATTGGTCTTCCGCCTTCAACCTTGAAGTAAAGGTTGGAATCCACTTTACTCTTGGTAAATCCTAGGCTCATCGGGAAGCTATCCATCATGTCGTACCATATCATCGGTGTCTGTTTCAATTCATACAAGGGCTTCTTCAATTTGCACACATGAGTCTTCTTGTCATGTGTCTCGAATCCCGGTGGTTGTTCCACGTACACTTCTTCCTCGACTACACCATTCAAGAATTTTGTCTTGACATCCATCTGATGTATCTTCCATTTCATAACTGCAGCCAATGCAAGTATGGATCTAATGGAAGTGTACCTTGCCACGGGTGCAAATGTCTCCTCGTAGTCTATGCCTTATTTCTGTGAGAAGCCTCGTGCTACGAATCTTGCCTTGTATTTCTCGATGTTGCCATCTACAGCATGCTTGATCTTGTAGATCCACTTCGAAGTCACGACAAACTTCTTTACGGTCTCGGAACTATCTCCCAGACATCAATTCTTCATGATCGACTGATACTCCTCGATCATGGCATTCTTCCATTCTTTCTTTCCTGCAGCCTCTTCAGAGGTGGAAGGTTCCTTGTCAATGATGTCACACAGCATGGCCACATAGTTGTTGTAAGGCTTTGGCCTTTTCCTTTCTCTATGCATTCCTTCTGGAGCGCCATAACTTTCTGCTTCTTGTATTAGTTCACGTGCCCATGTTGGTTTCCTCTTGTGGGAGTCCTTCTCGAGAAGTGTCTCTACCGACTCTTGTGGTTCTACCATGTCATGATTTTCATGGTCTTCTGGAATTGCTTCTCGAATTTCCATACCTCAAACTCTCGTTTCTTCAGGTTCCTCGACCTCATGAATAGGTAGCCTCCTGGATCTGAAGTATGTCGAGTCTTCATCAAAGGTTACATCTCTACCGATGTCGATCTTCTTGAATCCTGGGAAGTATATTCGGTAGGCCTTTGATGTATCACTATATCCTACGAATATCCCCTTCCTCCCAGAAGGATCGAGCTTGATCATCTTCTCCTTTGGGATATGTATGTACATCGGGAAGCCAAATATTCTAAGATGGTTGACTTCTGGTTTCTCACCTGAGAAAGCCTCTTCCGGAGTTTTGTTGTCAAGTACTCGATGAGGAGTATTGTTCTGTACATACACAGTTTCCCTTCATGCTTCCACCCAAAGGTGCATAGGAAGATCCTGGTCATGCAGCATTACTTTCGTTGCTTCCATTATGGTTCAGTTATTTCGTTTTGCAACCCCATTCAGCTGAGGATTGTATGGAGTGCTCAACTCCCTCTTAATCCTAGACTCTCTGCAGAGTTCCTTGAATTCTTTTGAGGTGAATTGCCATTATCTGACCGCAGAGTCTTGATCTTCCTTTTAGTTTAGTTCTCGACCAAGGATTTATATTCCTTGAACTTATTGAATACTTCATTTTCCCTTTCAAGAAATATATCCAAATCTTACGTGAGAAATCATCTATCAAGGAAACATAGTACACATACCCGCTTAATGAGCAGGAAGACATGGGTCTGCATACATCCGAGTGTACTATCTCCAGTATTCCTTTAGCCCTGCTTTCACTGTTGGGAAATGTTTTCTTTGCATTCTTTCCTTGTGCACATCCTTTGCAAATGCCTTCATCTTTGCTTGGATCTCTGGAAGTCCAGAGACTGCTTTGCTTGCCATCGGTAGTGCTCTGTTGTGCACATGTGCAAGCCTTCGGTGCCATAGTTGACTTGGTTCTATTGACTCATGAACCAATGCTTGTTCAAGATGTCCCTTTAGCTTGTGCAAGCCTCTATCTTCTTCTCCAATCATTGTTTGCATCATCTATTGTCTTTCCTTTAGGCCACATTAGAACTTGGCCATCGACAAATTCAACTCTTACTCCCTTTGCATCTAGTGCAAAGATGGAGTTAAAATTCTTCTTCAATCGGGGAACATATATAGCACATCCTTCAGCTTTAAATATTTCCCGAAGTCTAGCTTGTATGAAGCTTCTCCACTCCCTTTTATGGGGTATTGATAATAATCCCCAAGTTTCACCTTGTGAGGTGACTCATGGTCAGACATACTGAAGAATGATTTATTATATCCAGTCATGTGTTTAGAATTTAGATGCCCCACTATCCACAAGTCAATCATTGCTTCCATGTGAGATAGTGCCAGTAAGTGTTGAGATTAGCACATACTCTTCATTTGAATCATCCCTCTCTCTTCTTAATCTTTTGTTTGTTGGTTCAGCGTCTTCGGCAACTTGAGCATGTTGTCTCTTTTTCTTGATGGGACAGTCTCTTGTAAAGTGTCCCTTTTCATCACAAGTGTAGCATCGAACATTGGAAGGATCTCCCTTGATCTTCTTTTGTTACTTGTCCTTCTTCTTGTTGTGATGATGGTTCTCCTTCTTCTCCTTCTTCTCCTTCTTCTTGTAGTTCTTTCTAGTGTGAAATGTGAGAGCTTGATCTTCAGTTGCTCCCATCTTCTCTTCTCTTGTTACGAGTCAAGCTTCTTGTGTGCATTCTTCTCGGAGTTAGCTGAAAGAGATCAGCTTCCTTCTTGCATAGATTCCTTTAATGAATGAGACCCATGATCTAGGGAGACCATTCAAGGTAGTCATCACAATTTCTCCTTCTTCGACATCTTCTTCAACTGCTTCAAATTGTTCCTTGATTTGAACAACCCTTGTGAAGTAGGACTGTATAGTCTTTGAGTTTTGTATCTTCACATTCTTCGACTAGTTCCTCAAAGTCATCTTCCAGTTGATATTCTTTTCTTCGAACATCTTTGTCAAAGCATCAAATACTTACTTCGGTGTCTTGAATGATGACACATGGGGGATGAGGTGATCCTTGATTGAATCTGGAATGATTCTCTTGGCTTTAACCGAGTTCTTCTTATGAGTAGCCTTAGCCTCATCTCCCTCTGGTTCTTGAATTTCTCCATTGATGTACTGATCCAAATCATTCTCTTCAAGGATCAAGGAGATTTTGTACTTCCATGCTCGAAAGTTATCAGCCGCTCCAAGCTTGTCCTCAAGCTGAGTATGGTGAGTCATCGTTTCAAATGAGAACCTCAAATGGAAATAGCAAAGATTTAGATCTTATCGATCTGAGGTGTCCGACCTGGTTCCAGAGCAGGCTGACTTAGGGTTTGTCATAGAAACCCTAATTTTCCAAACTTTGAGTTTGGGAATTTTGTTTGGACAAAATGATGTGCCTCCTTGAGGCGAGTTGTTCAGCAGGGTCTTTTTCTGAAGAGTGAGGTGGGAAGCCTTTGAAACTTGATGCCTTAGTTTCTCTCGGCACAAGTGACAGGGTCAAAATTGAAACTTCTTCAAATCTGAAACTACTTCCACCAAAAGATGTGCCCTACAGAGGCGAGTTAGCCTATCCCTCTTTTATTGATGATCTATGGAGAGAAGATCTTGAACTAGGAAGCCCTAGTTTTTCCACTACTACACAGTGCCTTCTTTTAGAGAGGCTCTGATACCATGTTAGTTTTTCTAGATCTTATTAGCTTAGTTAGGATCTTTATCTGAAAAAATAACAAGTACAGCAAGATGCATAAGATAGAACAGATACACAAGACACAAACATTTTCACTCGAGAAACCATAAAGGAGAAAACCCCGCAAACTTCCTCAGAAAGATGAACAAACCCAGTACTAAGAAGTCTTTGGAAGCTATCTATCTCTCCTCCTTGTCTTTCTATCTCTACTCATGCGAACTTGAGTGAGTGCAAGTGTATATAAATGAGGGAGGGTGCCTCCCTATTTATACCTTTCAAGTGACTGACCTATTACATGACTGGGGCTGACCTCTTACCCTAGTAGGGTCGACTTCTCCTAGAGAGACTGCAAAAATACATTATATGATGTTACACTGGGGACTATTGCCTCGACTTACAACGGAGGTTGTACCTCAAGGTCCATAGTACATACACAATAATGACATCCCAAAAGGAGGCAAACACATCTTCGATGGGGATACAACAAGATACAATGATAATATACATTAGAATATCTTTCGAAAATACAAATACATCAACACCAATTGGTCGAGATCATGGGATGATTTTACTCAAGAGGAGATTCAAGGGGGGTCTCAGTGTGGTTAGGTCAGTGAAAAAGTGGAGCAGAACATGGCACTTATAACAAAAGCAAATAAAAAGAAGAAAGATATGAGTCAGGTTAAGTGTTATCAGTGTGGTCACATGGTAAACTATGTTAAACACAATGACTCACCGAGAGGGGGGGTGAATCGGTGAGCTTATACTTAATCCAATTTTCAACTTCAATCAAAATCTCAAATCTTCATTCAGACATTTACAACATTATCATATTCATCAATAACCTATATCATTAATCATTCATCAAGTTAAACACATCATCATCAACACATTGCACAAGAGACACAAGGTATAATATTTGTAATCTTTTTGTATTTCAAACGGCTGTGATCGTGAGGCAATTCAGCACCTACTGAAACAAAGAGCGCCAACTCCTTATTTAGGACCATGCCTAATTTTTCTTAGATCCTACTAAGAAAGGGATACAAGACCCAGCTTGTATTACAAGTACATATTTGTCACATTACATCATCACAATCACATCATCCTCATTTTGCCCATAATTATATCTTCATAGATCTGTCCACGTCATTCTTTTGTCCATAAACATGTATTCAATCTATCCATAGGCAAACCATCATTATGTTGTCAGCACATCTTCATTCTATCCACCAACATTATGACTTTATCATTCTACTCCATGCATCTCATCAATTACATGTCATCACTGTCATGTCATTATTCAACTCTGCCAATTTGTTAACTCTGTCACAAACATGTCATCACTGCCAGCACATCATCACAATTACATCAATTCAATTTATTCACTGCACATGCCAAAATCATCATTGCACATTACCATTGCTAGTAATATTAATGCTCATGTCATCAAAGGTTTATTCATATCACAACAAGCATCTCAGCCAATTCTCTATTTGTTCAGACTCATACCAACCTACCATAGATTAAGTTCATTGACTTTGATTGTATAGAAGAGTCCTAGGTCATGACACATTTCGGATCTGTGTACATGTGTTAATACTCAGTCTGTGTAAGTACTAAGGAGAAACCCTACTCCATGCTCAACTCAAACTTTGGAAATACCAGCATACACTTCAGACTTCAAGCTTGGACTCGCAAATTATTGCAAAAAAGATCTCCTTAGTCACGAGTGATTACCCCATGCAAACCAGCATAAGACTGCCACCAAATACAAAAGACTTCTCTGTGGCTAAAAGAACTCAGGACTGTTTAATTTGCTGCTACAATTTTGGGTCTGTTTAAGCAAGAAGATTCGGGTCTACTGCTGTTGTCTTCCAATTTGATGGAACCCTAGTTTATCTTTGTTCATTTGTTGTTCTTGATTCATCTGCTGCCCCAAAACAAGGATGAAAGTAAACTTTAAAAATTGTTGTCCACTATAGTTGCCTGCTACAATACCCGAAAATTTCCTCAAAGCTCCTGTGTCTACTGCCTCAAAACACACGAAAATCTCAACTGTTGATTTCTTTAACCATAGTCTCGAATTTTAGACAAGCTACCTCGGTCCCAAAAATCCTCAGTCAAGTAGACCCAAACAACCACAAATTAAATCACAACTGCAAGCTCTTTCTCCTATTCTCCATCAATGTTCCCCCAAGATTCCGAGACGGCAGGAAGCAAGTTCGGGGAGACGCACATTCGGGACGTGTGGAGACCACCCCCAAATTTTAGAGAAATTCAGCGGGGACAGCGGGACGCGATAGTCATAAAAAATTTTAAAATATTACAAATATGAAAAATATAAATCCCAACAATAACAAACATTCATCATTCTGGAATCTGCAATCATACAATGTAAATGCAAAATTCAAAGTTCAAACACATTACAGGATTCATCAAGATTATCATTATATTAATAATAATTTATAAATATATTATATATCAATATGAATCTATGATCAACATGCACATCATATTTGATAATCTTCAAATTTGACTTTTAAGTGATTGAAAAAATGAATCAATGATACTAGATAGTATGATACTGTATTTGTTTCACGACCATTGATAGTTTAGAATTATATAATATACTTTAGGTTAGACATTGTAAATTAGATTTAGGTTTTATTATTTAGTTTTTAATATTTTTGTTTATGTTTTAAATTTAAAATTTTATTATTATTTAGTTTTTAATATTTTTTTATGTTTTAAATTTAAAATTTTAATATGTAAGTTTATAATTTTATAAATAATAAAATTTAAAGTTTTATTAAATGGTTTTAATTTTTTTTAATGATTTATTTAATTTTTTTTAAATTAAGAAAAAACAAAAATTTCGGAGTTTCGGGGAAGTTTCGGAGTTTTGGGGCGGGACGCCCACAAGTCTCGGCGAAGTTTCAGAGTTTCGGCCGAGACGCCAAGAAGTCCCCCCCAAGTTTCGCCAAGTTTCACCGCCCACCGAAACATTTCAATCTGCGTCTCACCAAGTTTCGCCAAAAGGGGGACGTCCCGAAACGTTTCGGATGGAGTTTCGGAGTCCCCAGGACGCGAGAAATGCCGAAACGCGTCCCTGACCCTCCGGGACGCGTCCCCATGTAACACTGTTCTCCATTCGTTGGTTTGAGAGCTTCTTCATAGGGTATTTATACTCATTTGCCATCACATTTTAAGGAGTCGACCTGTCGTGTATTTTTTATTTAATTTAGAGCCGACTTCTTCATAAACATATTTATTTTTAATTTAAATTGACTTGAAGCCGACTTGTAAAGGCTTATTAGGTTGTCCTGTTTATGTTTATATAAAAGTATTCCAAGGTCTTTGACTTCATCATCTATATAGATTCTGCGTGGTCCAAGGTGCCATCAAACAACCATGTTTAAGGTGCCACCAAACAACATGTTTAGCTTCATCATCAAACAAGAGAAGTAACATGTGCATCGATCCAGTCTTTATGGTCCAAGTTAGCACATACAATGTCACCATTATCCAATCAAGCTTGTCATCATTTGTTCCACTTGTCATTGTTGCTCTCCATGTTTTCATTTTCCAAGTCATCTTCAAATGACCACAGTCTAGGTCATTTGACTCATTAGGTGTTTCAATGGCTTCAATGCCCACATCCAATGTCCTTGTGCTTGGTTATCTCTTGCCATCCACACACTTGCTTGCTTTGGATTCATGTCATGTCAGCATACTTCACCTTTGTCATTAATGTTGTCATCAATGACAACACCTTGACAACCTTGCTCATCAAACTATGCCTCGAAGTGTCTTGAGAAGAAGAAAGGGAAGAGAGAAAAAGACTCGGCAACGACTGCAACAGAAGAAGAGTTTGCAACCAAATTCGAGCAGGAATTTTCTCTGGTCTCTATTGACTCTAGTAGAGGTAGTTCTTCCTTTGAGCATGTCTGGGTTGTTGACAATGGGTCAACCAAACACGTGACTGGAGTTTATGATACCTTTCAGATTGTCATGGAGTTGGGACCAGGACACTATGTTCAGACAAATATTGACAATCCACAGGTTGCGATATGAAGGGTTGCAACAGTTAGGTTCCAACTAGACCTTGGTGAGATCTTGGAGATACACAGAGTGCTCTATGTTCCTGGGATGAGAGTCAATAAACTCTCAGTGTCATCCTTTGAGGATGAAGGTCATGGGATGATGGTGAGATCTGGTCATGTTTTCTTGTATCGGAGAGATGAGCTTGTTGGTACTACCATTCCATTAGGTGATCGCAAGGATAGGTTATATGTTTTGAGGGGGCAGGTTGTACGTCTAGGCACAGGGGGGTGGCTGTCAAAGTCAGAGGGTGGAGTAGAAGACGCACCTGATCGACATGTGATTTACATTTCTTTTGATGAGAAGAGTCGTTCTCTCTAGAGCACTGGGAGGAGACTCAGCTAGTCTAGTGATGGTGATGATGAGCAGGTGAATGAGGCTCAGGTCGAGTCTCAAGCTTTAGAGTTTCAGTATGGAGTTGAGCACTTATATCCAAGAAGGATTCCAGAACTGGAGGGAGTTGCTTCAGCAGTCAAAGGTGGAGATATGTATTGTGTTGTGGACCTTCCTCGTTAGGAGGGAATGTTGGAAAAAGATAACTCTGAAGGTCCTTTCTCATATTTTTGGTGTGAGTGTGATGAGAAGGACTTGTAAAGGCTTTGTCCTTTGTATTTATGTAAAAAGTGTCTTTTATAGAAATAAAGTGATTTTTTCCTTATACTTTATACAGTGGGTCACTTTATGTGATGTATTTAATAATTAATGAATTTAATTATTAAAAATGTAAGTTCATTAATTATTAAAAGTGAGTTTTAATGATGACCCTTGATCTTGTAATTAATTTTCAACCCTAGATTAGGGTAGTTAAGGAAAGTAGTTGCAAAATTGAAGTATAAGACAAAGTGAAAGGACATTGAAGGACACTCACCATCAGAAAGGGAAGAAGAAGAATGTGAAGAAGAAAAAGGAGATACCCTAGCAGCAGTGGCACAATTTTCAAGAAGAGGAGCAACAACACGTTTTCCAAGGCAGCCAGAAGTTGACCATACAGAAAGAGACTAACAAGACGTACAAAAGCATGTGTGGGCACATTTCCCAAGGCAACCTTGTAGCATTTATTGCAGATTGACAGGGTCGTACAGCAGCATTAATCCTAGCACGTGTGGCACGAAAACTGAGGTAAAAAGTACAACAAAAAGTACAAGTCGTACTGCACGTGTGAGCAAGCCTTATAGCTGTTAGTTGGCACGTTTTTTGAGATAGTTCTTTGTTCTAGTTTAGTGAAATTTTGCCAGTGAGGGTTGAAGAAAAAAATTCTGAATACTCTTCTTTAATGAGAAATTCTTCTCCAAGGTTTTCCCCAAGTTGGGGTTTTTCCCAGTCATTTGACCAAAACATCTATGTACAATGTGTTTGCTTCATCTTCGATGTTTGAAAAGTGTCTTTGGATTTGTGGTTTTAATTTCAAAGTTTATGAGCAAATTTTAATTAAAACGTAGACATTCAAAGTGTTTGACATAATGCATGTGTGAGAAATTATTATGCTTATGCCAGTTTTTCTTTAAAAATTTGTCCTCCACTCCCTCCCCATTTACTGGTGTTCTTTGATGGCAGCACCAGTCGAGGTGTTGATAAATATGGAAAACTCATAATATCTTTCTTCTAGATAGGTGGAAAGGCTAAAGTAGAATAGCCAAAGGAAGTTTTCCTTGATTGCATGGGGCAAAGTAAAACTAAGTGCTAAAGCAGGAGGACTGCATATCAGGAATCTAACATTAGTGAACTAAGCTCTGGGAGTGAAAATCCTTTGGAATTTGATAAGTAGGGCACATACACTATGGAAAGAGATGTTATCCATAAGGTATTTTAATGTACCTGATAGGAGATGGAACCCAGAGTATTGGAATCCCAAATCAAATGGCTTACAAATATAGAAGACTCTTTCCAATAGTCTCCCCCTTATTCAAGACCATATGTTCATCCTCAGACACCTTGAACAAGAATGAAAGCTAAATTAACATTCAACCATTGACCTCAAGGACTAGCTCCAATTATATTTTTAGTCCAGTTGGCCACGGCTTCTAAAAGGAAGGCAAGAATATCTAAAGCAGGTGGAAAACCAACCAGGAAAATCGCCTCCCTCTCCATATCTCCCCTATCTAAGAATATGAATGGTTCTTGTGCTCAAGGGGACTCTATATTTTACATTGTAAAGTAAGGATACATGAAGTTGAGATATAATGCAAAAGAGACCCCTTTGAGGAACTATTGGGAGAAAATTTGGTAGCGCCTTGCCAAAAATAAAGTGTCGCCAAAAATAAACACTTTCCAATAGCTTTTGGTTCATAAAAAACTATTAGCAGAATAAAATATTTGCATCAAAGATATGGCCCCCTCTCAATGTCTCAAGTGCCACTAGGATGAAGGATTCACTATTCATCTCTTCTTCAAGTATGGAATAACAAAGGAGGTATGGCTTTCAGAGACAAGTCACCCTTATCTCTCATTCACTAGAGGTAAGGTACTTTCCCATTGCAAGTCAGCTTATACCAACTCTATCAAGAACAAGTAAATGATTCAGAATATTTATCACATCCTTCCCAAATATGTCATGGAAAATACGGCTAGGACGAAATAGTGCAGTTTTCAAGAATAAACAAAACCCCCCTTAGATAATGAAACAAACAGGCAACCTCCTTCATAAATATCTACTTTCAAACCTCAAAATCAAAGATAAGGATACAAACCTCTTGTTAGCACCTGTGCAAAAATTTGAAGATTTTTTACATATGCATCTACACTAATTCCCCTACAAAGGTTTAGACCAGTAAAAGAAAGAGTAAGGTTAGAAGCTGACCGGAATGGATGGCCTGGATGCACAGCGGAGAAGATCAAAGGTTGAAAATCATTTCCGCCAAAGAAAAATCGGGAGCGAAAAAGCTGAAAAGGCAAAAGACTAAGTTATGAAAAGTGGTAAACCCGATTTCCGCTTTCCGCAGTTCAAGATCCGACGGTCAAGGACGACTACGGGATAAATCAATGGTCCAGAAAAGGCGGGAAGTAAAAAGGCGGAAGTGGAAAGGGCCAAAATTTGGTTATAAAAGTTGGTATTTCCGCCTTCCGGTTTTCGCTATTTTTGCAGAACGGAAAAGCGAAAAGAAGAAGATACAGAAATTTGGTCGTAAAAGGTTAAAATCCCGCTTTCCGCAAGATCGACGGTCTGGAAATCTTTCGTCGAATATCAATGGCTTGAAAAGGAGCAAAAGGGCAAAAGCGGAAAAGGCGAAAATCCGGCCATAAAAAGTTGAAAAGCCCGCTTTCTGCAGCCTGCAGCTTGATCTCAAATCATTGGCTTGGAAAGCTTCCGCATAGGATCAATGGTGCAGAAAACGAAAACAAGCACAGAGTAATCAAGTTTCTACATCCGCGAAATCCTGTAGGACCCGCACATCTCAACGGTCATGATTTTGGGAAGAAGAGATCTATGGTAGGTGTGCAATTCGTAGCCAGAACATGCACAGAAGATAAAATATTTCAGGGCTGCGAAATCCTGTAGACCCCGCACCTTTGAACGACGAGGATCTAGGCGAATTTTTCATCTATGGCCCGCATTAATTTCGCAATGGGAACAAGCAAGAAGTTAATCAAGATGGGGGGACTACGAAATTGGGTAGGCCTGACAAGATTGGACAGATCTTGGCGGATTTATGGTCTATGGTCAGAATCAATTTCGCAATTTAAAGGAGAAGGAAGTTTATCAAGTTGGCAGATTGCAAAATCAGCTAAAGGTTGCATCGTTGGACTATTAAGATTTCTCGTAGATCAAAATCTATGGCTGAGGTTTATTTCGCTGATTGAAGATGCAAGGAGGGATGAAACTGTTGCAGGCCGTTGGAGGTGCTCTGAACTATCGTTTTTTATCAAGCGAGCCAGAGTTCCAGGTGTCTGATTTTCTATTTTTGTCCATCATGCGCATCCCAGCATGCTTTCCTGATTTTCCTGTGATTATGGCGAATCTACCAACTCAGAATTTGTTAGGATTTAATGTGTGCAGGTTTGATTCCCATGATGTAAATTGATTTTGGCTCTGTTTCAAGGTGGGTCTCGGGAGCATGTCACTCTATAATATAGCCTCAATAGAGGAACAAAGGGTTCAACATTCATATTTTGAAGCCTCTGTGCTTGGTTTTGTAGCTCTGCAAATTTTCTTGGAAGTATTAATGCAAAGCATTTCATGAGTGTCTGAGATTCATCATAGTGTTCAGTGTTCAGTCTGTGTTCCCCTGCATGCTTCATTTTCATGTTTGTTTAGTTTATGCTAATGTGTTTCTAGTTGCATGCGAGGAATTCATTCTCTATTAAGCGCTCCTTGCATCAGATAATGCATTTGTTTGTGTATATGGTAAATGTCTTGGAATTCATCCTCTATTAGATGCCCCATTTCAGTTATCAACCTTTATTGTTGCTTCTGCTAAAGGTGTTTTAAGAAATCCATCCACGGATAGGTGCCTCCTATCTCATTGGGCTTCTTCTCATTTCCTCCTGCCACCTCTCAAAAATATTTTGTTGAACATTAACACTTATTTTGCCTCAGATTACGAATGTTATCAATAGTCATTATGCTGTAAGCCCTTGGATGTTTCAGGCTTTGACTCCATTGCCCAATGGTGTTGCCTATTTGTCTGTCTTACACTCTTTAAAACCCAGACAACCCTTCCCCTCATAAATCTAGCCTTCTGAATGCTTGTTTAAAGCCATGTGTATGTGAATGTTCTTGTGACAAAGAGAGAGCCCTCTCTGACTGTATAGGTTAGAATACAGTCTAAAGATTGGTTTGAAATGGTTACCCCAGTGATTCCCCTACCACAACCATAGGAAAATTATTGGGTGATAACACCTCTCATCAATGGAAGCGAAGTAGTTTCAAAAATGGAACTTTGCTTATAGTGCCCTTCTTGCTAGAAAGACCTAGATCTCATTGCAACATCCATATTTACAATACTTGGACTCTTTGATCTACGTTGATGACCCCTTATGTCTATTCTTTGATGATGTTACAAAGGACAACCCAAGCCCAACGAGGGGAGGGGGAGTTGTTTTCAATCCAAGCGAGAAACCTTTCTAGAGTACCCTAGGGGGAATCCACAAAATCACTCATAACTTTGCAAAGGAATTAACAACTTGGAAGGCGATGAAGCTCATAGAACAAATATCTCAAGGAAAGGTCCAAGTGGTTGGTGACTCCACGTTGATCATAAATTCCATTTGAGGAGAACATGGTTTCAAACTTTCAAAGATGTCAAGATACAAAACCTTACAAGGATAAGAAGACTACTTTCATAGAAGCTTTCTTAGGCCACCTTCTATCATGATTTTAATGCTTTTAGTCAATACTTGATGGTGGGGAAAACCAAGGACCAACTCTTCAAGGAGAGCTAAGAGTGGAGACAAAGGGATGGGGTAGCCCCCCTCCACCCCCCACCCCCATAAGTGTTTGTAATGATTGCATCTTGTAGAAGGAAATGAAGTAGATTAAGGGTCAGCAGGTAGAGCATCCTTTATCCTTGATTGGACAAATGTCACCCATCGATTGTTAAGGAGAGGAAGAAAGAGTCATGTCACATCAGTGATAATATAGGCATAGAGGAGAAGTATAGGATTAGCACTAATCTCTTGGTGTTCCCATCACCCTTTATTTTACTATACTACAAAAAGACAAACCATTTTGCTAAGCTATCTCTTCATATCACCTTGTGCCATCATCGTCTAAGCCTTAGCAATCCTATCCTAGATGTTAGAAAATCATAAGTCTGGAGGTCTTCTTATGATTTTTGAGTGTGTTTGTCATGGGGGGGCTTAGTTGTTGTCCCTAATGTTTATTTATGTAAAAATGACTTATGAAATAAAGTGTCCTTTTTTTATATTATGATTTTGTAAAGTCCTAAAGTGCATTAAGTGCACATTTAACAAATAAAGTGTTTTTTATTGTGCATTTAATATGAACCTTAAGATTAAATCAATCTCATCCATTGGATGAGTTGGTTGAAAGTAGTTAGGGGTTCCATGATATAAAAAGAGATAATGGGACAAAGAGAGAACACACACCAAGAGGGAGAGAGAAATCAGATTGATTAAAGAGCAGTTCCAAGCAAGAGAACTATGGCACGATTTCCAAGATTCAGCATTCCATTCAATGGCTCGATTTTCAGGAGTGCTAAGGCCTATTTTTGGTACGTTTTCCAAGGAAACTGATAACAGTAATTGCACATAACCATACAGCATTAATTGCTGGTACTTTTCAGACAATGGCATGCATTCCAAGAAAGGTCTGACAGTTTTGTACCTGCAATAAATTCTGGCACTGTGGGATGAAGTGTAACACCCCGGTTTTGACCCCGTTTGCATTTAATGTATATGATGTAGATATTGTAATTAATCGTGGTGTGGAGCTAAAGGCAAAAGCCCCACCATCGATTCAGCGTTTAATGTTTCGACGATTAAAATCGTTGTCGATGGTATATCGTGATATCCAGCACATTATAATTTTGGCATCATGTAAATATGCATTTTAATTAAAATAAACCCCAACCAGCTATGTCAATGCAACCATAATGAAAAGGGCATGATTTTCCTAAGGATAGGGAGGGAAATTATTTAACCCTTGGGAGCCATTGGGGAAAAGCCAAGTGTCAGCTGTTAAACCCATTTTAGTTGTCACCCACCTTTTTGTCTTACTCACCTTTCCCTTGTCTCAATCAGTCAACTACCACATTAAAACCTCTAATGTTAGTTGGGCAGTGGTGTGTGGCAAGACTGTCAGTCCTTGCCCACACGCACACTCCAACAGCAGAGTCATTCACCCTCACGTGGGCAGGAAGAGAGGGGACGACCCCATTCTTGCCCATCCTCACGCAGAGACAGTTGTTTTTCTCCTCACGCACAGGTTTGGGATTTTCCCTCACGCAGTCACTTAGTTTTCACGCGTGCATGCAGCGACTGGTTCAGTCTTCGTTTTCCAATTCTAGGCTGTGTGTGTGCATTTTCCTTACCGGATTTGTGGTTCTGTGTATACGTTCCCCTGTCCATGTTGAGAGTCTGATCTCCTCTTCCAATTTCGAGCTGTGTATTTCCCGTTGCTTCAATGGTGAGATCGGGGTTGTTGTTTTCCCCATGTGTGTGGGTTACTGCTGAGTTGTTTTGGCCACAATAGGGCCAAGAACAACTCTGAAATCGCTTTGCTTAGTCTAAGCTACGTTCACCATTTTTGGTTGCCATCATGTTTCCCTTTTTCTTTCACAGAGTTGTGAATTGCTTGACCTTGCCGTGTGTATGAAGTGGTTGGTCTTTGGACTGTATTGGAGTGGGAATGAAGGTTTGGTATGCTTGATAAACCTGGTGTGTTTAGGAGCCTCATAGACAGAGCTAGAGGGTTGGCTTTCTTCTCCACAACCCCTGAATAGCACTAGAAGGGAAGTCAAGGCCTGAGGGACTGTGTAGCAAAGAAGGGACTGATTCCTTGTGTTGGGTGTCTGTAATATTCCAAACTGATATTTTCCTATTTATGGGTATACTGTAGAATCAAATAGGAAAGCAAACCCCGAACTTTGCATGCATGCAGTTGCATGCAAATATGTGCCCTAGAAAAATACGGAGATGCTATAAAATAGGAGAAATCAATGCATGTACATACCAGTATATAGATCAAATAAATAAGCTGCTGCTGGGAGCCCGGATGATGTGCTTGCTTTGTCTCTGGTCACGGTGTGACGGTGAAACCCTCTGGCTGGATGAATAATCAACCTCCCAGAATAACTGCTTAATGTAACCTGATGAAGAACTAGTGCTGAACCTGTATGATCCAACCTGATGATGAACTAGGGCAGATAGATTTCACTGCCGAAATACACCAGTTAGCTGAGCATGCACTCAACCCCAACTTAGCTCGTCGAGCTCTCCAATTCGACTCCACAAATCAATTATCACATAAGTCCCTTCTCCATTCACTTTATCTTTCTTTTATAACTTTCAACTGCAAAAACCCTAACTTTTGACCTAATTAGGTCAGTTTAACTTCTAATTTGCAGTTGACTTGCATGCATGTGCATGGAGACTTAATCGGGTGCATGCATCATTAAATAATGCTCAAATGTCATGCATGCAGGTGGCCTTTGGCTCTGGCTGCCCTCTTTGACCCAATGGTGATATAATATTGATGCCCTAGATCTTCTATAGATGGCATCAGTCTTCAGCTGATTCCCTGACTGTCAATACCCACTCAAACCCACAGGAATCACATAGGTTAGCGGGTTGGTCCTCAATGCCTAGGCAAAAAAGGACATTACAGTGTGGGTGTCCTAGAAGTCAGGCTAGTTCTGGTGTAGGTGTCCTTAGCTCTTCAGTGAGCCCACCAGCTTAGCATTCAGCTTTTCCCAACTCCCTGATGGCCTGATAAACCCAACTGTGTTGGCTTGGCTGATTTGTGTACCTTTGGCTATGTGTGAGCCTCCTTAGTTCCTTATTCCTTGAGGAATCATGCCCAGCTCGGGGGTGGCAATGTTGCTGAGAGATTAAGGAGCACACTGGCCTATGGTTGGGTGGAACGTTGCAACGACGTAGCTGGTTGTGGGACAAGTTCTTCATAAGATAAGTATTCTTGTGTTCAAATCTCTCCAATCATATTTGATGTTTAATGAATTATGATGAACATGTTGAATGCTTGAATGTATGTTTTGCTTCCACTGTATACTGAATAATTATGCATCTCTGCATGTTTTACTTCAAAGCATTTCAATTTTTTATGTATGTACATGTTCATGGGGCTAGTTGCCCAGATAGTTAAGGGTTTGGTAGCGTCCTCTTCGCCGGTCGAAGGGTCGAGGACATTACATGAAGTTTGAGGCAGTTTGGGCACGAATTTCAAGGTTTTTCTGAGCATTAATTTCAGTCAAACTGGACCATACAGCAGCAATACTAGCACATGTGAGGGGGTCGTACTACTCCACGAATTTCGAGGTGAACTGCTACTAAAAAGGTACAGCAGGTTGGCTGAGTTTTTGGACTATAAGATGTTGTTTGTGTTATGATATTCTCAAACAGGAGAAGTAAATTTTGTAAGAAATTTTTTTTGCTCTCAGTTCAATAAAAATTCTCTCAAGCATTTTCCCAGTATGGGTTTTTCCCTAATCAGTTTGACCTATTTTTTTGTGAAAACATTGTTGGTGCTCAAATTTTGTTTGATTGAAGTGTTTGGTACATGTGTTTTAGCTGTCAGAATCTTTAAGAATTAATAAATCTAAAACCTCAAAGTTACTAAATGTTTGACATAATGTTTTTATGAGACATTAATAATTTTGTCATAAAATCTTCACTAGGAAGCCCCCCTTGAGTTGGAGAAGAGCCAACCTAAGGTGTAGAGAGAGAGTTATTGATGTGACAGTGGGTAACCCCTCTAAGTTGCAGTTGGGCTAGCATTGTTCTTTTGGGCTTTAATCACACATGATGGTTTGAATTGTAACAAAGGGTAAATCTTGGTAGTTCAACATACATGTAGACACCTGCAACCTGTACGGAAGTTTGACAGACCACATTTTTAGAAGGCAATTCACCCACCCAGGTTTTCCATTTGAAAATATTTATCGTTCATTCAAACTTTGTGTCGTCGAACGTATGTGGTTTATAAAGAAATTGATACAGTCAAGGAGGCTTGTATACCCAAATGGGTTTACTTTATCCCCATGTCCAATCCCACTAGATGGACACTAGAGTGTGACTATTCAGCTTTTATAACTCATCAAATGAGTACAAATGTTGAATTTCCAAAACAGCTAGATGATTGAAATGCAAGAGTATGTAATCTCATGATAGTTGAGATCAAGTCTTCCACACTCTTGTGCCCTCATCCCAATGATCTCTCCAACATAAATCCTCTTCCTAGTGAGCCTCCTAGGAATGTTTTTTGTTGAGTTATGGTGTAACTCAAGAAGTCCTCCATGCAGATTGCCTGGCATGGAGGCACTTATCAGCTCAAGTAGGTGGGTAGAGTGTGAGATGCACTCTGCCATGTGCCATGGATCCAGTAGTGGAGACATGCAGTGTATCAAGTCACCTTTTCCAATTACATGCAAAAGTGCATGCATGCAATTTGATTTTTGGCACCAAAAGTGAAATTAGGGTTTTGGAACCCTAATGAGGGTTTGGTGACCTAATTTCAAGTTGACATACAAAAAGGCACTAGGGGTGCATAAGTCAATCATCTTTTGTGTGTATCAAGAGATCAAACCAGCTATGAGCAACAATTGACCAAAGGAGGGCGAACCATCTGAGAAAGTTGGGGGCGCATCCCTGAGGGCAGTGAGAGCTCAGATTCTCAGAGAGTGAGGAGATCTATCATCAAGACAGTGAGCAATAGAGTCTTCACTGTGCATCTTCAGAGACTGAAGAGCAATAGCAGTAGCAGCAACAGCAGAGTGAGCAGCTGGAGGAGGATGTGAGCAGCAACACGTCACACGTGTGGGACGTGAGGGAGCAGCTGCACACGTGTTGGGGGGCTGAGAGGGTCCAGAGAGTTGAGGGTCTTCTTCAGTGACTGAGGAAAGGTCTTCAATGATCAATCAAAGACTGACTGAGTGCAGAATAGCTAGGACATTTTTCTGAGCACAGAGGACGCAGCTGTACAGTTGGGGGGCGTTTTCTGAGTTTGAGGACATTGTTTATCTTTCGTAGCTGAGCAGATTAGAGCAAAGATCTGAGGGAGCATTCCTCAAAGATCTAGACAGACAGTATAGTGTTTAGTGACAGATAGAGTTTGAATTGAGAAATCCAGCGTGAGGTTGTTCTACTGGGGGTACATTTTCCAAGAAGCAGCAGTTGCAGCTGCTACAGATCTATGGCTTTGGCCCTTCAGGTTCATTCGCTTGTATCTAAACTCATTTTGTACCTTTTCTATATTTATTTGCTCTTGGCTCGAGAAAGTAGAAATCCCCACAGTTTGTTGGTTTTCCCCATTGGGGTTTCCAGGGTAAATTTCCGAGTCGTATGTGATTGCATGATTGTTGTGTAATGATTTCATGTGCTGCAAGTTCTAATTGATTTTAAGTATAGTTCATATTGGATTAGTGAATATTGTGGCCAGATTGATTATCCTGACTTCTCTAAGCGAGTGGAGACCTTTGAGAAAAAAGAATATTTTTAGCTTTTTTCCCCAAAATAAAATTGACTTTGTGTTTTCCCAGGCCATATTAAGTGGCAAGCAATGTTGAAGCCTCTCCTCTAACCATCCCATGCTAGGAGAGAGGAGCTGCCACTTTTTTCCAAGCTTCCCAAAGCCTTGGTAACACAAACAGTCTACTAATTTTGAAACCATTTGGCACAACAATCACATCATTAATCAGAAAATACCCCTTGATCTTGGCTTTATGTTTCCTTGAAGGACAAGTTTGAGTAACAATTTCCTTGGATCCTCGCCAAATAGCATCTCACTATTCATTTAGCAAACCTGATGGATACCTGCAAACGTATATCAGTTGACCCTAAATTGGGAAAAG
Organism: Pseudotsuga menziesii; assembly: GCA_001517045.1. Lineage (NCBI taxonomy): Eukaryota > Viridiplantae > Streptophyta > Pinopsida > Pinales > Pinaceae > Pseudotsuga > Pseudotsuga menziesii. The sequence continues at coordinate 561,815 of LPNX010227929.1, forward strand.
TATAAATGCTCCAGGATACCATAGGAAGAAATCAGTCACTAACAAATTAAAGCTGCAAAAAGCTTCTTAACAATGTCTCCAAGCAACAAAACAAAACAGTGGAAGGAAACCAATATGAGACATAACACACATGGAAAGATTGGAAAATTTTGCAAAGAACTATAAATTTACAGGCCAAGGGAAGATCTTGTACATCCAACCTTTAATATTACATTGAAGATATTGGAGGTACCATTCCCACATAGATCTGAGAGAAACATTGACACCAAATGACACCTATAGATAGTGGACAATATCACCATTCCTCGTATGCTGCAAACCGAGACTCAATCAATGTGGTTTTTCCTCAACACCAATCAAGCAAAGGTTACTTATGATCACTCACTACTACCCTAGCCATAGTGCAAAAGACATCTAAAGACTCAAGTGGTCCATCAACCAACCCTTGTGAAAGCCTGTTGGAGGAGAGAATCATCAAGAAAGTGAGTATTTAACACTTTTCCACTCCCTGAATGGCAAATGCCCCACCCCACAACCTTGGGCTCTAGCAACATCCAAAACATAACCCAAAGTGTTAATAGCTAAAACAAAAGGTTAATTAACACTTTGCCACTCCCTGGATGGCAATGCCCCACCCCAGAGCCTTGGGCTCTGGCAACATCCAAAAGATAACCCAAAGTGTCAATAGCTAAAACAAAAAATTAAGGGGCAAGAGAGCAGCCTTGTCTGATAGATGTATGCAAAATAATTTTGTCTCAAATTAAACCATTGACAGAAACGAAGTTAAGGCATTGGAAAACAGGATCTTCACCATTGACACAAACTTTCTGCCAAAACATAGCCAAGAAAGCATATATGATAAAAGACCAATCAAACCTTCCGTAGGCCTTATCAAAGTCTATTTTCAACAAGAGAACTTGTCGGCGGTCAGACTCATTTTCTCACTCAACATTCTCCCAGGGCATCAACACTGTATCTAGAATGAGCCTGCCTTGGATAAATTTTGTTTGCTCTGAGCAAACAATACATATTGCAACGTGCTGGATCCTCAACTCTAAGATCTTGGCAAGAACATCGTAAGATACATCTAGCAACCTAATCGGTCTCCATGGGCTGACAGAATCCTTGGCAGAGTTTTTTGGGAATAAATTTAATCATCTCTTTGTTCTGGACTTCTCCCATTCTACCTGTGTGAAATGCCTCCCATGCCATGCATAGCATAGCATAACCAACAGCACTCCACGATTTTTTGAAAATTCACAAGGTTATTGATATCTGACAACTTTTCATTCTTCATCCTTTTCAGTGCTTCTAAGAAGTCCTCTTCAGTATTTCTGCCCCAGACATATTCCATTCATTGCTCCAAATCTTGGATGGGACTATCCGCTCACACGCTTCCCATGCTGCAACAGCCTTTTATGCCAAAGTGTACTCAGCAAAAAATATTCTGAAAATGTAGCCAAACATATGTCTAATCTCTGCCAAGTCAGCGAGAAGTCACTCAGGGTTCCTAAGCCCCATATGTAATAGTGAGAGACACCAAGTTTCAATTCAATATCTGCAACTTGGTGTCTCTCATTATCACACGGTGAAGAATAATGCCAAGTTTCTCTTCTCTCAGCAACTTTTCTGCATGATAGTGTATGTATGTGCAGTTTTTTCTATTATAGAGGTGAAGTATGCATGTTCTTAGTTGGCCTAGTATTCTTGAGCAGGCTGACACTTGTGATTATGACTGTAGTGCTTTATGGTCAGTCCAGTCCAATATTCTCTGCATCATGTTTCTATACTTAGTTAAGCCCAGGTTCCTGTCATTATTGTCATTTCTTTTTTTCTTTTGAGAAATACTTCTTACAGAATCTCCTTGGCTAAGATGCTGTGCTCTGAGAGACATATATGATATCTATGCTGTTGCAGTCGCCTAGGACTTGCACTTGGCCTCATCTGCACCCACTCAGGGGGTTTTGAACCCAGGTCTCTGCATTAATACAAGCCAATCACCTCACTGCTTGCCGCTAGACTAAACTCCCATGGGCATCCTTTCTTTTTTTTAACGCATTAAAGATTTACAATGCCAACTTTTGTATTTATAGTAGCTCTCCTAGTTGGGCCTTGACAATTCTTGACCAAATTGACCCACCCTTTACAGGAAAGAAGAAGAAGCAGATGATGTGGGGAGTTACTATTTACTATTTAGTAATTTTTGTGCCAATATACTACTTACCTATTCCATACTTTGTCCAGCTTTATATGATTGATTTGAACACCATCATAAAATTTTCAATTATGTTATACAAAATATTCATTTAAGTAACTTTGAAGAGCTTGCGAGAACTGACCTTTGCTGTGTTAAATACCACTTCCTTACAATCTGGAAGAATGCTGACAGACCAAGCTGGTAGATGATATGATCTATTTTGAAAGTTGACATGTACGCCATGCTCTTCATCTGAATTAGAAAGAAATGCGGCACAAACTCCTGAGAACGTGTAAACATTTGCCTACAATAACACAACCAGTTAAAAGGGCAAAAATAAAAACCATCACATCAGGGAGAACAAGTAAACGATGAAAGCTAAAATATTATTCAGATATTTATAATTCCAAATCGTCAGAAAGTGAAGAAAATAATTGAATCAGAACATAGCATGACGAGTTATACATTTCATACTCATTACTAAGAATGGAGCTTGAAGAAGTGCTACCAAGACATGCATTGCTGGAAAAAGGTTTCTATCACTGCAAGAGAATGCCCACAAATGAGCAAGCTGAACACTGTACTGTGATTCTTGGATTTAGGGCTTGCTATTGGCCAAGTTATAATAAGTTACCTAATTGATTCAGTTATGTCAGCCAAAGAAAAGGAAAAGAAGATGTACTCTCTAATTGAATTCATTTACAGCCTGTTACCCCTCATATTGCATGAGATCACATTTGTGACTTTTTATCATGATAGAGTTGCACAGTTGTTTGAATTTGATGACACTAATTGATCATTGGACATATACAGTGGCTATTTATGGATGCACACACTCCCCTTGACATTAACCTTATGGTATGACCTACTAGCTGCTTCAACGGTTAGGAAAGTCAATTTACTAACTGCCTCAAAGTTTTGGTTCTATGATGTTTGAGAGGAAACTGGATAGTGCTAAGTTATTTGCATATGCCCCTAGAGTTCAGCAGGGTCATTATTGATTGACCAGTGATGCAAAGCACTAATTGTAGCCTGATGTGGTATGCTAGAACTTAGAATAGTTGATACATGGTATGAGCACTTTAGATGATTATTCCTAGATGAGATGTGGTCAGATGCAGTTGATGGTACATTCTGCCTGGGTTATTTGTCCTATAGCACTTCATTATTAGATTTCTGGACATCATCTTTGCATGATTGGCAGGCATTGTGTATAGAGCAGTTGGCACATGTTCCTTTCTTCAGAGGATTTTCAGATGGTTATCAAAGGGTCTACAGGATGTATTTGATGATGTGATGCAGTTTTTCTTAGGAGATGTCATTTTCCTAGTGCATTGGGGTTATTTCATCTTAAGGTGGCATATTTATATGGTTTTATCACGTTATTAGAGTGCCTAGCTTACTGGTCCCTTTTATAATGTTCTAGGGTGATTATGGGTTTATTTGATGTATTACATGTGATTACACCCTCCTAATGAGAGTGCCCTAGCTTTTGGTGATGTATATGGGTTTATTTCACATTATTATGACATATACCTCAGTCCTAGGTGGACCACTAACTTTGGTGCACACGTTTTCATGATGATTTGATTATTCAGGGACAGTTTGACTCTCTTTTGACCATGTGGAAGTCTTATCCCTTGAGCATCTTCGTTTATTGGGATCTGTTCACAATTGGAGGTGGTTTGTGGTACTTGGAGTAGCCTAATTTAGAGGAGCGCTCATGTCCTTGGCACTTGTATTGAGGCATTCCTGCCATATATTATTATTTTATGCATGTGGTGAGGATCTATCCCTTGGTTCTTAGATGGAGTTGGATTTGGTTGACTAGGCACGTGGACCATGGTGATATTTTATATATTGTTGACTTTCTATTGCTTCGATCCACCTCTTAGCACATCTTGTAAGGAGTTGGTTGCATTTTTAGGAGGACATGCTACCTTGCATGCCACACGTGCCATTATGGGGGATCTATTTTCACACATATTTTATCACTTGCTTGGCACATTACTCTTGGGAGATCAGACATGTGGTCCTTCTTCGTCCTCTTGGCACAATTTTGGATACTTATTCTTGGTATTCAATTTGACTTGAAGAAGATTGAGGCGATGGCCCTCACATTTGTTGACTTCCTCACACATGTGGGAGGTTAGAGCTTTTTGTGGACATGTTTAATCACTTTTCTTGTGGAGCCCTCCTCTCTTGGAGTATTTTATTCGTTGTTAGTTAGTTTGACATGGTCTAACTTCTATTTTGAGGGAGGCAATCTCTTGCCTTGAGCTATTAAGCACTGGAGATTGTACATGTGGCATTGGTCCACCTCTTTTTTATTTGTTGGCCTTGTCCTCTGTAGTTTGTTAGGAGGGTGTTATTAGATTATATTTTTTCTATGATAGATCTAGGAAATATTATTATTTTATTTGTGGAGGTTTGAGCCTAAACTCTATAAATTGGAGGCCCTTCCACTTGTAATGGTTGTTGAAAGTACTCATAAGCTTTGGAGATATTATTGTTCTATGCACTTTTGAAAGGTGACGAATGAATAAAGGTGTTTCTTCTTGCATTGGAGGCGAATTTGTGGATGATAATTGCTGGAATTGTGTTTATTGCTTATAAATGATAAAGTTGAGGTCCAAATCAAAGGTGGAGTGTCACCGTTGAAGTGAACTTGGTGTGAATGTTCCCCTCTCCCTAGCTCTATTGTTATTTTATCATGTAAATAATCTTTGCTTGTAATAACAAATAGTTTTCTTGCCTAATGAATCTCCTAATTAAATAGCCTATTGAATCTTAACTTCAAAGTAGAGCTTAAGACTCTTTCCTTTTGCAAATCTTTAATGATATTTTCCAGCCACATTGGAATTTTAATGATATGCTATTGGCTATCATTTTCACCTTAATATTTGAAGGAAAAAACCCTCTTAGAATCCTTTATGACCCCATCAACCCAAGCTGGAAATTAGGCATTGGTTTGCCCCTTTTAACCACCATAAAAATTTGAAAAAAAAACACTTTAATTTTCTGTTTAAGCAATCTGAAAATCACCAGCATAAAATTCAGAATTTTAAATTGGCATCTAAATCCTAAAAACCCTTATTAAAGTATCTTAAAAAGAATTAAATTTCTGTTGTGCAAATCTGCATTTTTCCAGCTTGGTTTATGACATCAGGTTTTCACATAGACACGAAATATTGCCATCCATCATCTTTCTGTTGGCTGAATTATTTCATGAGCAAATCTGGAAATAAATATACTGCAACTAAACCCCAAAACAGATTTACCCTAAGTACATACAGCACCCTTCCCCCTCATCATTCATTGAGCTTAGATTACCATAGAGACACCTCCTTTGAGCTAGAGGAGAGCTAGCCTTAACAGAGAAAGATAAGGCTACCAAGGTGAGACAGTGAGTGGCTTATCTGAAGTCACCTTTGGGTTCTCACGTGTATGGTTGGGATTTTCACAAGTGAAAACCTAGGAGGTAACACAAGCCTATTTGACCATCAGTGCATGAACATCTTAGAGTCTGGATATACAGGTTCCTCACAATCTCACGGATCACTGGATTCAAATACTTTAAGCCTAATCCATGTGAAGCTACCTGTATACTCCTCCTATTTTAGTTTTGGCATTCAACATACCACCAGTTCCAGTAAGATTTCAGTTAATGCCCAAGTCAATCCCATCAACAAGATGGTTTCAGTTAGAGTCTCAATTGTGGCTTAATATAAATTGAGATTGTTTTTCTTCCATCTTATGCAGAACAGAATTTTCAGCATTTGCAAATTAATTTTAAACATGTATAGGCATTTTGGATGCTATAATTCAATTTATGGATGATAATTTGAACAAATAATGGAACAGCATGGCAATGTATGTTTAGTGGATATGTTACTTAGGATATTTAATAATAGCAGTTAATTTTAGTTCTTTAATATCTGACTTGAAATATAAATTTCCACAACACTTAACCTTGCCATTATTTTGATGAAAAGCACATTTCAAGTAATGTTTAATTTGTTTGCATTAAAGGTTTGTACCAGTAACCCATGTAATTAATCACTTAATTTTATACCGACTTTTCTTTCAACAATTGAAAAAGTACTTGGCTCAACGGTGTATGATTCTTGATGTATTTTTTCATTGTTCAGCAATGAACCATCAGATGCCAGGCCCAAAAAAAAAAAAACTGAAAGTACAATTTTAACCGTAACAGAAAATTAAAAACGTTGATAATGATGTAAATCACCAACAGCCAAAAGCATTCCCCTACAAAGAGATGCAAGAGGTTGTTTGGTTGAGGCAGTCTGATCTAAAGGATCTTTTCTTGGCTTTTAGGTAGACTCAGCTGGAGCCCATTTGTATATTATCCTTCTATCATATTGTTTGTTAATATAAGATGCATTTTTCAACAAAAACTATCATATAAATCACAGTCACCTCTTGTAGAGGGCCAAGGGACAAATTCGTTGCCTCCCCATGGAGTAATGCAGATTCACATAACTTTATTGATTCATGTAGCTCCTTTAGATGACCCCATTTTGGCTGCCTTAGCAATCCTGCATAAGCAAATGTGCATTCCTCTTGTTATTGCAAAAACCATACCACATTAATACAGTGATATCACACACACACACACATATATATAACCCTTTTATTTCTTCTCTTTATTACTATTTATATTCTTTACAAATGTTGTAAATAAAAACATATCAAGAATGAAAAAAGGGAAAGTGAGGTACAATAATATACCAAATTCGTCTATAGGTGCATCATAGTCATAGCTTGTCGTGATGAATGGACCTCCAGCTGTACGTGCAAAATTTGTCCCTCCATGATACTAAACAACTCAAACAGTTAGATTTTTGTTCAACTCCAATATTGATCATGTCTAAAGATATTACTCAAACAAACAATGAGTGAATGCAGATTGAAGCTCAAGGCTGTTCGATTGTACCGAGTTTGACTCTTACTGACAAGTCAAACTCAGTTCGCTGCCAAAACCAAGACACTTTGATACAAACCCAGGTTTGACGCACTGCTAACAAGTCAAACTTGCCAGTAGTAAGTAAAACTAGCAAGTACTTGCAGGTCAAACTCTGATCCACAAGTTACTCACAAGTTTTTTGTGGCTTGAAGAGTTTGACTCATGGCCCCACTGAAAAACTCACCCAACAGAGATATCTATGCAAAAAACAGAAAGAAATACTCATTTTAAACCTATTTTAATTTTCAAGGTTTTGTGAGTGCAAGTTGAACTCGAACAGTCCAGCTCTGCCAAGTCATCGATGAGCAGAATTTTTTAACATTGAAATAATCTTTGAATTGCTAAAAAATTTAAATGCAATTTTTCAAGGATTCTAAAATGATCCTACCATGTAATAATTATTGAAGGTTCCTCCTTTCTGAAAAAATCGAGCAACGCCAAAAGCAATGTCCTTAGGTGACCTATGAGGAATACGACTACCAAAGGTTTTGAACCTGAAAAGTTAAAAATATAGTTAGTTGTAACTTCTTTATGCATGTAATAGCAACAGTTATCTTAGAAGATAAATCATAAGATATGTTTCATGCATTCAGTAGAGTGTTTTAAATGATGTCTTCTTGATTTGGAATTCATAACTAAATTTAGGAATAAATAAAAGTAAGTAGAAAGTACAATCTAATTAAACCAAGCTGTAAAGTTTCAGTGATGAGTAACAGCATTCTTACTCTAATAAGATAATCCCAAGTCATATTCATCAAAATAATGTAACTTTATCAAGATCCAAATAATCACAAGACAAGTGATATATAGCTGAGAACTAATAATCATGTCATGTGAGCTCGGGACACCTCTCTCCAAGCTCTTTGAGCATAGAAATACAATTTTAAAACAAACTAAATAATGCATTTCTTTGGGTCCGATAGACCAATGTTTGGTCTGAGTGGACATTAACCATCATCATCATCATTAGTCCTCTTCAAAGAATTTTCACAAAAAATAATGTAAAAAAAGGAACCATGGTAACTGGAGAAACCCTGGTGATTTAAATTAAAAGTTAAAACTTTATTTTCAAACCTAGAGCAACACCACCAGTCAGTAACCTATTATATAGAAGGTTGGCGTGCACGCAACATACTCAAGTGACGGGGTAAGGAATTATGACCATCCCAACCCTCCCATAAGCAACCCCACTCCCATGGTTTGTGCTACTTATGATTATCGATACTCTTTATTGATAGCAGCTTGCTAGTGGCTCCACCCACTCCCATGGGTTGTGCTACTTATGATTATCGATACTCTTTATTGATAGCAGCTTGCTAGTGGCTCCACCCACTCCATCCTAATTCATAGACACATAATGACCTTACTTGGTGCCTCCAAGCCTGACTTCACCTAAATGGTTAGAAAGTATAATAGGGTTATGGATACTTTCCCTCATGCCTGCCTGGAACTTTACCATTATCCATGGAAGCCCTTATGACTCCCTCAAGAATAGATACACCTAAATGTCCATGCATAAACCATATGCATTTATGTACAAGGTACAAGATATATTTGTATACTGATAAAATCACACATACAAGAAACATCCATGCAATCCCCATGGGTACAACAGTTAATGATCTATGTTGCACAAGTTTTTGGAACGCGGGTACGTTGGGTATGCGGACACGAGTATCCGATACGGCTAGAAGTTTCGCCCAAATTTGCAGGTAAGCTAGGGTTGGGAGCGACAATAATATATACTAATTTTTTAAGTATATCTTAAAAAAATAAAGTTAAAAGAAAACATAATTGATTCATTTCATAGCTTAAACTATTTTATCCTCTTAATCCTCTAGTAGTGTCATTAACTCCATTCCTTTTAAATTTGCTCACTCCTCTACGTCCACATTATACAAATCTCATTGTACGAGTTTGTAAAGGTAGGTTACATATATGTGTACAAAGCACCAATAGCTTCATAAATCATAAGATTCAATATTTTTCTAACTCCTTGTTCCAACTCCATCTATATTATTGCTCCTACGAGTGCTTAGTCTTTGGGTGCCTCTGCATTTTTGTATGGTAACTACTACTTACTCTAATGTGAATGAACTTGATTGTTTTAAGTTCAACTAACAAAGTTTCAAATTTTTGGTATCTTGAGTTTGATATGGTTTATGATCCTAAATTGCTATATCAGTCAGTATCAATAACATAAGCTAGCTATAATCATTTGAGATATGACTTAAAGTTGTTCAATGTCTTAGTATTGTAAAAGATCCATTTGTATTCACGTAAGTACACTTGTAGCATATATTTTGAGTGTGAATGGATCTAAACATTTAAGAGGTGTGGGCCCTCTTTATTTATATAACCTTGAAAATAAAATAAAAATGACATTATTGATAGATTCTGTTACCAACTATTTTGTACCATAGTTGAACCTCCTCTTAAGCCGCCATCTGATGAACATGGTCAATGTTCATATTCAGTGCAGCAGAAGTTCAAAATGTGTTGCCTAGCCAATTTTGGCTAGTCATTTTTATTTTTATGTTGAAATGACCATGCCCCATGGGGTTTTTGTAATGAAGTGTGCCAGTAGGGGTTTTCAGTGGCTTGATCCCCTAAGACGTAAAATTTCAATTAAGGTGTTCCAGGGAGTTTTTCCCTAGTCAATTATGCTTTGCCTGTAGCTGAGTATAATCAATGAGGTTTTCTCCCACTTCCTCCAAAGCTGGAATACTCGATTTTGAATTTTGGGCCTTGGGGAGTTATTAGAGTCCAACTAGTAAATATGAACCTACTAGGCACTATTGGTATGTTCTATGGTCATTTCCTAAGCCCTGGGATACATTAAAACAATGTCCAAAAAAAAGGTTTTCCCGGACGCATGGTGATTTTTTATTTTTTATTTTTTGACTATAGGGAATTAATTAAATTTTTCAATTAATTAAACCATTTTGACCATGGTTTAATTGAAAATTTTCAATTTGTATTAATTAAGTGGTCCGGGGGGTGTTTTTGGCAAATAAACACTTATTTTCTAAGCCAAAACATTCATTTAGCCCCTAAACATGCTTATCCTAAGTTTCAGACTATTATTTGGCCTTATATTTAATATTTTCTCAAAAAACCCAAAAAATGAGAAATATTAATTAAAATAATAAAAATAATAAATTGGAGAAAACCAAAATATCTCCAAAAAAAGGCCAAATTGAATAAAATAAAGAGCTAATTAGCTTGGCACGGAGCATTTATGATGATTTCAGTCAACATCGGTCAGTTTCAGATCAAGTATCGGAGTGTAGCAATTGAACTATCAATCAGAAATTTTCCCTCTTTGGTCAAATTCGTTTTTGGTTGAAGTGTGGGTTATCTATTGGCTGGGTGATCATTACGAGGGAGGATGAGCCACCTCACCCCCTCATTACTCCAGCACTCAGTTATAGCTCAGTTACAACCCAGTTCAACTCCGAATCAATTGCCAGAGCTTCATTCAATCAAGGAAATCACCGTAGTTTGCTCCGATGTTACTCTTAGTCTGGATTTAGGGATTTGAGCCCTATCTGTCTTTTGTTTTTGTATATATAGAGGTGCTTTGCTCTCTCTTATTCATGGAGAATTTGTGCAAGTACACTCTGGAGAAATTTGTAATATCTTTTGTATTTGAATAAAGCAAGAAGACTTTGGAAGTCCATGTGGGAGTTCTTTGTATGCTATGTTTCATCTTGTTTAAGGTGATACCATTCTTAGCTCATCTCTTTTGATTCTTAAGTATATGATCTTGTGATTAGAAGGCTAACAATCTAGCACAATATTATTTGATCTATGCTTTTCTCTTGAGTTTTGTGGCTTTCAGGTATTATCCCAGGTGCAAGAGCTTTTGCTTGGTTTATGCATTCATCCTACAAGTTCCCAAAGGAGGCTTCTACTTTAAGAAATCGAGAAACGAAGGGCTTGCTTGCCTCATCCGACAAACTACAAACTTCAAAAAATCTCTTGGTTACCTCAGTTACTACAAAGCGGATCTACATTTTCACAGGTTTTATCCTATTGATTTGCTTTTCAAGTAGTGCAAATATTCTCAATTTATTCACATTTCTAGATCTTGCATTATGATTGGCTAAGTAGATCAAATATTCATATTTTGATCTACTTGCTTGGGTTTAGATCTAGATTCTACTATTTTCAATCTTAAATTTTAACTAGATCTAAGATCCTAGCTTCATTACAAACTTGTAAATCCATCATTCTTTTTGCCAAACTTTTGTCTTGATAAGTACCTTGGGATTTGTTCCCAATTGCCGCATTATTTTGCGTGCCACTTCTCTTTCCCCATTGTTTTTTGCGTATTTCCAGCTAGCTGAAAATTTCATAAACAGTGTGAAAAAGTCAATTTTTTACTTCCTTTTTGCCTGAAAAACGTGCATGAATTTTCTCGAAAAAGTGCAAATTTTCTGCTTTTAGGCTTGCTGGTTTTTCTATGTTTTTTCGTTTATTTTCAATTCTGGAAATTCATTTTAAAATCAGAAAATTTTCTAAAAAATAATTATTCAAGTTTTTGTACTTTTTCTCAAAAAACGTGCAAATTTAAGCTTGTTGTTTTTTGCTAATTTTTTGACATTTTTCTGCTATTTTTCAATTCTGAAAATTAACCTAAAAATTAGAAAATTTTCGAAAATTTTTCAAAAAAAAATATTTTTTAATTTTGTCATCATTTTCTCGAAAAACGTGCCATTTCAAGCTTGTTGATTTTTTACTGAATTTTTGCAATTTTCTGCTATTTTCTAGTTCTGGAAATTAGCCTAAAATATTTTAAAAATCTTTAAAATTTTATTTCTCAAAAATTTCAAGTCATTTCATTGAAAAACGTGCATTTTGCGTCATAGAAGGCAAGTTTTTCCTCTTATTTCCAAGGTCTAGTTTTTTGTCTTGTTTTCCTGTTTTGGGCTTTTATTTATCTCATTAAGCACTTATCATCTCATTCACTTTCATCTTTCCGAGTCATAAGTTTAAATTTGGTTTCCTAACACTCTTACTAGCTGTTGTTTAGAGCTCTTACTTACAGGTGAACAAAGAGCAAAATCAAGCAAAGAAAGAGCAAGCAAAGCTAGATCCAAAAGATTTAGAGCTAAAACGAAGAACCATACAAAGAAGAGGATCCAAACTCAAAAAATCGTTCTCCTTTGTACAAGTCATAATATGGCTTCAAGTTCTCTTGATTAGTCACTTTCTTCATTTTCAAAGGGCTAAATTCCCTCATCTTGTAAAGTATTAATGAAATAAGGCTAAGTGGGATAAAGCCTCCCATTTTTGTGTTTCTTTCCCATTTGGGGAAGAGTGTTGTCTTGGTTAGCTTAGATCTTTGTCATATCTGTTGAGTAGATTAGATTAATTTTTCCATCTTTTGCATTTAGAAATATTCTGCTAGTTTAGTTTCATTTTGCTTTAGAATAGTAATTGTTGGCTTAGATTTACTTTCCACTATTTGCTAGTTTCAGTCTTACATTGTTATTTGTTGAACTATCACTTGTGTTCCTTATTTGTAACTTGCATCTCATATAGTGTAAATAAGTCTCTTGAACTTGTCGCAAGACGAGTCAAGAGCACTCTCTGTCGGAGAGCATTTTATCTATTGCATTGCATTGCATGTAGGTTAGATAAGTCACTTGAATCAGGCCATAAGGCAGGATCAAGAACACTCTCTATCAGAGAGCATTCCTGTGTGTTCTAATTAAAATTTGCAACTCATCTCTCCCTTTTAATAAAATTTGAATTTATCTCGTTGTTTCCTTGTCGGAGTATGCTCTGACCGACCTAAAAATCAGAGTACTCAGAAACGGCAGTGGACTGTTAATCTTACAAGATTCAACATAATAAAATTTTCAACCCCATAACCAACGCACCAACGTTATCTCGATAAATACTCAGGTAGTGGGCAATTTCCAAGTGTGGGCGTCAAGCAACCCAATCTGGACACTCGCTGGTTAAATTCTCTAAACACCTAGCTTGTGATTCCAGACAGGTCCGTCGTGTCTTCGAACGGAGCCACTGAAAGTATTTCCTGTTAGGTTTCCTAGACACCTAAAGCAAGATTACATATAATTTACAATAAAATAAACCAAGAACAATTGCAAAATGATCTCACAAACGTTACCACTTTGAACTCTTATATCAAGCAACCCAAGCACTTAAGACTATCTTTGACTCCATAAGGCACTGGTCCTTGTCATCAATTTTCATTTTCTTTTTATCTATCTGGAGCATTTATATTATCGTGGTTGTCTCGCTTTAAATTATCAAGTGGTTGTTTCCTCAATCTTATGATCTTGCATTTATCTTGTGATTATTTTATTTCATCATTATAAAGTTGTAATCATTCAAAAACTCCTAAAAAACACCCATCTGCAACACAACACCAAAAACACTTAAAAAACATAGAGCCATAGAAAACTCTTTGTTAGGGACTACCCCCCTTGGCTTCATTAGGAGTTAGCCTAAATGGAGGAGCTGGAATTCAGGAGACAGTACCTGGCTCATTGCTTGCCCCCAAGGCCACACCTTCCCCACTTCTAGTGAGGGAACAGCTTTCGAAAAGATTTCTGTTGCTGGTGTGCATCTCGGCGGACAACAGATTCAATTGAAATTTTTATTATTGGCGATTTCTTGACACAATAAACTTCAATCGTTCAATTGATTTTCAACACTTTTCTTATGACTTTGGCCTCCACATGGTCGGGAGCTTCTACAAGCTCCCAACAAAAAGGGAGCAACAAAAGCAAGTTCCCAAAAATCTCCCGAAAATCTCCCAAGTTCCCAAAGAAGCTCCCATCAAAAAGGCGACGTTTTGTACCAGCTCCCAGGAGAGCGGTACCCATGCAACTATGTTAATGATTTGTTGTAGGAAATGTTCATACCATTAGCATAGAGGGCCTTACAGTCACTAGCTAAGGAAAGACTCATATAGTCAGCATAAGCCATTTAAACCAATGTCACATGAATGGTGATTTAAATTGCAATTCTCCGTTTTAAATAATCGGCCACTAAAAGATCCAATTCAAACTGTCCCGAGTTAAACTCCGATTCATCGAGTTTGACTCGGTCAACAAGTCAAACTCTCGATTTAAACAACAGGTAAGTTTAACTCACGATTTTATGGAACCCACACCAAGGAAAACTTTAAATGCCCAATTTTCGACTATTTTTGTCATTCTTTTGCTCGTTGGAGGCGTTTTCTACTTGTTGTAGTGAAGGAATAGTGACTTCTTGTGTTTTCTATCTTGAATATCAATGAAAATGTTTTTTTAATTCAAAATATGTGTATATTTATTTTTTTGTATTTGCCGATTTTTTCCCAATCTGATTCAAAACTTTGACTCTTTTGCCTAGCCAATTTATTGCCGATTCCGAGTCTGGTGACTATGATTTAAACACTCCCTATGAGACATGAACACCTCAATTTACCAAGTTCACATTTCCCCCTATATCACCGAATTCCTATCCTAGCATGGTTCATGTAGGACTTATGAAATGCATGCATTTTTATGAAACATTTGTTTGATTTTAGCTCAAATTCAATCATAAAATCAGCCAAAGGCACCATGCAGAGATACACCAAATCATAAGACATAACATTCATGTGCTAACTCAATACCACAACAATATGAAATGAGGGAGAAAAACAACTTGAAAAATTTTCCAATAATTTGTTGGCAGACAACAAGGGTCTGTAACAACATGAAATTGCAGGTCTCTTCCAGAACATAGACATACCTAGAAGGAAGGAAAATGGACAATGAGTCCTTCCTGCAAAAGACTGAATCAGTGAAATATTAAATTGTAGCAACAGCAAGTTGCAGGCATGAATGGCTTCCTGTAAGCAGGTCACACTAGTTATTCAACAGTCTGCATGCAGTCTTAATAGTTTTCTTTCGCATGCCACAAGTATTTAAACAAATTTATGGTAAGTATCCCATCTAATTAGTCCTGAAGGTGATTCTTTAGAGGGTGTTTACAACCACTAGACTGGAATTTGAATTTTGGAGGGCTGTCAAATCATTTCAGCTTAAAACCTGTCAATTCCTCCAGAGGAAGGTCCCTGAATTGCCAGTTGTGTAGGTTTGTCTGCAACTTCTGTAAACAACATCCCCACATGGTAGTTTCTTGTTGGTTGCCTAGTCAGTCATAGTTTAATAGGTTGAAAAAAACTCTCAAGGATATTCCTGATTTCCAAATATGATGGAGACTGTGGCCTGTTTATAGTCCCATCAGATGTCTACATTTGGCCTAAGGAGGAGGGCTGCTTGGGATTGATTAAAGTAGTAGCATAAGCCAAGGTTTTAGCAGCTAAATGGACTGTAAAGTGCTCGGAAGGTTCAACTCCTTCCCAAATTTTTTTGAGATATATGTTTTTACATGCCCAACATGTGCACAAAATCCAGGGTAACTTCAGCCTATGTGACATTATCTCTTCTCCATACCTTTTGCAAGTCATAGCTTCTTCTATTTCAAGAAGCATGTGGTCCTCTTGGAAATGCATTGCCAAACATGCCTACTGGAATCATATGGGCAGTAAACGCAGTAGGGGCATAGTGCTACAATTAACCTGGGGCTAGAAGGCTCAGTTGTCTTGGGAGATTACTGGGTATCAAGCTTGTAGGATAAGCAGGAAGGGCATCTCCATTTTGAAGGACTTCTGGTATTAAGATTCCAGATCTTGGGTAGATTGGAGGGTGCTAGCTCATCAAAAATATCTCCTTTCCTCAAATAGAATGGCGGTCCGGCAACTCCAAAAGAGGATCCCCTCGGAGGATTTGTTTAAGATGAACAATCAATTGCCAGGCCCCATTTGGAGAGATTGGCATTGGTCCTTTGGTAAGCCACTACAGAGCTATGACGCAAAGATGCTCTACTTCTTGCTTCATCAGAAACACCCTATGGCACCAGTCTTGAATGGTAGATGGACCTCTTCAAGCTCTGAAACCAAGTGGATACATAGATTACATAGTATGTGGTCTTTCCACATATCCTACAAATTACAAGTTTTTTCTTGGTTGGCCGTCTATCAGGGTTTGCCAACAAAATCTTGTCTAGCGAAAAGTGGTTTCACGAAAACCCAATGCCTAGTTTGCAGTAAAACGAAGTCTTTGAAGCACATTTTGTGGGGATATTGAGTTGCCAGAGGTTATCAGCAGCAAGTTCAGATAAAGGTATCTACTCTTCTTCAGAGAGTTCCATTTGAGGGTTGCTCTTCTTGGTGACTCCAAACAGTTAGTCCTTTCATCCTTCACGAGATTGTGGAACTGCCTCAGAATTGTTATTGTGTTCTCCATCTGGAAACTGAGGTGTAACTGTATTTTGCCAATGAGGATAGTCTGTGTCTGCAATCTATAATATGTCACTGGCAGAGGAACGTAATCAGCTCCATGCTAAGGGTTATCTCCTCGACACTGATGCCAAGTCTCTGGATGCTCTAGCCTATCTGATTTGATCTCTGCTTTAGTAGCATTGAGCAAGATACTTTTCCCTTTTTCTCCCCCACCCATTGTATATACTCCTCCATGTTCCTGCCCACTATAAATATTATGTGCAGCCAAAGAGTTCAGTGCTGTGTAGCTTAATCTAAGTCTATCTCTACCCTAGTTGTTCTCATGAAGAGGATATGATTCTTCATTGTATATACCCTTCCGCTTTCTTTTTGGTTTTCATTTCTTCAGCTACTCTGTAAATTTTCTTTTGTAATATATATATATATATATATATATATATATATATATTCAAAAAGAAAAAGAACTTGACAATTCCTACCTATTTAGCACTTTAATGTTTCCTCGTGTTGAGTACCCTTCTCATGTCCATCCATATTAGCCTTTGCATGCTTGTATAATTAGTTGTTATCAAGCTTGAATCTTTTATGCTTTTCTTTTGTCCCTCTCCTGGGATTCTTCTTATGGTTAAGTGGGTAATTTTACTAGTCCAGTTGTATCCATAATCTTAAATACCATATGCAACATGAGAGGGTTTGTTACCACCTAAGTTGTACTTGGTGGATTTTTTCAAGTGAGCCGGCAAGGTTTGAACAAGCGCACTTGTTCATGATCAGAGTTCAGAAGTTCCCCAGTGTTTTTTTGGGAGTCTGTTCGAAATCTTTTTGTAACACATGTTCATACCCCCCTGGGGAAATTGTAAAAAATGTCCTAGCATATAAATTTTTATAAAAGGCTCGACTTCCCAGACTTGAGCATCAAGCCGACTAGCCCAGAGTGTTTTTTTCCTTGGTTATTATTGGTTGTTGAACAAACGACTAATAATTTCTGAGTTTTTCACTCACACCTTCAAAGTTGGGGTAGTTGTCTTGGGGTATCGGCCTTAGGAGGTTATTAGAGCCTTCGTGTCAGTTTTTTTCAACATGTTAGGCATTCCTATTGAGTCGTATGGACATGTGCTAGGTCCTCCTAGAGTTTCGTCTGATTCCGAGAAAAAAAAAATTTCCCGTAAACTTAGGCTCTTTTTTAATAGTCTAATTGGAAAATTTAGAAATGTAATAAAAGTGTGGTTAGGGATTGGATTTTTCCATGGGGGTGCTCGTTTTCTAACTCAGAGCACCCATTTTACCCAAAAACCCACTTTTCCTAAGTTTTAAGTGATAAATTTATTACTTAAGTCAAAAATCTCCAAAAAATCAAATTTATCAATTAAAAAATAGAAATAATTAATAAATGGAGAATATTCCCAATTTCCTAAATCAGTGGAAAATGTTCCAATTTGACTGAAATCAGTTTCTATCGGCTTCCCTAATTTAAGGAAATACATCTCCTTGATTAAAGCGTTAGCTTCAATGTTGATTGAAGCTACTGTGAGTTTGTCATATTAAGGGGACGTTTTTCTCCTTGGAAGGGGGCATAATTGCTTATGTGGCACTCATCTGGCATGTTTTGGAAATCCCAAAGAGGGGTTGTGCCTACCTCTTGAGAGATGGCACATTTTTCTTGACTGTAACTCCCTCTAACTCGCCCAAATCAAGGGATAAACTCACTCTCAATCTCAAATTCGCCCTCAATCTTCTTCAGTTGGCAAAGACACCCTCTGGGCCTCTCCATCTATAAATAAAGGACAAAATTCACCATTTCAAGCTAGTTAGAGTTGGATGAAGAGCTAGTGCCTATTGTAATATTGTTATTTTGCATCTATTTGTTGAGAATAAAGAAGCTTTGGAGGCTATACCGTGTAGTGCTTGTATTGTGTGGATTCTCAACGTCATGCTACAAATGTGGTAATTGCAATTTTTCAAATTTTGTGCTTTTCAGTGTTCTATATTCAAAGGATTTAGCTGAATAAAAGTTTAGATTTGGCAAGTAAGTTTACTTGCTTTATTTATTCATATTGTGTATGTTCAAAATTCTAAGATTTTGCTTAAATAAGATTATTTTTGCATGTTTTTTTCTTCCATACATTTATATCTAGATCTCACGGTTTTGTGCAAGTTTTTGCAAGTTTTTGTGATCTAGTTGAAGGTTCTCGATTGAATGAGGTGTGGATCAAGATTGACGCCACTTCTTTTTCAATTAGCTCAAGACACTGTCCCTCGATGCTCCACAAAAGGGCCTTCCTCATGCTTTCTTGTTATCCCAGCAGCAAAACCAATCTTCCCTCCTCTTTATCTTTCATTAAAATTAAAATTTCCTTGGTTATTATGTTTATGTATGAGCATCTAGTTTTATCATATGCAAAATTCTTTCA
Organism: Pseudotsuga menziesii; assembly: GCA_001517045.1. Taxonomy (NCBI): domain Eukaryota; kingdom Viridiplantae; phylum Streptophyta; class Pinopsida; order Pinales; family Pinaceae; genus Pseudotsuga; species Pseudotsuga menziesii. The sequence continues at coordinate 580,723 of LPNX010227929.1, forward strand.
GTAGATCTCATATATAAACTTTCAAGCCTAGATCTCGTTTTCAAAAAAGTTTCATAAGCATCCTAGATCTAGTTTAGGGAAATCGGCATTTTTTACAAGGCATTGAAAGTAGATCTAAAATTTGTTGAATGCATGGTTGTTCCCTTGAATCCAAAAGGTTTTATTTAGCAAATCAAGTGCTTTAGATTGGCTGCCCCAAAGCTAGTCAAGATCCTCAAGAGGACTTGTCCTCTTCAGTTATTTTTTGTCTTTTCTTAAAGGTGCTTTAACTTAGTAATTTTTTGTAGTTTTTTGGGGGTTGTCCAAAGACACTTTTAAAGTGTTTTTGGGCACTTTACACTAATTAAAGCTTGCTGGTTTTTAGCAGGCCCGTCCGAAAAGAGGAGGAGGTGTTGTCCGAAAAGCGAATTTTGGGCCATCCGGAACCCCCCAGGGGTCTCTCCATCTTCCGTAATCATTATTGTTGTAATTTGTAAGCCCTTGGGTTCGTTCTGTATAAGAACCAAGTGGCATTTTTCAATTAAGTTTTGCAACCAGGTTTAATAAAAAGCAAACTCAAGTAGGCTCGACAGAGCCTACTCCCCATCCCCCCTGAGGGGATCCGCGTCTTTTTTCCATTTTCCTTTTTTCTTGCTTTTCTTTTGTTTAGTTTAGTTTAGTTTTGTTTATTCACATGTAAGTAGTGTACTTTGTGTTACATTGCAAATTGTTTACATCTTTTGAGTTCTCAAAGTAAACTTACTACTTACCCCACGATTTCCCGAGTGACCCGAAAGGGGAAAGAGATTCGTGGTAGGATAATTAGATGACCATGTTTTCTTTTTGTTCAACATTTTAATTCTAATTTCAAGAACTTAAAACACTCATAAAATCAATCCCTCCTTGCTTTCCCAATTGCGATTCACTTGAACCGAAAGAGATCCTTGGAGGTTCATTTTTTCTTCTTTTAAAAGAAAACCTTTCATAAAAAATTTTAAATCCTTTAAACTCCATTGTGTATGCTCTGCACCATTGCGGTTTTGTCCAATAGGTCGGTTGCATCAAAAGCAACGTGGGTGACTAGATTAATTAAGTCTTCACGCCCTGAATAAATCTCCCAGGAAAAAATCCAATGCATCGAATTAATCCGTTGTGTTGGAAAAATCCACAAAGGAAGCACGAACAACTGAGTAGCGACCTCAGGGCACCGTTAGGCTACACCCTTGTTGGTGTAGTGTTTAACACGTCCTAAAGACTCCAACTAGCCCACGTATTCCTTGTGGGGAGCCGATTTTGGACATACTCCTCATACCTTTAGGTATATCTGGAGTCCCCTTTTCCCCCAATTTAATCAACTCATCCCATATCAATCTAAAATTTGACCAAGAGCACTTGCAACATTTCTTTCAGCAATACAACAGCATTTTCATTTGTGGACTCCATTATTTACACTGGTTTCTTTTTACTTGATGTCATCATATGCTTCCACATGCTTTGCTTATCATATATTGATCTTTATGCTATTGTGGTTTAATTAATATTGCAATATCTTGTGTTAAATTTGTTTATCAAACTCCTAAATAACTCATTCATCACCATCACACTAAGCCTTAATAGCCTTAGCAACTTAATAAGGTCTACCCCCCTTGGCTTCGATTAGGAGTTGGCCTAAACGAAGGAGTCAAGAACAAGGTGACAACCTTGACTCGAGACATGCCCCCAAGGACACACCAAGTGTCTTGAAGATTTTTGCCACATCCCCCCCAGGAGTGTGAAAGGCGGCAACAGGGTTCAAAGAAAGGTTATTCTTAAGCATATAACAACTATCTCACTTTTTGTTATGTCCCAATTTAAAGGCGCTACCCTAAAAATAGATTCATAATTATTTCATTAATGTGCTAAAAGAAAGCCTACAATGGAAGAAAAGAAAGGACCTTTATGTTAGGAAACTAGGCCAACCTATGTACATAAGCATGATACATGAGAGTATTTAGTAGGGCCAACGTTAGTATACTATAGTAATAATTATATGTGGCTAGCCACTTGAAAATATAGGACTAAGCTAAGACAGGATCACTTGACCACAATAACTGCTAAAAATCTAGGTCCCATGTTATAAAAAGTCACCATGACTTCTTGTCTTATCTATTGCATATTATTCATTTTCCACAACCCATTCTTTTCATCTTCAAGTCATCTTCCATCTAGTCTCTTTCCTTCACAAAGTTCAAAGCTTTGGGGACTCAGCCTCTAGGAGGGGTTTGTACACTATCTAGCATTTTGTTCTTTCCAGGCCATTGCCTTGACCAACCCCTCGGGACTCTACCTTCTAAAGAAATTTGTACCCGTATGTATGACTTTGTTCATTTGGGGTGACTCAACCAATCCCCCAAGGCATGCTCGTGGTTGGTTCTCACAACCTTCTCAGCTCCTTTAGCCTTATGGTCATTTCTCCATACCATCTCCCCTCTTTAAAGCATTCATCAGATACACTAGACCACCTCTCATCATCTAAGCAGGACTTGAACAAGGCAATCAAAGGACATCTACAATAGTACATGTACGGAACTTAAATCACCTCAATCGTACCTACCAAGGATCTTGGCTAGAAGATGGCCTTCTACTCTAAGCGTTGATTGGAGCTTAGCGATCACTTTATTGTCCAACCCTTGTGTACATACAAACATTGGATGCATGCCCTCTGTTATGCCTCCAAGTGTCTGAATTGTTCCTTCCAAATGTACCAGAGTGAGGGGTTTATTTTTTTCTTTGTAAAGGCCAAGTTTTGGGGCTATATTATGTAGAGTGTTGATTTTGGGGATAAATACCCCTAGCCAAGTCATGGCAAGTCCCCTTGGTTTCCACCTCAAAGAGGTGTTGGCCATGTGGCTCTCTTAACTACCCTTTGGGTGGGTGCCCGATGCCCTTGAGGCAAATCATTGGAACACATGGCCACACTCCTATTTTGTTTTGTAGAGGTGATTGCATATGTAAGGGTTGTCATACCTGTTTTAGCACACCTCATTTTGTCTTCTTGGACTTATTGTTTTAAATTTTAATGCAAAACCCTCCTCCTGGTCTCCAGACCCATAAACGCCATTTCTTAATGAAGAAGCCTACATAGTTAATAAAGGAGTCCGTTGAGGGAAAAGCATTTGTTGGGGTTAGTTGGGGCATGATGTCCTTCTTTCGGCTCACCTTGCACTTGGTGGAGCCTAATTGCACATTTTTATTGTTATTTTATGTCATTATGCGATTTAGTCCACAAGTTTGTGGGTGCACTAACCTAAAAATTTATAATTGGGCATTAACTTGTAGGCTTGAATCTGTAAAAGGTTGAGAGTTGCCTCATATAAATATGACAACCTCGCCAAATTTGAAAATAATGGACAAGGGTTCAAACATGAAACTTTTTCTTTTTTTCTTGGTTTATTGAAGCAATTGAGCTATGCACACCTCTCATGGGATGACTATTTTTGCTTGAAGGATGAATGGAATGTCTTCTAGGGTTTAATTTTGTACATGACAAGTTGATGTTAAGACTAGTTGTAATAACTCATGCTCAAGGGTGACCTAAGGTGCACTTCCTTGCTCATTCTTGATTAATGTTGGTAAGTTTATATCTGTGTTGCACTGGAACTGCTCCCATACTTCAGGGAACTCGTTCCAGAAGTTCCTACGTTCCAAGAAGCTTAGGAAAGGGTACGAAACGTTCCAAAACCTGTGGGAACGGTTCCGAGAGCTGCAAAACTTTTCGAGAACGAGTAACAACAAAATTTGGGAACGTATACTTTTGCGTTACGTCTTCTCAGAGCTTCCACATGCTCTTGATTTGACAAGGAACTCCCACACGCTCCTCGTCGAGCAAGAACGCCCAGCCGTTCCAGATTACATGGGTACGAAACGTTCCAAAACCTGTGGGAACGGTTCCGAGAGCTGCAAAACTTTTCGAGAACGAGTAACAACAAAATTTGGGAACGTATACTTTTGCGTTACGTCTTCTCAGAGCTTCCACATGCTCTTGATTTGACAAGGAACTCCCACACGCTCCTCGTCGAGCAAGAACGCCCAGCCGTTCCAGATTACATGGGACCCCAATTTTCCGACGAATTAACCATCCCACCAATGCGAATTACTCTCACCAAGGTTAATCCCTCCTCCCGCCAACGCTAATCTGCAATGAAAAAAACTATAAATGAATGCCTAGCTGTTGTTATACCCATTCTCCATTTTTGCTTGAGGGTTCTGGTTCACTGTTCAGTGTCTTCGCTTGAGTGTTCAGCTCTGCTTGAGCATTCACCATTCACTGGTTCAATGTCTTCGCTTGAGTGTTCAGTGTGGCTATGATAGAGCGAAGTAGTGTGCTAGCTCTGACAGAGTCTAGCGGGTGCCAAGCCGAACTACATGTGAGAACGCAGAGGTTTTGGCAGCCTTCCAGTCCACAATGCACACCGAGTTCAGAGTTCAGAGCTCAGTTACCCTTGCTTTGGACGCTTGCCCCCTAAAATCAAATGGATAAACGCAGAGGGAGTTAATTTTGTTGATGCCACAGACTCCATACGTCATCCTCGGCCCTCCACAACGTCAAATTGTTGGATTGTGTCGTGACAGAGAAATCGCTAATCACAGAGAAGACATGACAGACAGTCGCAGACTACAGGCTTTAAGGTATTTATGATTATAAATTATAATTAATTTTAATTTTTAACTATTTTTAATTTTTAATTTTTCAATTTATTTATATTATATAGTCCATGGTTTATATAATTAATAATTATTAATATATGTTTTGTTTCAATCACCCATGGTTTATTTTTAAAGTTTTAAATTTTATTATTAATTTATTATAAAGTTTCTTTTTAATTTTTTAAATTTTAATATTCAATTTATAATTTTATAAATTATTATATATGTTTTTAAATTTTTACTTTTTAATTTTTTTATTAAGTGAATGGTTATAAATTAATAATTATTAAAATATGTTTTTAACTTTCAAAATTTTTTATTAAGTGAATGGCAATGCTGCATTATAATTTTAGAAATTATTAATTTAAATAATTTTTGTTTTTTCTTAGGTGAATGGTAAATGCACCGAGAGAAGCGACATGCTCTCAGCCCAGTATGGGGGAGATCCTCTCACGTTAGTCATGTTATGCCAGCCAACATAAAAAAAAATTAAAAAAATAAACACTACGTTAACCGACATAAAAATAAAAATAAAAATAAATTATATTGTGGATGCATATATTTATGTCAGCTAAAGCAAAAAAGAATATAGAGAAAAACATGTCGCCTAATTTATCAAATAATGAAAACCCAATAATAAAACTAAATGAAAAGTAATTAAAAGATCCATGTTAAACGTTGATTTACCAAAGACTAAAGGGATCAAAATGTTTGAGGTGTAATTTTTTATGAACATTTACAAATATAAGATAAAAATAACTTACACCTAAAGAAATTGGATCCTTCTCAATGCTTTCTAGATCCAGGTTTGTGATGGATCCCTGCTGGTGTATATTAATTTTTAAATATTTCTACTTATTGCAAATGTTATTATTATTATTTTAATTTCTTATTCAATAAAGTAATGTTAAAATTTAAAAAAATAATAATTTACATTTTATTGTTTTAATTTCTACTAGTTTCTCTTATCATTTTAGAAAAATTAATTTTTATGAATGAATCAATTGCATTTTAGATTATGATAGCAATTGTAATTTATTTTTATAATTAGTTATATCAATCACAATGTTAATTAGCTATTTTAATTTAGAGTTTTTATTATGTCAATTGCATTTTTTTTAAATATATGTTTTTATTTTTCTTGCTATAACTTGTTGCAATTTTAAATTTTGAGTATATATACAAAAATCAAAATAATATAATTTAATGGCTCATTGAATCATTTTAATTTTTATTAAATATTCAAAGAGGCAAAGATACAATACAATCATATAAGTTATATATCTAGCTTAGTTACAATTAAGTTTAGAAATTATGTTTCTATTATGTTCAATCTCCAATGCCAAGTTTCACTTTACAACTTTACTTTCATAAATCTTTCATTCAAATTCCATATTAATTAAAATTTTAAAGTTTCACTTCACAACTTTTTTTCATAAATCTTTCAATCAAATTCCATATTAATTAAAATTTTAAAACAGATGACACTTTTAAACTTTTTAAGTTATACTATATTTAATATTAGTATATAAGTATGATTTATGATTTTATAAGTTTATGTTCATTGATAATTTATTTCAATTTGGCATGTATAAATGAACACACTTTTCAATAAATAAATTATAAATCAGATTCAATGTTACATACATTTTTTTATTTTTCACTTTTCATATCTCAATAATTAATTTTCAATTTGTTTTAAGTTTTAACTTTTAACTATGCACACTTGTCATCAAACTATATTTTAAACATGCTATGTTTTGTATTATTCAGGGAAGTCGTGGAGAGTGGGAGTTTACCATCTAGTGAGCAAGACACTAATTCTACTCCAAGTCCAGTTGAAAGCCCAAGCCAAAGAATAGAACCCAGGAAACCCTTGTTAAAATTTGTGAAGAAAATTATTTAAAATAAGAAAAAGAATAGTCAGGGTTGTGAAGAATAGAAATGCATGTTGTGCAATCATGTGTTTAAGGGAGCTATACTAGAGTGTGGCATCATCTTTTGTGCATAGCTAGTGATGGGGTTAAGGGTTTTAAATGTAATGTTGAAAAAAGAATGGAGTTGACCAAGCTTCACATGGGTGCCACAGGTGTTTGTGAAACTGACTTAAACAACGATCGTTATTTTAAGATACCTAGGGTTTTATCATCCTCCAATGATGACCAAGATTCAATAAATCAAAGTCAACTAAACCAAGTTGAGTCTCAAGTGGGTTCTACTCCTGAGAGGAACAAGTCTGCTAGCGCTGTTGTTGTTGAACAAATTGGTAAAATCTATAAATGTTGTACATAGGGTTGAGGCTGACGATGATGTCGCTGATTTTTTCATGGCAAATGAGATTTCATTTAATGCCACCCGTTCACCATATTACAAGGAAACGGTGAAAAAAATCTTAGTTGTTAGGCAAGGATATACACCACCAGGTTACAAGAAAATGAGGACATCATTGTTAGACAAGGGGGTGACAAGAATGCAAGGGCATATGGCGGACCTCAAACAATCATGGACTTATTCAGGGTGTTCAATAGTCATGGACGGTTGGACAGACATTCAACATAGGCCATTGTTGAATATTATTATTACATCTCCTGCAGGACCCTACTTCTTAAGAGCAATTGATTGTAGTGGAAAATTGAAAGATGCTACTTTCATGTTTGAAGTGTTGAAGGATGCAATTAATGAGATTGGTCCTTCAAATGTTGTACACATTATCACAGATGCAACACCTGTTTGCAAAGCAACTGGATTGACGGTTGGACAAACATTCAACATAGGCCATTGTTGAATATTATTATTACATTTCCTACAGGACCCTACTTCTTAAGAGCAATTGATTGTAGTGGAAAATTGAAAGATGCTACTTTCATGTTTGAAGTGTTGAAGGATGCAATTAATGAGATTGGTCCTTCAAATGTTGTACACATTATCACAGATGCAACACCTGTTTGCAAAGCAACTGGATTGATGGTCCAAAGTCGATAAAAGCATATCTTTTGGACTCCTTGTTGTGTACATGCTCTTAACAATGTCCTCAAAGACATTGGTAAAATATCCTAGATTTCAAAAATCATTTTAGAGGCAAGAGAGGCACAAATGTTCATTTGCAACCACCATGCCTCATTGGCAATCTATGGGATGAAATCACGGAAAGAATTTTTGAAGCCTGCAGAAACAAGGTATGCAACATACTTCATTCTTCTTGAGCATATGGTTGAGGTGTATGCACCCTTACAAGCCACTGTCGTTGCAGAAAAGTGGAATTCATGGTCCGAGTCTAAATCAACTCAAGCAAAGAAGATAAAAGATATGCTTCTTAATGAGGATTGGTGGTGTGAGTGTAAGTATATTGTTTCTTTTATATCTCCAATTGTGGAGTTGATTAGGTATGCAGATTCTGATTCCCCTAATCTTGGGGAAATATATGAATGTATGGATTGTATGGTAGGAAAGGTAAAGAATGTAATTCGTCAGAGAAACTCTTCTTTGGAATTTTTCCAAGAAATCCATAAGATAATAGAGAAGAAATGGAACAAACTCAATACATCTCTTCACATGGTTGCATATGCCCTTAATCCAAAGTGGTATATGGAGAGACCAAACAAAGTTCTACACATTGATGATGAAGAGGTAAAACATGGCTTTCTTGATGCCATAAACAAGATGTATACCCCAGATGAAGCAAATGTGTTGCGTGGGAAATTTATTGATTTTGGAACCTTAAGTCCCTCTGCATTCACTTAAGATGCAAGGCAGGACATCAAGAATTATGCACAAAAGAATCCCATCGGATGGTGGAGAATGTATGGGGGGGATGTCCAAGAGCTTCGACAACTTGCTTCACGCTTGCTATCTCAAGTTTCCAGTTCATCAGCGGCTGAAAGGAATTGGTCTACTTATAGTTTCATCCACTCTATTGGGAGGAATATACTTACTTCTAAGAGAGTAGAGAAACGGGTTTATGTGCACAGTAGTCTTTGACTTTTTTCCAAGAAGCTACCTGAGTATTTAGAGGGCCCTGCAGCACGGTGGGATGTGGATGCTGAAGATGTTGCTCAAATTTATGATGATGAGGATAATCCTCCACCAAATGTGGGTTTGGTTGGCATACCCTTAGATGGTATTGCATCTATTGTTGGTGATGATGATGATGATGGTGGTGACCATAGAGGTGCAATGCCTAGTGAGGCTCAAGCTTATATGGATAGCCTTGTTGTTGAAGATCGCACTTTATGATCATCTTCATTGTAACTCGTGATATATTTTGGGTCTTGGCCTTTGGGCACTTTTGGACTATGTAGTACTTTGGCATTTTTGCCAAATTTTGAACTATGTATTACTTTCAGCATTTTTAATATTATACTTTAAAGTTTATGGTATTTTAATTTTATTGAAGGATGAAAATGGTATTATGAGGTATGGATTCCTTTATCAATGAATTATAATGCGCATGATATTTTAATTTTATAATACAATCCTTAATAGCATGCCATACGTTTAATTTTGTTTTTTAATTATATTAATTTTTTTTGTTTTTTAATATATATTATTGCCGCTCCCAACCCGTTGTCTCCTATAAATTTAGGGGAAACTTCTAGCCGTATCGAACACTGGTACCCACGTTCTGAAAACTCATGCAACATAGGTTTATATCCTAACCTAGTTTAATGTTGCTTTTGAAGTGCTTTGGACTGAGTTAGGGTTTGTTTGCTAGCACTTTATCAACTTGCTTGAGGAGACCATTCTACAAAGGAGCTTTTCGTTGTTTTATTGGGCCTTTGACTTCTCTATTGTCCTTAATTAGGGTTTCTCTACCTAACCCTTGAGTTTGCTAGCTTAGCGCTAGTTACAAGTATTGAATACCATCTTAAGAGGAGGGGCGTTAGCCTCGATCTCTCATAGCCCTAAGGTTTGAGACAAGAACCTAATTGCCCTATCCTAACAAAACTCGAAATCTCTTTTTATCAATTTTTTACATGTTTTATTTTATGCAAAAATACATAAAAAAAGTATATTGTTGGAAAAGCCCTAAAAACCTAAATAAATTTAAAAATCCAAAATTTATGTGATTTGGTATGTCTGGTCCACCCTAAAAATTCGCCCTAGGGTTTTATCCATAAACCCTAGAGGGCGTCCCCTTTTGAGCAAGTGCATTGGGATTAATGAAATCATTGAAATTAGGTGATTGCTAGCTATTTGGTATTTTTGGTCAACCCTCAAGTGCAACATAGTGTAATTATACTCTTTCTCTTGAGAGCGCACCTTTTGGAGGACTTGCCTAGGGAGGTGAGATATTGTCTAGGGAAGTGTGGAATTGCCTTGACAGGCATGACATTTATTGAGTTTTGTGATAAAGTGAATAACTCCATTATTGTACAATTATTGTGCCTTATTTAATATTGTTCGACTCCAGTAACGCATTGATCATAGCTATTAAGGTTTTGTGGAAGATATTTGTGGTTTGTTGGTGGTTGCAGGTATCTTTCGTTGATTAAGGTTTCCCCTTGGGTTTGGAGTTACCCAAAGTGTTGAGAGGTTAGATTGTGGCGACATTGGGTTTAACTCTCTTCCAAGCTTACCGACACCATCCTCGGTCCACACAACCTAGTTGTGTTGAGGCTGCTAGTTTGAGCAGTAACACCCTCAAGATCCCCTTGGGTCAGTTGTGGGTGGGCTCTCACATACTATAAATAGATACCAACCATCACATTCTGCAACCAAACAAACTTTGCTAGCTTTGCCACCTACAGGAGCCCGAGACTAAGGAGCATATCATTTTTCGATGCCCAATCTACTTTGAGATTAGAGGAAGATACCATTTCCCCTTTCGAAACTCAAGGAGCTCCCTCCCTAAGTCTCCACTCTTTTCAGTTTTATGTGGCCCAAACTATCAATGCCTTGCTCCTTTGTTGAGAAAAGTGTTCAGACAAAGATCTCAATATTTACTTTCATCATCTAAACCGAATACGTTCAAGAGGATCTCCTCACACTTCCATGTTTCCCTATCTAAACAAATGATAGGCAAAGACTTATGATACCTCTAGATTGATGAGGACCTATGCTTCCTCTCATGCCACATCCCCATTCAAGGGATCAAGCAACCTCCTCGCAACCCATTAGGAGTTTCCACTCTATCACATGGGATGTACACCACCAAACCAACAAATAGATCAGTTCTAGGTAGTTCTAGAGTCAACCTCTCCTTGCCCAGCACACCACCCCCCACATTTGGTCAAGTAATTAGGTTTCTATCTAAAGCTATTTCCCCATAGACTCGGATTAGGAGAGATATGCTTTCCCACTAATGTGCTCCCCTTAAGACCATACAATGGGTACCCCTCAAACCCAATCAAACCCTATAAGATATCATCCACTAGTGCATCAGTCCTTTCACAATGCTTGATAAATCCAATGACGAGTCACCATCCCCTCTATCTCACTCGTTCTTTGCAACAAGCTTCAACAGGCCTTGACACCTCTTTTATTCAGCACTAAGATCTTCGAACCCTAGCATATGTATTGTACCTACAATTTAACTTATATTCTTTCTTAGCTTAGCTAGCTAAACATTTAGCAAGTTTTTAGCTTTGTACTTAGACCTTCACATTTTTTGTATTTTTAGCTTTGATTTAGGCTGCTTTAACACTCCCAATTTGGACCTATATCTGATGTCCTATCTTAGTCCCACTGACCTATGTTTGAGGTCACTTGTTGGACTCTAATAAAATGATCTTATCTTATCGTATTTATCCTTTAAACTTCCAATTTTGGGAGAAATCTTGAGATTGTTAAGGTTTCCAACCCATATCTTCAATTGGCCATGACAATTTGATCTATCGTTGAAAGTGTGTTGTATAACTCACTGGTACAAACAAAATCAATTTAGTATCTCTACAGTCCTATTGACCTCACAGTCCCCTTGACTTACTTTTGTGGTCATTTGTTGGACATTAAAAAAATTATCCTATCTTATCTTATCTAGAAAAGATGCAACATTTTAGCACCTTTACCTTTCTGGAGGAAATCTTATCAAAGCCACACAACAAGAGAGAAGAGCTGTGTCACTACTATAGTTATTCTACCGATGTAATCTTCTTTTCTTTTTTTTATATTTAGAAATACTTCATATATTTACAAGGAAATATTTACAGCCACACCCACTTGAGGGATTTGAACCTGGGTCTCCACATTAATACAAGCCCAATCACCTTGCTGCCTGCCATTAGACCAGTCTCTTAATACTTGTAATTTACAAAAAAAAGAAAAAGAATTGTACAAATGATCAATCTCCTTTAAGCCTGCCTCATGCACTGAACCATAGACATTTCAAAAACTCATGTGCACATCAATATCATGATCAGTTTCAGGTGTCTGAGAAAAAATTAACAAAATTTCTGTCTTTATAATTTTTGCAGCTAAAAAGGAGTGATCCTAGGCACAATGTTGTCAGTTTGTCAAGGTAAAACCCTAGAAAAAGGGCTCTAGCTAGACAAAGGAAATATCTTCCATAAGAATACCCAATAACAAAGACATGTCTGAACCTTAATGTCAAGTGTATTTACTATTTAGCATGTCATTTTGTGTCTTGCATAAAAGTCATATCCTTTCATACCAAGAGTAGAAAAAGAAAAAAATGAAAAATGGTTTTTCATGGAAAATCAGTGCATTGAGTGCATACCAACCAGGCCAGTTCTCTGTCCAAAATTTGGGCTTGCTGTAAGAGTTGGGTGTGAACTGATCACAATAGAATGAATTGCAAGTATTGATCTGCAAACCACAATAGTAAATTCAATTTATAGCTTTGAGGTTCTTTCATAATAACATAGGTGATACGAGTGATGTGTAAAGACATATAATTTATTGTGTGCGTTTGTGTATCAGTTGTTTAAATGGAAGGCATTTCTTCAAAGCTGTAATAAGAAACTAAATAACTGTAATATCCTTAGTAGTAAGTACAACTGCTGTACACTATAAGTGACGTTAGCTGAAAAAGAATATAGCAGTCTGAACAAAAGTCAATCAATACATGGCAATAAGATATTACTAATACACAAGTGACAGTAAGCATCTTGACCATAAAAATAAAAAATACCATTTCAAGATGCAGGAGGTTATTCCTCATTGAACCAATATTCTTGCCATTAGTGTATTTCTATTCATGATCATCTTGGGTTCTAATATATAGATGAACTGTAGTGATATCAGTATATACTAAGTATTCTTTGTTTTTAAAATAGGAAAGAGGGGATAGATGTCTCTAGTGTTACAGTCGACAGTGTTTACCTCTCTAGTTAATGATAAATCTAATGCTGGGTTCAGTTCTTTTAAATAGTGCTGAATTTCTCACAAGTACACCAAATGTCATGCTACTAAGGTTGGAATTCTCGCTTACCACTGGATCAGGAGCATCATATTGTTGGCACATAATCCAAGGTACACCTATGTTCTGCGACAGAGCCATGTTTGCTGCCCACATTGCATATGGTTTTGCACCATCTCCATAATTATTTTCCATGTCACCATACTCATTCTCTATCTGTCAAAATGACCAAAATCAATAGCATTTGTGACTAGGGAATACAACAAAATTAATTGTACATAAATATTTAAGAGTGAATGAACCATTGGCTAATCAAGGACCTCAAACCTCAATAATGTGGTATTGCTGTCAATAAGAGAATAAAATACAAGGAAACTCTAACAAATAACAATGAAAAAATAATAATAATAAATAAAGTGGCTTGTTCTTCAGAATATCTACCAAAATATATATTTAAGAAATCTCAAACAGTAAGTTACATGACACAAGGATAGAGGGATATATCATATGACATACACATATCCAATACGGGTTACATAGACCACCCCAAAATAGGATATGCAGTACAGGAAAACATTTAATATATATGTATGTATGTATATGCCCATGGGAATGTGGTCTAGTGGCAAGCAATGAGGTGATCGGGATTGCATTAACGCAGAGACCCGAGTTCAATACCTCTTAAGTGGGTGCAAATGAGGCCAAAAGCACGCCCTAGGTGACTTTGACAGCATAGATATGTCTCGTAAATGATTTACCGGCTCAAACATGCCTTTATAACATATTTGAAACCTTAAAATTTTGTTTTGGTTTATTTTTATAGCACTCCACGTGTCAGACACAGATTTTTGCATGTCTAACACATGTGGGATACATGCTCAGCACAAGACATGTATTCATACATGTCTGACACATGGAACCCACCTATCCTGCATAGCTACATGTCCAACACATGGATATAAGATACATGGGGGATCTAGGATGTATCCTATTTCTTAGCCAAACACAATCAAAAGTATCATGAACACTGGATAGTGGATTTAGAAAGTAAAATCTTCTTTCTTGGATTTTGAAAACACTGCCTACCATTCAAAAATGTGCCCATAATCTTCACAGTTCAAAATAAACAAGATCAAACAAGACATGAGATCTTTGCAGTTTCATAGTTTTTTCCTTTCTTTCTTGTAAACATGAGTTTTGAACTAAACTGAAAAACAAAGAATTTACATTAAATGTTACACTGACAATAAGAGAATAAAATACAAGGAAACTCTAACAAATAACAATGAAAAAATAATAATAATAAATAAAGTGGCTTGTTCTTCAGAATATCTAACAAAATATCTATTTAAGAAATCTCAAACAGTAAGTTACATGACACGAGGATAGAGGGATATGACATACACATATCCAATGCGGGTTACAGAGACCACCCCAAAATAGGATATGTATTACAGGAAAATATTTAATATATATGTATGTATGTATATGCCCATGGGAATGTGGTCTAGTGGCAAGCAATGAGGTGATCAGGCTTGCATTAACGCAGAGACCCGAGTTCAAAACCTCTTAAGTGGGTGCACATGAGGCCAAAAGCAAGCCCTAGGTGACTTTGACAGCATAGATATGTCTTGTATAGTGCGGTAGCTTAGGCAATGAGACTCTAAGATGATACTCTCTCTCTCTCTCTATATATATATATGTAGAAATGAAATACAGACATAGACATGTAATTTTTTGAACACTTAGAAAATAGAACTACATCAAATGATCAAATGTTGAATGATTTACCGGCTCAAACGTGCCTTTATAGCATATTTGAAACCTTAACATTTTGTTTTGGTTCATTTTTATAGCACTCCATGTGTCAGACAGATTTTTGCATGTCTAACACATGTGGGATACATGTTCAGCACAAGACCTGTATCCATACATGTCAGACACATGGAACCCACCTATCCTGCATAGCTACATGTCCAACACATGGATATAGGATACATGGGGGATCTAGGATGTATCATATTTCTTAGCCAAACACAATCAAAAGTATCATGAACATTGGATAGTGGATTTAGAAAGTAAAAGCTTCTTTCTCAGATTTTGAAAACACTTCCCGCCATTCAAAAATGTGCCCACAATCTTCACAATCCAAAATAAACAAGATCAAACAAGACACGAGATCTTTGCAGTTTCATAGTTTTATCCTTTCTTTCTTGGAAACATGAGTTTTGAACTAAACTGAAAAACAAAGAATTTACATTAAATGTTACACTGACAAATTGGGTTACTAATTGATCCCTCACTATTACGACCACTATAGTTTTGATACTAAAGAAAATAATTAGGCTAGTATGATATGCACCTAGACAAGATAGAGGATAAATAATGGTTTAGTAGTATACTAGATATTAAACGCATTCTCCAAGTAACCAAATCAATATCCACTTCCCTCTAGGATATCCAAACACTTACCCAAATCATTGTTACCACCTAAGTTGTACTTGGTGGTTTTTTATCAAGTGAGCCTGGTGAACCGGACAAAGATGATTTGTTCGGACTTCAGAAGACCTTCAGAATTGCTTCTGGGAAGTGCTTGTTGTACTATATCACATGTTCATACCCCGTAGGGGAGTTGTAATAAAATGTTCTAGCATCGTAGTGTCTGTAAAAGACTCGGTCTCTTGGACTTTATTTGTCAATCCAATCAGCCCAGAGTGTTTTTTCCCTTGGTTATTATTGGTTGTTGAATAAACAACTGATAATTTCTGAGTTTTTCACTCAATACCTCCAAAGTTGGGGTGGTCGACTTGGCATTTAGGCCTATTGAGGTTATTAGAATCTATGTGTCAATGTATAAACATGCTAAGCATTATGGTCGAGTCATATGAACATGTCTAAGTCCCCCTAGATTTTTATTTTTTTTAATTTTTTTAAAGTTTTAATTTTTCCAAAACTTAGGCTATTTTTTGATAGTCTAAATGGAAAAATTGGTTTTGTAATAAAAGTGGGCTCAGAAATCAGTTTCAGTCATGGGGGCGCTCATTTTCTAACTCAGAGCACCCAGTAAACCCATAAACCCACTTTTCCTAAGTTTTGAGTGATTTGTCTATCACTCGGGTCAAAAATCCAAAAAAATCAAATATTAATTAATTTAATTAAAAATTAATTAAACAATGGAGCAAATCCAAATTCCTAAATCAGTGGATTTTGCTCCGATTTGACTGAAATTAGTCTCATCGGCTTTGGATTGACTAGATCTGACCATTCCTTGACAAAAGGAGTTGATCTGGGCTAAACAGGGAGTGCACTACAGCATGCAATCTTGGGGTTTGCGCCCTCTCTCTCTCCTCCACACGTGTGGGCTCATCTGGATGTGATTTGGTTGATGTTTCAGTTAACCAGTTGAGGTGTCAGTCCGTTCAACACTCCGAATGCCAGTTACACTCGATCAGAATCAGATCAGACCTAGTTAGACTCAAATCAAGCTCGACTTGACTCCTCATGCAGCTATCGTATCTCTCTCTCCTTGGGAATTGCGCCCCCTCTGGGCTAGGGTTCCAGATTTTGTTATAAATAAAGCTCAGTTTCCTCCTTTCCAAGCTAGTTAGAGTCAGATTGAAGAGTTGTTGCTATTGTATTGTTGTTATTTTTCATTTGAAATAAAGAAAAGCTTTGGAGGCAAGATGGTGTCATGTTATTAATAATTATGTGTGGATGAGCATTGCCATGTTTCACTAAGGTAGCCTGAATCTGTGTTCATAACTTGCTTATTTTGATATTGTGGATCCAGTGCTAAAAGATTGATAATAAGTTTATTATGATCTTAATAGGAAAGGAATATGTTAATAAGTTTATTGGCTATCTCTTTTTCTTTTATGCATGTCTAGAGATCTAGATTTAACATGTTTTATAAGTTTATATGCATGCTATTCTAATATCTCTGTTTATGTATTAACCGGATCTCACAAGCATCTTAGCAAGCGTTTGGATTAGTTGCAGGTTCCTAGCTTGGAGAGGGTGTTGATCTAGTTTGCTTCCTCACTTTCTCCAAAACTTTCTCAAAGACATAGTCCCTCAACATTCCACCGGAAAGCTCCACGGTTGATCTTCACAGCTACAAGCTTGCCTTCTTCTCTTTCTCCTCTCAAATATTAAAATTTTATCTGGTTACTTTGTTCACAGCTTTGATATTGTTTAGATCTATTATCTTAAAGTAAATTTAACATAGAAATATCTTCTCAAAGCCCATAATCTAGATCTTGTTCTTAAAAGGTTTCATAAGCATTCTAGATCTAGCTTTAGGGAAATCGTCTTTTTGCATGGCATTTTAAAGAGAATTTGTAGCTTGCATGCATTAGATTTTTGTTTTCTGTTATAAAAGATAAATTTAGCAATCAATGCACATCATATTGGCTGCCTAAAAGGCAAGCCAAGATCCCAAGGAAAGCTTGCTTTCCTTGGTTCCCTTTTTGCCTTTTTTAACTAGTTTTAACTTAGCTTTTTTTTGGTTAAAAGTAAGCTGACCCAAAGGTACTTTCAGAGTGCTTTTGGGCATATTTCAGTCTAATAAGCTTGCTAGTTTTTAGCAGATATAACAGAAAAGAGGAGGAGATGTTGTTCGAAAGTGACTCTTGGGCCATCCGAATCCCCCCAGGGGTCTCCCTTTTTGACCGAAATCTTTAATTTTTGCACTTGGTAAGCTCTTGGTTTCATTCTGTATAAGAATCAAGAGGCATCATATCAGTTTGTTGATATTGTAACCGCTGGTAATAAAAAATAATTCCGAATAGGCTCTTTCGAGCCCATTCCCCATCCCCCCTAGGGGGATTAGCGTCCTTTTTTTCCTTTTTTGCATTTTCTTATTTTTTCGCTCTAGATTAGTTTCATTTATGCAAAATAGTATACTTTGATTACTTTTATCATATCTTCCATATTATAAGGTCAAAGTAACTTTAATACTTACCCCACGACTTCTCAATTGACCCAAAGGGGAAAAGAGATGCGTGATAGGACTAATTAGAGAACTTGTGGTTTGTTTCATTTTTGCTGCTTCACTATTCACTGTTAATTTTTGCAAGCAATTTTTTAAAATCAACCCCCTTCTTGATTCCTCGATTGAGGTCCACTTGGACCGAAAAAGGTTCCTGGAGAGTTACTCTTTTTAACAAAAACACATCCTTTAAAAATTTACTAAAAATTACAAAGACTCCAGTGTGTATGCTCTGCGTTTTGGCAGCGGTTCGTCCGATCAGTCAAGCTGCATAAAAAGCAACATGAGTGACTAGATTAATTAGGTTTCACTTTGCCCAATTAACCAACATTAGCCGAAAATCCAACACCTCGAACAAACCGTAAGCGGTGGCAAAATACCCAAAGAAAGTGGGAACTCCTGGACAGTGACCTCGGGGCGTCGATCCCTGTTACACCCTAGCGGGTGTATTATGAACACTGTCTCAGAGACTCCATTCAGCCCACACATTCCTTGCGGGTAGCCGTGAAGGTTTTATTTTTGGACATACTCCAAGTACCCCTCAGGTATATCTGGAGTCCGCTTTCGCCTAATTTAATCCACTCATTTTTCATATTAACTTAAAACGTACCTGTTGCCCACCTATTTCGACTAGGTGGCAACTCCATGTACATGAAGATGTACATAATTGTATAAATTGTACCTTGGAAAAATCTGAGGATTTTTCACTTCTGCAGGGCAATTGCCCCTTTGTAAAACGAAATGTCCGCTCCCCTGCGTGGGAAAATTAATGTAATTATATGTGCTAGTGTGGGTCATATGATATGGATGCCACACCATGGAACTGGTTGTTAGGGAAGTCCCCTCATCGAGTGTTTTTTCCCTTTCCAATTAATCTTGTTGTGTAAACGATTTTAATTGGTTTGGTTTTTTCACTCAAAATCCTCCAAAGTGGTGACAGGCGTTCTAACAATCAAGTCCATGGGGTGGCTAAGGGTTCAAATGTTATTCATGACCATGCTAGACATTTGTATAGAGTCTTGCGGAGTTTCGTTATATTGTTGTATTTTTATTAATTTTTTCTAGTTAATTAATTTCACCCCTTGGTGGTTAATTAACTCAGTTTTGATATAATTGCTCAAGCACTGGCACTTTGTAATAGGGGCTATGAATGCAAGGTAAATTGCTATGAAACCCCCTAAGCCACTGCTTCGAGTCCCATGTCATTCTGATAAGGGGTTGAGGAGATAGACCATTTTTGGCTAAGCAAGGTCTTTTTTTCCTAGGGAATTAATTAATTTCCCTACGTCAAAAATTTAAATTATTTGATTTTGAAGGAAAAAATCAAATAAGGCCATGGTATTTAAGTTTGGGGGGTGACTAAGGGGTTCAAAATGTTATTCATGACCATGCTAGACATTTGTATAGAGTCTTGCGGAATTTCGTTATGTTGTTGTATTTTTATTAATTTTTTCTAGTTAATTAATTTCACCCCTTGGTGGTTAATTAACTCAGTTTTGATGTAATTGCTCAAGCACTGGCACTTTGTAATAGGGGCTATGAATGCAAGGTAAATTGCTATGAAACCCCCTAAGCCACTGCTTCGAGTCCTATGTCATTCTAATAAGGGGTTGAGGAGATAGACCATTTTTGGCTAAACAAAGTCTATTTTTCCTAGGGAATTAATTAATTTCCCTAAGTCAAAAATTTAAATTATTTGATTTTGAAGGAAAAAATCAAATAAGGCCATGGTATTTAAGTTTGGGGGGTGACTAAGCATAGTCAATTTTTATTTAAATAAACCTCCCCCATGGTCAAAATAATTTTTGAAGATTTCCCAAGTGGGGTGCTCCTCTTGTCTTAATAAAAGATAAAAATTAAAAAATTAAAAATTAAAAAATTAAAGATTAAAAATTAAAAAGTTAAAAAAATAAAATATTAAAAAAGATAAAAATAAAAAATATAAGATTAAAAAATAAAAAGTAAAAGATAAATTAAAAAATAAAAAAGATAAAATAAAAAATATAAGATTAAAACTTGAAAATAAAAGATTAAAAGATTTAAAAATAAAAAGATAAAAGTAAAAAGTAAAAGATAAAAATAAAAGATTAAAAGATTTAAACATAAAAAGATAAAAGTAAAAAGTAAAAAAATAAAAATAAAAGATTAAAAGATTATATAAAAGATTAAAAAATTAAAGATAAAATTAAAGATAAAATTAAAAATAATTAAAATTAAAATTTGAGTCAAAGGGGGGCCCCACTTGGTCAAAAACCCTAGATCTAAAGGTGGAGAATGATTAAGACATGGATCAAGCACTCAAGCCATTGATTGAAAAGTAATCTAAGGGTGGAGATTGATTGAGAGGAATAAAAAGTCAAAAACCTAGATCTAGTGGTGGAGATTTAACCTAGATCTAGATCTAATCTCAGCCGTTGATCTTCAAGGGGTTGGGGTCTTCCTCAACTATATAATGAGGGTCTCACTCCCTCATTTGACATGCTCTCTCATGCTATTGTTATGCTGCCGGAATATTTCTCCACTATTCTCTCAAGCTCTTGTGCTATTGTAATTTTTTGCCCTAGTTGGGCCATTTAATCAAGTAAATCTTTGGAGGAAGTCTCGGTGTCTACATTTTATGCTTCTTGTGTGAGGTAACCTGTTGTTTATTTATTTGATTTGTACTTGTATTTACTTAGATAGCTCTCCACAAAGTATTTTGTGGAGAGACTTGTAGATAGAAGTATTTCTATCTGCATTTGTGAGTAGATTAATAAAATTTTACAAAGTATTTTGTAGAATTTATTATTGTGCTCACCTCTTGGTTTACATTGTGCAGCTCTTATAAGTTTATTTCCAGGGAACTAGAGCAAAGGAGTACATTTTCCATTGGTTTAAAAACTCAGATTTCATTTTCGCACTTTTGAAAAAAAGGGTTTTAAAACTCAGTTTTTATCACTGTATAGTGATAAAAACCTTGGTTTTAAGGCCCTAACCCTTAGTATATCAGTATAGGCTTTAAATCCTGCTATTTATATATTGTTTTCACCTTAAAAAACAGTCATTTCCAGCCATTTATATTTCTGTTTTCATTTTCGCACTTTCTGTTAAAAGGGTTTTAAAACTCAGTTTTTATCACTGTATAGTGATAAAAACCTTGGTTTTAAAACCCCAACCCTTAGTACATTAGTATAGGCTTTTATTTCTGCAATTTGAGCATCATTTAGGTGGCTGGAAACTCTGTTTTCAGCCCTCTAAACTTCATATTTCTGTTATATGTTCACTCAGATTTTTTACTGTAATATAGTGATTTTTGGTACTAATTTTTCCTAACAAATTCTTTGAGTTTTCTGTGATTTCCAGCAAGTAAAGCTTGTTGGTTTATGACAGGTTTTGCACAGGTGAAGGGGAGGTGCTGCCCGAATAGGCCCAGAATTACCTCAACTTTCAACCGGTTCAAAAAAGGGGTTCAAACCCTCACCTCTATCTCTTCATTTTTCTGTTATTTGTAAACCCCAACGAGGAGTCCTCTTGGGGTATTCTGCAAAATTTATAAAGCATCTGTAATATACATGTAAATAGATTAGGAAGTAGAAACTAGCTTTATTTTCTGTTCACCCACCTCTCTTTGTGACAGACCATCATCTCTGTCACAAAGATTGAAGTGAGGTTAGTTTACTGTTTTAAGTTCTATTTCCCTTTCAAGTTTATTTCATTCACCCACCTATCTCTGTTACAAACCACCATCTCTGTAACAGAGATTGTTGTGAGGTTAGCGTAGTCAGATTTATTTTTCCTGTTACCCACCTATCTCTGTGACAGACCACCATCTCTGTCACATAGATTGTTGTGCGGTTAGGCTTTACTTTTATAGTTTTCTTTCAAGTTCAGTAATCTTTAATTTTCTGTTAAAGGAAGTAACCATACAACCCATATATCCTGCGTATCCTCTATCCACTTGTCATCTCCCTTTAGGGACTTCAAGTTGGATATGAAAAGCAGGAGAAGTGGGGGCTTAGGTAATTAAAGCAACACTTTTATTTTCCTGCTACAATCTTCACATTTAAATTTTCAGTCCAAGATCGAATACCAGCACCTCCCATAAGGGATATCGCTTGGTGATCTTGTTGATAACTTAAAATTTACATTGCATCTTAAACACCCAAGACTTAAAATTAACCCATAAAATTAACCAACAAAGCTTCTCTATTTCCTGCTCCTCTACTCAGTTATCACCCTTCGGGGTACTCGCAAGATACGACAAGGGATAAAGGAGTCGTAGTTTAATAGGCATCCATCTAGCCATTTTTCTTGTCAACTAAAAACAGTGACCTCGGGAAGCTAGAAGGGGTAGTAGACTGTGGGGGGTCTCTAGGCGCTTTGACGTCCTCCTTGTTGAGCACCGGGGCATTGGGGTTTGACCTGTGAGCTACGAGTGGGCTTTGCTCCCACTTTGTTGAGCGCAACAACATTCCCTCTTTGGCTTGAGAAGTACTAGATTGGGGTAGTCACACCACCAATTCTAAAACTAAATTTCAAGAGGAAAAACTCTAATAAAATTTACTAAAACGAACCAAGAAGCATTGCAAAACGTCCTACAAACATTGGTCCATTTTTATCTTTGCCTTGTTGTTCAAGGTTTTACTACAAGCACTTTCACTCTTATTTTATTTGCAAGCTTTTCACCTTTCAATTACAAGTATTTACTTTCAGCTTTGCAATTGTTCATGTGGTGAATGCTTAACCTTCATTAACTGCTTCAAGTAATTTAACTTAAAGTCTTTCCTTTTTAATTTACTGTTGGTTTAATAATCTTCACTTAAAGCACTTTTCTGCTATCTTGTAAATCTTGTTCATTTGTTTATACTGATAAATCATCTGTATATGGCTTAATATCTTGGTTCATTATTTATTTGCTCATTTATCTCGTTGTACAACACCTAAGCTGTAGTTTAATTATAACTTAAATCTCAAATTCATTTGTAAGTTTATAAAGTTGTAATCCACTTTTAGACTCCATTTGTAATAGGCACTAGTCTTTATTTATCTCAAGGTCTGCTTGTCATTAAAGGAAATCTGTGCATTTGCATGCTGCTTGTCATTCCTTAGATATTATAAAGTCTTAGCCTTAGTCTTAATAAAAGGTCCATTTAATTAATTTGTAATTAATTAATAAATCTGGAACTTAGTTTTCCTGTAGGGACTACCCCCCTTGGCTTTGTTGGGATCTTGCCTAAACGAAGGAGTTGTGGACTGTGGTGACAGTGGTCCCCAGCTCTCACTTGCCCCCAAGGACACACATAGCAGGTTGTGACTTTCCTGTGTCTTAAAGTGTGAATTAGGCGGCAACAGTACCAAGAGACATTTGCAAAACATTCACTCCAAGCACATGCAAGTACATTTAATTATTATGTGACTCCATTTTAAGGCACTGGTTATTTGATTAATTCTTTCGATATATATATTGTGTGTCAGCATTGTGCTTACTTGTGCTTATTTTTCATCTTGTCATTTGTGGTTATCGATTGTTAATTTCAAACTCCTAAGCAACTTATTCAATTTAACACCATCATACTAAAGTAATTAGCCTTAATAACTTAATAAGGTCTACACCCCCCTTGGCTTCATTAGGAGTTGAGCCTAAACGGAGAAGTCAAGAACAAGGTGACAGCTTTGACTCAAGACTTGCCCCCAAGGACACACCAAGTGGCTTGAAGATTTCTGCCACGTTCCCCCCAGGTGTGTGAAAGGCGGCAACAATCAGAAGGGAAGATACGGAAGATTTCTCAATATATAACAACCATTACTTTTAATGCCAATACTAAAACTTGCACAAGGAATACCATTACTGTCATAAATACATATATTAACTATCATCAATTACGTTTGACTAACATTATTCAATGTATCATGAGGGGGGATAAAGGGAGGCTATTTGTGTTTTTGCCTTGTGGTTGATCCACTATTCTTGCTGGAGTGGATGCCATAGCTCGTTGTTGTTGGATGATTGTGATGCTATCATGAAGGGTGTGGGGCTGCTATTTACTTTATGCCCCCAATGATGCCATTACGCAAATACACTCGAGTCATTGGGTTCCTAGTGGGATTTCAACAAGGTTGAGTGAGACAAAGACCATGTTGGAGAACTTGTAATAGGGATCTGCAATGATGAGAGGCAAGCATGGAATGTTGTAAACGATTGTTGGGTGTCTTGGATATTGTATGGGCCTAGCACTGACAAGGTCATATGAGTCTAGAAAGTTGTTTAAATAAAATGTAAATGCATTAGAAAGGCCTCATATGGAAGGATTGGTAATGGACAAGTGGGAAGTCTATTTATATCTATGAAACCAAGAATCTTTAAGACGTTATGAGTTGGTTAGAGACTCTTTTGAGCTAGCTTCCCACTTAAATTAAAGATGGGCGCATGGAGATCCAATCAAGCAATCACTGAGATTGTGTTTGTCCCTTTGGAAGGCTAGTGCCTTTTGTTGTTGCAAAATTTAGCAATCTTGTGATTTCAAGAAAAATCAACTGCTTAAAGTTTTAAACCAACAAAACTCAGAGATCTACCCTTAGGTCTCACACAATTAGGCCTCCCTCTATTTAAGTCTCCTAAATTTCCTAGGGAAATCTAGACTAACCACTACAGTTGTCCCCAACTAAACTTTCTAGGGTACTAACTAGGGGTTGCCACATGTAATGCCTAAAAGCACAACAAAATGGCCTAGCTTTCTCAAGTACTAGCTCAATTGATTTAAATGGAGACTAAATTTACTTAAGGAAATCGAAGAGGGTTGAAATGAAGTACACATAGTTTGATGATTAGGAGAACTTTGGAGAAGGTGTGAGAAATTCATGTCTCCTCGATAGCTAAGGGGAGGTGATTAATGTGATTCCTAGCCAAGGTGAATTGAAAGTGTAAATGATGAAGGATTATTGCATGTGTCATACCATGAATTCACTTATTAACAATGTTAGCATCAACTCACAAATTACTTGAACAATGCAAATTGATAATCTAAGTGCTGAAGTAAATAATTGTTAAGTACAGCATTTGAAAATGGCACATTAAGTTATTGCACTTACGAATATATCATTTAAGTATGCAGTTAAAACAAGTGTTGGTAGCTGAAAGTGAAATGGAAGAAATGTTTACTTGGATTACAACAATTTCACTTAGAGAAAGACTTTTTAACTTGCCAAAAGGTAAGTGTTGGCCTTCAAGAAAGAGGATCTTTGCTAAAGGTCAAAACTTATGAACCCTTTTAGCACTAGTATAGGAAATAATTAGTGTTGAACTTGTTTAGATTAATTTCCAACAATAGTAAACATGCAATGTAAGAGAAATAACTTGACATAAAGCTGAAATGAAATAAAAAGTCATTCAGCTTAACATTACACAATGCTAGAATATGTTAAGAACAAGGTTGTAGGGAGTAGGAAGCGGGAGCGGAAAGTGAAATTTTCAAAGGATTTTGTTTTGGTGCCTATCAATTGTTTATGGGACAAATTGGTCATCTGAGGAGTAGCTATATGGACAAGTCATCAATCAAAGGAACAACGTGGGATAAGGAAACTTCACCTGTATCAAACCAAGCTCTAGTGGAGCAGGAAGAAGAGCTTCTTGAGGTGGCTTTGGAGGCTCCTGACATGGTTACGGCCCACGGGGTGGTAGAGGGAAGAGAAACAATAGATTTGACCTTGTATAATGAATGCAAAGAAAACAAGCACAAAACCTTTCTAAAATTAAGACAAGAAATTAAGTGGGCTTGATCTTTCAAGGATGACTTACTAGGTAATTTCACACATAGGGCTCTGTAATGAAGATGACAATAGAATGGTAGCTCATTTTCAATCAATTAGGTAGCTCTGAACATCTATTTAGCTTGCAGGAGGCTTTCGCAATTCACTTGGAAGCTCAACTATGTGTGGGGAAAATGGCTTTGGGTACTTAAATAGAGAGAAGATCTTCATTGATGGCCAAGGATCTAAGTATTAAGTGCCATTTATGACTGATGTAGGGTGGTGGTGACAATTTTTCATTCGAGTTGGAAGGACACATGGTGACCTGTCATTAGATATCCAAAGATGATGTTGACAGGCCCCACATTCTGGCTCATGTCATTGGCAAGTGGGCTCCTTGGGATTTGTCTAAGTTGGCACGACGACGCCACGAAATCTTCTTTTTAAAACTGATTACCATGAGCTGACCTTAACCGTTGATTTGAGGATATGGTCTCATCTGAGCCATCAACATAGGTGTCTACCATGCCAACAGTGACTCACATTTATTTGCACAAGCAACCTAGATCGATTGACCAAACCTGCCAATGTAATCCTAGTCGTTCACGGATGCTACTCATGCCAAATCCCGATAATTTAACATCATGCAAATGATCTAGATCTAAAGGAATGACCTACATGGTCTAATCTCAACCATTCATGGAAAGGTCCCCTGTGTTACAACTCAGTTGTATTGCTCCATGAGAATGGTCACGATCAATTCACCTCATCGTCCCAATATAATCTTCACTATTCATCGCAAGAACATTCATGTTATACCTCGATTCATTTTTTATGCACAAATGACCCAGGTCTAGTGATCTCCTTTGCTTGAAGTAATTTGGATCATTCACAAAGGGCCTCCCCGTGATAAGCCTCAATCATGTTCTATTGCACGAATGGCCTAGATTGAAGTATCTAGTTTGCTCGATTTATTTTGCACGAATAGCTTAGAGTGACTAATCTGCTCATGGTGACACGTTCCTAACTATTGGCACTCTGATCCTCGTCTTTATATTGTTATTCCTCTCTACGCGATTCGATTTGGACCATGGATCTCTTAGGGAAGGATGATCTCAATTATATAATCACATTGTGTATAATTGAGAGTTGGTTCTCTACAAGATTGTTTGAAGGAACAACTTTACTATTTCCTTAGCCTAGGCGCTTGAACTACAAATGGAGCTTTCTAGAACTATCTAGGGACATTTTATTATGTGATTGGAACCCAAGACATCTCTTTCTCACGCAAGCCTACCCACCATCGGTTATCATTGATCTTTGGCCCGCAAATAAGGAATGCACCAATCTTTAGGCATTCAAGGTTCCAATGGGGTTGCATGCCTCACATGAGACTCCCTCTAAGATAATCTCTATGATCGCTTATCACTAGCATGCCAAGGTCATGTGGGTCCATCTACATGGTAGTGCCTTCCTCTCTCGAGAAGTCTGCATTGCAGCCTAATACTTTCCCCCGACTTCCTCACATTTTTCACTTCACCAAGATGTTGATGGGGACTCATTCACCATCCTATACATGGATATCTCCCATTATTCTACTCTAGGAGATGTTAAGCTCTTCGTGGATTTTCATATCTATGCAAATTCTAATCCATGACAAGATTGAGAATGCACTTTACCTCCAAGGGATTGGGTTGAACATCATGGGCCTACATAGTTTTCAACAGATAATATAGGGCCTCTCTCAACTTAAAGGCAACATCTTCTTCAACTTGGTGAGTCTCATGATTTGTTGGTCCTGAAAGGTCTACCATGCTTCCCCACAAAGGAGGTGCCAGTTTGGTTTATTAAGTACTAAAAAACCAAGAACTCCTTCATCACATTCTTCAGTTCTTTATATCCCCCCTAACAAATAAATAAACACTAACACCTTAATGAGTTTGTTAGCTTAAGTGGAACTTGTCTTAACCGTGACTACATGCATCACGTTTATTCAAAACTAACTAACATAGTGGGCCTTACTTTATAATAACAAACATAGTGGACCTAGTCCATCTTACATTGAATGGGCCCCATTATTATTACTCTAATAGGCCCTCCTCGCCCCCGCCAACACCCCTAGGGAGAATCCCAACACCAAAACAAGCCAAACAAGACTAGATTTCTCAATTTTTATCCATGATTATGTTAGTGTTGAAACTCTTTGTGATCCTCTTAGCTACCTTAATGAGTTTGTTAGCTTGAGTGCAACTTGTCTTAATCATGGCTACATGCATTGCGTTTATTCAATACTAACTACCAAAGTGGGTCTTATTTAATAATAACAAACATAGTGGACCTAGTCCATCTTACATTGAATGGCCTCCACTATTATTACTCTAATGGGCACTTTGCCCACCCTACACCGCTAGGGAGAATCCCAACACCAAAACAAGCCAAACAAGGCTAGATTTCTCAATTTTTATCCATAACTATGTTAATGTTGAAACCCTTTGTGATCCTCTTAGTTTCACTATGAAATTTTGCACTAAAGTCATAATATATCATGTCATTACTGTAAGAATGTGATCAATATCTACTTAAGTCTGTTCTAAATTTTATATCTAGTTAGATCACAAAGAAGCTTAGATGCTTACATCTGTCTGTAGCTTTAATGAAATGAAGCCCAAGTTTCTTTCATATAGTCAAAAAAGTGTTGCAGCATCTATTATTCGAAAGCCACCAATCTTTAGCGTGTAGAAATATCCCAGACAATTTCAGACTTCCCCTACTTGGAACTCCAAAAGCAACTAATACCTCAAAAGACCAAAGCAAGTTTATATCAAGCAATTGAGTACTACAGTGAACTTAAAAAGAGGAGAGCAGACAACTCAAGTAAGGCCCCCACATTAAAGTGGGCTTTACCAAGTAATGCAGAGTTCTCATTCAAGCTCCGCGTGGACAAAGAAAAGCATTCACCCTTAACAAAAGACAAAGACCGTATCACTGGACTGCACCCTGGGACACATTGAAATTAGACATGTTTTAGTACATTGGAGAAGCTAATTATAATCAGAACATGAGCCATGTCCTATTTTTTAAGAACCGTTCTCTTTCTAGGAGGTGGTTGCAAAGAAAACATCAACGAAGTGTTCATTAGTAGACAGAGAAAGTGAAATGTTCTCTGTTTCTTAAGAACATCCTTGGAGTCAGCATCTCAGTGAAGTCCTCAGTGGCAGGAAGTAGAATTGGAGTTAACAACCAGAATCCAATAGTCAAGTTGTAAGTATCCCAATGAGATAAAACCATACTCAAGTGTGAACAGAATGAATCTGCTTTCTGTTAATTGGACTCTATTTTGTTTTAATCCCAAGCATTTGCATAATATGGTTTTGTGTCTCCATCATTTATTGCTTTCCTTGTCATAAAACAGTGATATTGGTTTTTCTCTCAAATTTTACTAGTTCAACCAAGCTCCAAACATCATCTAACATATGCAGACATACTAAATTCTAATGGACCATCTTGTGCTGTTAATGTGAAACAAATTTGCCATAAAACCATGCTAAAACACTTGAATAGTCATTTGATAGCATTATGCAGTGCTATTATTTAGATAACAGCAACACTCATCTCAAAACTGAGAATTACTAGTCTAACTAAAGATACGAGTCTAGTAACTAAGCTTAGAACAAGACATTCCTTTGTTGGACATCCTATACCTGCTTTGATAAGCTTAGAAGTTAGAAACTTAGAACATTATACTGAGGAATGTCATGAAGGTATGCAGCATTAACTAAACGGGGAATAAAGATCTATAATACAATTATAGTTCATTAATTCAGGGAGTTATCTCAATTGAAAGACACCATGAACAAAGTACTGCCATAAGATTCTTACATGACTTGAAAATACCAGTGACATGATTTTCCAATGATTTTTTTCACAAGTATCAATTCATGCAAGATTAGAGGTACACCAGTGACTTCCTCATCTAGGAACATTTAGCAACTCCAAAAGAAATTGTCCTACAATGTACGAATATAACCTTGTATCTTGTTCTAGCAAATGCCTTCAAAACAAATTTGAAGACAGCAGATATACACACCAAATGAGTTCAAGCACATAAAATAAATGGCGAGCATGAAAATCAGAAAGACAGTGTATATGAAAATTGCTGTTCAGTGTCTTGCACTGATCTTCTATGTTTATGTACACATGCACAATCATGTATCTGTACACATGCATATGAAGTTTGAAGTTTGAACCATCATGCATGTGTGTGTGTCTGAGAGAGAGAAAGAGAGAGAGAGAGAGAAACCTGTGCCAAGATGATAGGACCTCCCTGTGATGCAAAAAGCTTCTCACTCTTGATGAGATTGACAATGTAAGTAGTGAACTTTTCCATGTATCTCTGAACAGATCAAAAGCATGTGCATTAATCAAAATGAGAGTATAAAACAAGAAAAACATACCACGAAAAGGACTGATTAAGCTTTCAGTTTCCTTCAAAATAAGTATTTTTCTTCTCATAAAAGGCATGCTTTAAAATTTAAACTGAATAAAATAAAGCAACTGGTCCAAACCTTAAAAGGCTCATTATTTGTTCGAAAAACAGTCCCAGGTATATAATGAAGCCAAACGGGTATCCCCCTGCAATGCATCAATGCCATCCAGTCAACTTCAAGGCATTGTCAATAGCACAACTACAAGCAAACACAATCCGATAACCTAAATTCTTCAGGAGAACAAGTGACTGATTTAGAAAATCAACTTACACATGGCATCCCTCATGCAGACTCAGCTAAATACTGCACATATATGTTAGTAGCAATGTTTTAAAGCTCAGACTCGGACTCGGACTCGGTCGAAGGTCAACTCGGAGTAAAGTCTCAGACTCGAATCGGTCAAGGATTAACTCAAGACTTGGACTCAGATTTGGCCATGAGGCATACCAGGTTGAGCTTAATGACTCTGTTTACTAAAAAATACATAAAATATTAAAATTTTAATGGCAAAAATTATTTGAAAGATTCCAAACAATTAGAGACAAAATATGCTAAGTCTGCTCATGTATATACCATGTAAGGCTGAATACATCAAAAAGGCACCAAGTGCAATACATATGTGAAACAAAATTTATAATCAACAAAGCTTTAAATTGCCTTTATAATCCAAAACATAACATGCAACAAGCCTACGAGGTACTAGCCTGTTACATATCATTGATCAACATGATCAATCATATTGAAAATGGGATCCTCGACATCAGCTATAGGAGCATCCTCTGGCATGTCTATTTTTTAACAGGTCTACATTTCGCAGGTGACATCTAGTTGAAGAGTAGGGTGACATTTGGCATCTTTTGATGGTTTAGTCAACTTGCCTTTAGTTTGGCGCAGTTCAGTTAACTGGAATTTCGAAAAACTGTTAACTGTGTTGAATTTTGGATGTGATGTGAAATTCTATTTTCATCATATGAGGTCCGATAAGGTTGGAACCCCTCTTAAACATCCTGAAACAATCATAATAATATAAAAAATTTAAGTAAAAGGTTTTCATTTATTTATACTTTTGTCATTGTCAGACTCAACCAAGTCATGTGCGACTCGGCTGGTTTGGAACAGAACCAGCTGAATCAGACCTTGACTCAGTTGGTTCAGTGCCAAACAGGTCGGTCGAGCTAGTTTAAAGACCGGTTCATACCCCAAGGGGGTCAACTCAATCAACTTGGTCGAGTCCGAGTCCAAGTTGACTAGTTAGTAGTGTATATATCTAATTGCAATTGTGTTTGAAATTTGGTTAGTTACTCGTATCACCCAAAAGTGCCCCCAAGGGAATTAGCCCTGTTATCCCTCAGATAGAATGAGGATTTTGTACCAAGTTGAAGACCGCCAAGCAAGCGGCATTTGGAGGATTTTGACTTTGGAGCCAATGTGTTGATGCTTTGATGCATATTTGTTTATAAATTATTACATCATTCCATGTGTTGGAGTTTGATCTCAATGGAGTGTTAGCCTTGATGAGGGTCTTGCATTTATGTTTATTCATTTGTTGATCCTTATATGAGGGTCTTGTTGCCTCCTTTCACGCACCTGGGGAGTTATGTTGCTGTGGTTGAAATCTTCAAGCCACTAAGTGCGTCATTGGGGGAAAGTCTTGAGTCAAGTACTGTCACTTGATCTTGACTCCTCTGTTTAGGCAAACTCCTAACGAAGCCAAGGGGGGTAGACCCTAATTGGTTGCTAAGGATGATTAAGATTTAGTGGTAATGGTTTTAGATGAATGAGTTTTTAGGAGTTTTTAACAACAATAATAAGACAAGAGATTTGTAAAATGAACGAATTACTACAACATAAATGGCACAAGAGGTTTAAATGGATCATTCAACACATAAATTATCTTAGCACAACTTATACAGATAGAAAAATAAAGACCAGTGTTGAATTAAATGGAGTCACAAAATTGTATGTGTTGAAATGCTAGAGTAGATATTTTGCAATTGTCTCTTGGTAAGTTTCAAATTATTGTGGATTGATGAGTGGATTAGATTAGGGGGAAGGAAACTCCAAATATACCTGACGGTACGAGGAGTATATCCAAAACCCTTATTCAATGCGGTTTCACGCGAAGAATATGTGGGCTGGATCGAGGTCTCTGGGATATGTCCAACACTACACCAACAAGAGTGTATCCTGACGGTATCCCGAGGTCACTATCCAATGATTCTTGCTTCCTCTGTGAACTTTCCCAGTAGCGGATTAATTCGAGGTGTTGGATTTTTGCCTTGGGAGTTTAATTTGAAAGTGAAACTATTTTAAACTAGTCACCCTCATTGCTTTTGATGCATACAACTGGTCGGTCGAACCGCAATGGTGCAGAGCATACACAACGGAGCCTTGGTAAACTTTAAGGTTTTTAAAGCAATGTGTTTGCTTGTTTATTAAGTCTCCAAGAATCTCTTTCAAGTTGAAAAACCCTAATCGCAAGATCAAGGGGAGTAAATTAAATGCAAAGTAAAAACAACACACAAAATAAAAGTTCTCTATTTAGTCCTACCACGCATCTCTTTCCACTTTCGGGTAACTCGGAAAGTCGTGGGGTTAGTATTTGTATTACTTTGAATCAAATAAAGATATAACAAATGTGAAACTTATCAAAGTATACTAATCTGCAAAAAAGAAACTAAAATAAAAAGGCAAATCACGAAATTTGACACCGACTCAAATCCCCCCTGGGGGGATGAGGAGTGGGCTCTGGAGAGCCTACTTAAATACTTTTATTAAGATTGGTTACAATGCCTGTTAGGAAAGGCCACTTGGTTCTTATAGAAATTGAAAGGCCAAGAGCTTACAAATCTTTTTTTAAATTGTGGAAGGAGGGGAAACTCCTGGGAAGCTCCGAATGGCCCAAATGTCAGTTTCCGGGCAGCATTTCCTCCTCCTTTTTAATGGACCTTCTAAAAACCATAAAGTAATTATTAGTGAAATGTGCCCAAAAACACTTTGGAAGTGTCTTTGGACAACACAAAAAAAATCTTAAAAAAATTCTAAATTAAAGTTATGATAAAAATGCAAAAAATAACCAAGGAAAGCAAGCTTTCCTTGGGATCTTGCCTGCTTTTTGGGTAGCCAATAAGATTGTGCACTCGGATGCAAGTTTTAACTTTAAATTTCAAAGAAAGACTACTTTATGCAAGCTCAAAATTTACTTAACAATGCCTTGCAAAAAGGAAGCTTTCTTATGCCAGATCTACTTGAATAAAGGTAAATTTTTTTAAGTATTGCTAGATCTGAGCTATTTGAATCTTGAAAACTAGATCTAAATGAAAAATTATCTTTTAGTGCAATAGATCTAAGTAAGCAAGAACGGTAACCAAAGGAGAGTATTGATTTTTAAATAAGAGAAAGAGAGGGAGAAAAGAGTTGTTGCCGCGAAAAATTTGCTCAAAGACTTCTTAGTGGGATGTAGAGGGACTATGTTATTGGAGGTTGTTGGAGATTGAGTGGAGTCAAACTAGATCCACACTTCCTCCAAACTGGATACCCTGAAACTCAATCACAAACTTGCATACCCATGAGATCTTGAGAACATATATAAAAAGAGACTAAAATAGCATGGAAATAAACTTATTTGACATGCAAATCTTGGATCTCTAAGCATACATGAATAAATAGAAATGAAAGTAAACTTACTTACGATTCCTATTCCTACTTATTCGGAGGAATCCTAATGAGGCAAGATCTATGTCCAGAGTAAGAAATTGCAGAAAAGAAACTGGTTACCTCATGAAAATGCAACAATTTTGGCCCACACAACAAAGCAACACACCATTAGCCTCCAAAGCTTCTTTATTATCAAGCAAAATACCAATGGCATAAGCCAGTTACAATATCAAGACCTCTCTACTCCAATTCGATCCGCTCGGAAGAGAGGCAGAGGCTTCATTATATAGCCAAAGACCAAAAGGGGCGGGGATCTACAAGTGTCAGTGAACAAAGCGTGAGCTTGAGTGATTGAGATATTCGTAAATCCTGATGGAGTTGGCTTGGAGTTTGAATGGGAATTGATGGAAGGAGAGGGCACCACATCTCCATAAGGAGATGCGCCCTCTCTTGGATGCCTCACCACTCCACTTAACACATGCCACCATACCCACACGTGAACTTTCAAGGAGGGGCGCATTCTCCAACTTGGTGTGCTCTTGCCACCTCACATATTAAGCCAAAGTGTGACGCCATCACTATAGGGATGACTTGCCCTTCATTAAACAACAATCCAATCAATCCTTGCTAATTCAATCCAACTATTCACTAATCCATGAAGGTTGGCGTCATCTTCCACGTACGAGTTCAAGAGGGTGGCGTCATCATTCAAAACATATGATTCGTAACTCTTCAAATTTAACCAAAGTTTGATGCTTTAGCATTTGGAAGAGGTCGCATACCATGAGGGGCCCTTTTTCCATGTCATCCCACCTATTAAACAAGTCAAATTCTACTTTTCAAACTTTGAATTTTGTGCCAATTTGTAGCATGATTAACATTAAAATGGTGTTTTGACGCACCTTAGAGAAATAATGCTTTATGGGTTGATTTGATCACCAAAAGCATAGGAAAAGTGGCCTCTAGAGTAAAGAGGATGCTTTGAGTGTGAAAATGAGCATCCCCGTGCCAAAAACGAACATTAGACCCATCTTTTATGCCACTTGCAATTTTTTTAATTAAACCATTAAAAAATGGCCTAATTTTGTGGGAAAAAATAATCTTCTCAAAATTGAACAAAAACTTAGGGGGACTTAGCACATATCCATACGACTCAATTCGAATGCCTAGCATGTTTATAAACATTGACACATAGGCTCTAATAACCCCCTAAGGCCTAACCACCAAGACGACTACCACAACTTTGGAGGTGTGAGTGAAAAACTCATAAATTATTAGTCGTTTGTTCAACAACAAATAATTACTGAGGGAAAAAACACTTTGGGCTAGTCGGCTTGATGTCTAAGTCTAGGAAGCCGAGTCTTTTATAAAATTGACCATGCTAGCACATTTTTTACAATTTCCCCGAGGGGGTATGAACATGTGTTACAAAAAAAAATTGAAAAAATACCCAGAAAAGGCCTGGCGGACCTCTAAACTCTGATCATAAGTGTGCTTGTTCAAACTTTACTGGCTCGCTTGAAAGTCCAACTAGGTGCAACTTAGTTGGTAACAGATCTTGCATTTATGTTTACTCATTTGTTGATCCCTAGCATATGCACTAAGACAAAAAACCTGTCAAGTAAGGGTCTTCCTTAAGTATTATGACTCATTTGTGATTTGTTTGCCCATTGAGGTGATGCATTGGTTTGCATGGCATTTGATATTCATACTAGTAATTGTGCACTATGGAAAGGAACACCGATCAGCTTTGGGGTTCTAAGTTTTTAGCATGATATTTGTTGAGTTGTGCACCTTGAGATTTATGATAGTTTACTTGGATGTTGTCTTGAGGAGCACTCCACATGTGCACGCTTGTCCAAAGTTCCTCCCTTCTTTGTGGCTTTTTTTGGCTGGATTTTGTCAAAACCCACATGCATGGTCATACATTCCAAGAGTGCTCTCCTTCTTGAGGAGGTTGTTCTAACAACCAAAGGGGCCACTATTGCACACATATCCATGAGATTCATTGTTCAAGGAGTTGGTTATTTCCCTAGAGGAAGTGCCCTAATTAATTTTGTTATCTTTGCCATTGTTTTGCCATCTAGTGGTTGTTGACTCCCTTGTCTAGGGGAGCACTCCTTTTATCATTGCATTTTGGCACATTTAAGGAGGCATAACTACCTTGGCACATCCATCTAGGGCATCCAAATTTGGGAGAAGTATTTTAATATTTTTGTGGGAGGCCATAACCACCCTTTGGGACATTTATCTAGGGCACAATTTGCATGGATTTTTTTATATTATATGGCTAGGTCAATGTGGTCCCAAAGCCTCCTTGCACACATTCCATGGGCATACCTCTTCTAAGGAGTATTTTATGTTATGTGTTGGTCAAAGGGCCTTCTTTGATAGCACCCTAGTTATTATGAATGCATTGGGCATCATTTCACCATCTTGAGGAGGAATAACTGCTCTTGGAAAGCACCCCCTTCCTTCTGATGTCGAATATATTAATAGTCTAATGGAGGTAGTTTTTGAGGATTATTTTTGAAGGGAATTACAATGGAGAAGAGGACAAGTGGCATTTTGCATGAAGGGGGAGACATGTGGCATCTCATTCATGTGGCTTTACTATTTTGGTCTTTGTGAGGGAATTTTGTCTTGGAGAACCGTCGTATGAAAAAATTTAGTCCTTTTCTACTATTTTCTTTCGAGTAATTAGTGGATCTAGAAATCACTAATTAGTATTTTATTGTAAGGGGGTTGAGTTGAAATCTATATAAGGATTTGCTCTCTCTATTGTTGAGCATGCATGGATTAACAAAGAACACTCTTGGAGCCTAATTGAATATCTTGTGAAAGACAATGTGAATGTAAGGTTTTCCATACATGTGTGGCTTCATTTTTCTTCCATGTTGCATATTATTGCTGGCAATTACTTCTAATGCTACTGCAATAAGGACTCCAAGACAACAGTTTTGTCATTGGAGGAGGAGATTGGATAAATAGAGCATTTTGTACAAACCTATTGTTACAGCTTGAACTAGCATGTACGATTAAATCCCCAAAGAACAAGGCTAGCCCAACTATCACCTAGAGGTGTTACCCACTACCACCTCAATAACCACCTCTCTACACTTTAGGTTAGCTCTTCTCCAAATCAGGGGGGCTTCCCTAGGATAGGATTACTAAAGTTTTCAGCGATTGATGAAAACATCACTGAAAAATTGACAACATTGCGATTTTTTGCGATACAAAACCTCAAACGAAAAATCGGCCCAAATATCACAAAATTTTGAAAAATTGACAATGGAAAAGATTGGCAAAAATCTGCCAAATTTGGCAAATAGGGGAAAAATTTGGCAAGCAAATTTTGACCCCATTAAAGTGTTGATTTTGGCTTTTTTCAACTTATTTGTCTTTGCAATTGTTGGGGAATGAGAGTGAAGGTGTTTACCATCATCAACAACCCCAAACCATTATTCTCATCACAATCGAAGTTATTCATCAGAGAGATAACTTCAATTATTTTCTTGCACACTTTAAGTGACCATCACCTTCACCTTTTGCAACACTACTATTCTAAAAGAAGACACCAAAACATTAGCATCTATGTATACATTCATCCTCATGGATCTAGGGTTTAAATTGCAACTTCTGTGTGGTTGTATTCATGGCAAGGCTTAGATACTTCCAATGAAAGCCTTGAGAAACACAAAGGGCTTATGAACATAGTTAAGAGGACAAACCTTTTCATCTATTGAACCGTTGACTGTACACCTACCCAGATTCCTCTCCTCTCAATCATCCTATCCAAATGTCAAGTGGTACACCATGGTCTTGACTCATTATTATGAGATACATTTATATATTTGATGTAATTTTGTATTGGTTGTCCACTTTTGAGTCCTTGATTGGACAACTATCAAGGTTTAGGATTTAGTATTGACTTTGATTTATCATTTTTTATTTGGCATCAACTACATCATATATATATATATATATATATATATATATTGGCAGTTTTTCCTATACTTACATCCCAATGTGTTTATTTGATGTTGTTGTTGATTTATATGTTTAAAATTTTGAAAAAATGAATTTATTTTGTGTTTTTAATGCTTGCTGCATTTTGGCATTTTTTTCTGATTTTTTTGCCGATGTAGCCTATAAGCTTTATTCCAAACCCCCTGTTTTTTGTTGGAGTCGATTTTTTATACAATGCTTTAGAAATGCATGGGCAAGGCGAATTGGAAGAGTAGCTTCAGCAAAACAGTTTATTGTTTTGTAGTAAATAGAAATAAATGGGTGATGGGAGTACCTAGAAAACTAGTGACAATCCAAGGGAAAATGTAGTCAAAGGAACAAGACCAATAAGGGGAGAGTTCATGAAGAGTTAGGAAAATCGAGACTGTTTGCACATGCCACTAATAAACCCCAACATGTTGTGAAAAGAAAGTTACTAGGAGATCCCATGCAATGCAAACTCAAAACAATGCTAACTAGGGTATGGTTCATGGAATGAAGTATTAAAATAGAAACACCTCTTAAACAACAACAGAAGCAATAGTAATACATTCATGCATAAACCAACAAAGAGATGGAGGAGATTCTCTCTCACAACCCTTCCAATGAGACAAATTTGACTTTCTGTGGCTTTCATTAGCACATCTAGTTATTCCACAAATCACTTGCAACATTAAAGATGAGAACAAGGAAAACCATTACAAATGGAGAAACAACCTTTACTTTGATTTGCACCATGAAAGATATATCTATTAGGCTATAAAAGAGAGAGAACTCTCAAAGTCCAACCATGAGAAATGAATGAGAAATCCAACCCTTATAGCTCATCTCATTCTACAATTAAATGCCAATATAATCCTAGATCTAGATTAGCCCCATATTACCTACCAAGCAAGAGTTGAATAGAATCACCCAAGATGACATTTGTCAACAGTTCGTGGAGATCACTTGGATCAACCCTCAAGGCAGGTTACATCCAAAGATGGCCTTCAATGTTGCACATTTCATGGATATGACGGACAGTCTCATTGTTCGGCCCCATTACAACTTCGTCATTGGGTAAATGCCCTTCATATTCATTTTGGCTAGTTCAGAGTGGGTTCTCATCGTCTCAAGGAGGAGACAACTCACCAGATCGACCAACCAGACAAGATCTGCCAAGTATGTCATCTTCGAGAGGTTGAGACTTAGGAACACTTCATCTTTTGATGCCCTATCTAGTTATTCCACAAATCACTTACAACATTAAAGATGAGAACAAAGAATACCACTTACAAATGGTGAAAAAAAACTTACTTTGATTTGCACCATGAAAGATATGCTATTAGGCTCCAAAAGAGACAGAACTTTCAAAATCCAACTGTTATCCGCTTAGTTGTACTTAAAGGATTTCTAGTGAGCCGCCAAAATCATGAACAAAGCTCCTTGTTCATTATCAGTGCTCAAAGGCTCAGAAGACCTTTCAAGGCCATTTTGGGGCCCCTTTTTTAATAATTACATGTCCATACCCCATGGGGATTTTGTAATAAATGTGTTAGCATGGCAAACTTTTTGTAAAGGACTTGGCTTCCTAGGACTTAGACGTCAATCTGATCATTCCAAGGTGTTTTTTCCCTTGTCAATTATACAATGTTGAATGAGCGATGTATAATTTTTGAGTTCTTCACCGCTCCTCCAAAGCTGGAATTTTTGTCTTGGTGGTTAAACCCTAAATGGAAATATTTAAAATGTAATAAAGTGTGATCTGCAGTCCGTTTTTGGCGTGGAGGGGCTTGTTTTGAAAATTAGAACACCTCCTTTACCTCGAAACCCGCTTTTACCATGCTCCAGGTGACTAAATTTGCCTGTATGGCATTATTTCTCTAACGATGTGACGAAATGACAAAAATTTGCTAAAAGTGCAACAAAATCACAAAGTGACAAAAGTGAGAAAGACAACAAAGTCTTTATGGAATGATCTGGAAAGGATGGCGTCATTTTCCTAAGTAAAGGGCGAACTGGACTATAGTTAAAAGCATCATCTTTATGGAGATCTTCATGCTAGCAAATCAATCCATAATCCAGGTGCGCCATCTTCATTACTCACGTGTGGGAATATGTGGCGTTGGAGTATTGGTTTGAAGGCACTTTGGTGAGAGTGCATCCTCATGGGATATATTTCCAATATATCCCACGTTCCTCTCAAGTAAACTCAATCTCACATCATTTATCTCATTTTAGAAGTGCACCTCCCTTCACAAAGCGTACGATTTGGTTAATGTGGCATGCATTAAGTGGGTTGGTATGGATTGGAGTGTGGGCGCATCTCTCTTATGAGATGTGGCATTTCCTTCTTTCAACACATCTATTCAATCCCTCAAATCACTCAATCGAGCTCTTGTTAACTCATGCTCTTCTCCGGTTGTTTGGTGCGCCCCTCAGGGGTTTGTATTTTCCATTTAAGCGAGGCCTTCTTCCTCATTCAGGGATGAAAGGAAGGAACCTTTGCTCATGTAACTTGTAATTGCTTTATCTTTTTATGAATAAAGTTGAAACACTGGAGGTCTGAATGATCGTACAAGAACTCTCATGGTTGTGAATGTTTGATTAATAAACCGAGACGATATTTGCTTAGTTCTTTTTCCTTGTATGCAAGTGTTGATTATCTAGCTAAGAAGATTATATGCTAATCCATAGAATAGACATTTGAAGGTTCAATTTGTTTATTTATGTGTAGTTATCTAAGATCCGAGAGTTGCATTTTGTAGTCAGTTATACTTGTGCACTTTTAATTTTATTTAATCTACCATACTAGATCTAATCACTTGTTTGAAGGGTTTTTTAGCTGTGCAGATCACCAAGCGTGGAGTAAGATTGGAGCTCGGTTGCATCTTGTCTTCTTCACCACATATTTTGGATCTAAAGTTTCTTGTTTTCCAGGCATCCTCCTCCTCAATCTTGTTCAATCTTAGGCTTGAGTTCCTTCTCTTTCATTCTTCAAAACTACAAATCTCTTTCTTTTTGGTTACTTTCATTTAACAAGTAAATCGTATGCTAAAGTTCATCATTTTTATTTACTTGCTTGATTAGATCTAAAAAGTGCTTTTAAGGTTACATTCTAAGCTTAGATCTAGTTCACTTCTCTTTGTGCTTAATACCTTAAATTTTTCCTACCTTCTGCAAGTACTATGTAGGTGTATTTAATGTATTTTTAGCTAACTACTAATCTTTTTTGGTGAGTTTTGCTTGCTGGTTTTTAGCAGGTTGGAGGAAAAAGAGAGAGAGGTGCTACCGAAAAATTTAGTTTTTGGTCATCAAGAGCATCCACAATTCATCCCTCTTTTCCCTCCTTCATTCCTCTTCTCCCCTGTCACTTGTAAAACCCTTTTTGATCCATTTGTCAAGGGTCAAAAAAGGGTATTCCTTTTTCTTGATAGCATTGTAATAAATCATAGTAAAAAAACAAGTGGAATTACGGCGCCTACACCCTCCTTCCCCCATTTGGGGGAAGCCTGTATCTGTCCATTTATTTGCTTTATACCCACACAATATTAAAGTAGATTCATTTTTTTTCTTTTTGCAATAAAATAGAGCAATTATTTTGCTTTAAGTTTCATCTTTTCTTTCTCGCAAAATCGAACACTAACCCAGCCTTGCTCTCCCAAGTATAGCCTTCAAGCCTGAAAGAGACTCTTAGATGTAGTAATTAGTCTCATGATTTCCCTTTTGTGCATTTATAATCTTTAATCACAATCAACATTTGCCATTCCTATGTATGCTCTTTCCCATTGCAGGTTCGCCCTGAGCTTTGGGATAATCAAAAGCAAGAATGTACACTAATTAACTTCTCACATCTAACTAAGTAAACTCACATTAATAAAATAAACACACGTAAACATACGAAAATCTGGCGTATCAATCTTTGACATTGTATGGGAAAATTCTTCAAAGGAAGCAAGAACCACTGGATAGTGACCTTGAGATCCCGTCAGGTTGTACCCTCGATTGGTGTAGTGTTGGACACCTCCCAAAGACTCCAATCTAGACCACATTTCCAAGTGCGAAACCACCTTTGTCATAATCCAAACATATTCCTAATACCTCACGGTATATTGCGAATCCCCTTTTCCCCTTAATTCACTCATCATTGAATAAGTTAAAACTGACCAAGTCCACTACAAGACATTTCTCATTTTCAGCAACACTTATTTACTTTGACTCCATTTTGGCACTGGTCTAATTCGTATCCTTATTTATGTTTTCAGTCATATCATTTTATGAATGCCATATATTTTTATGCTATCGAACTAAACTATAATTTGCAGTGGTTTGTTGCAATCAATCACTTAAAAACTCCTAAAAAACAATCCCATCCACAACTAATAACTAATAAGAACCTTAGCAACTCTTTTCTAGGGACTACCCCTTGGCTTTATTAGGAGTTTGCCTAAACGGAGGAGTCGAGATCAGGTGACAGCACCTGACTCAAGAATTGCCCCCAAGGACGCACTAAGCAGTTGAAGATTTCTCCTGTGTTAACCCCCAGGTGGGTGTGAGGCGGCAACACCAACCATGAGAAATGAATGAGAAGACCAACCCTTATATAGGTGGTAACTCAATCTCATTATACAATTAAATATCAATATAATCATAGAGCTAGCTTAGCCCCATATTACCTACCAAACAGGAGTTAAATTGAATCACCCGAGATGACATTTGTTGGCAATTCGTGCAAATCACTTGGATAAACCCTCAGGGTAGGTTATGTCCAAAGATGGTCTTCAATGTTGCACATTTCATGCATCTGACAGTCTCATTAATCAGCCCCATTACACACTCCGTCATTGGGCACATGCCCTTAGTATTTTTTGGGGCTGGTTCAAAGTGGGTTCTCATCGTCTTAGGGTGGAGACAAATCACCAGATTTACCAACTAAACAAGATCTGCCAAGTATGTCATCTTCGAGAGGTTGAGACTAAGGAGCACTTCATCTTTTGATGCCTTATCTAGTTATTTCACAAATCATTGGCAACATTAAAGATGAGAACAAGGAAAACTACTTAAGACGAAACCCTTAATTTGATTTGCACCATTAAAGATATGTCTATTAGGCTCCAGAAGAGAGAGAACTCTCAAAATCCAACCATGAGAAATGAATGAGAAGGCCAACCCTTATATAGGTTGTAGCTCAATCTCATTCTACAATTAAATATCAATATAATCCTAAATCTAACTTAGCCCCATATTACCTGCCAGGCAAGAGTTGAATAAAATCACCCGGGATGACAATTGTCGACAATTCATGCAGATTACTTGGATCAACCCTCAGGGTAGTTTACGTCCAAATATGGCCTTCAATGTTGCACATTTCATGGATCTAAGTGACGATCTCATTGTCCGGCCCCATTACACACTCCATCATTGGGCACATGCCCTTTATATTCCTTTGGGCTAGTTTAGAGTGGGTTCTCATCATCTCAGGGTGGAGACAGATCACCAGATCTACCAACCAGACAAGATCTTCCAAGTATGTCATATTTGTGAGGTTGAGACTAAGGAGCACTTCATCTTTTGATGCCCTATCTACTACGAGATTAGCAAGTGGTTCCACTATCCTTTCAGGAGCTTCAAACTTTGACTAGTTTCCTCATATCTCCTAATCAAAGATGCCTGGCCCTATACTTACAGGAGGCCCTCCAACTTCACTCCCCCATCCTCTAGTGACATTCGCAGTAGGGTCTAGTCTCCACCTAAAAGATCACTTCCTTCTTTCCAGTGCTCCCTTCATCTAGGAGCACCAAGAGACTGATAAAGCACGACACTGCTTCTAACCGCATATTAGTTAGGATGTAGAGGACCACCTCCACTTTAGCCAGACACCAGCAACGTATCCAGTCTCCACCCCATCCTAATAGTTGAACGAATTCTTCCAAATCACACCAAACAACTCGCCGCTCCATGCGGCGACAAACTACCCATTTTAGTTCCTCTTCCAAATCTTCCTCCAAACAAAGTATTGTTTTGAGATTCCTTCATTCGAATTTGAATGTTAGGAGAGATGCGTCCAATGCACCGTGACATGTTCACAAGTTTTGTATTACAATCCCAGATCCACTCCCCTTGTACATTTTTCTTTTATTATCGGCTCTCTTTGGACATCTCTCTTCTGCATCGAATCTCCATCTTTGGAGTTAGCTCTTTCCTATTTTTACGTTAGAGCCTTACCTCTTGCCTTTTTATAGGAGCCGCATTGGCGCTTCCACTTTGTATTGAAATCACGGTACTATACAGTCCCATTGACCTACTTTTGCGGTCAATTGGTGGACATTAATTATTATTATTATTATTATTATCTACAATATCAAAAATATGAGTTGGTCAATACCACATACAATGTCCAAGATACATAAGGCCAAAAGAGAAGGTAGACCTCCAAATCAATGGTCAAATACATCAAAGTGATACATAATGGCTCCAAGAGAGGGAGCGCTCCACTAGATATGGTCCAATGTATAACAAACATTATGAATGCACTCCAAAACCCTAGAGTGCTCCACCAATATGCCACATATGTGGTCC
Source organism: Pseudotsuga menziesii (assembly GCA_001517045.1). NCBI lineage: Eukaryota > Viridiplantae > Streptophyta > Pinopsida > Pinales > Pinaceae > Pseudotsuga > Pseudotsuga menziesii. The sequence goes on from LPNX010227929.1 coordinate 625,130, forward strand.
AAAATCATCCTCCAAGTATGACATCTATCTCGAAAGTCAAAAAATGGGTGAGAAGTGCCTTAAACAAGGTAGCGCTCCATCAAATCAAGTGCCAAGTGAAGAAAACAGCCCAAAGTAGTGCCAAACCCTAGAGTGCTCCATCCAAAAACCAAGGAAAGTCATCCCAATAGCCACAGATATGGTATGGCCCTCCAATAAAGAGAATCAACGCCCTCGAGAAACTTCTAGAACATGTTCCAATCGTCCAAGGTGATGAAGAATGGTCCAAATGTGAGTAACTCCTCCATAAGGTTGTCACGTCCCCTTCCCTCATCTCTTCGATGGAGAGGACGCGACTGCACAATGTTATTGCTATCAAACGAGCAATCTAACCCCATAACATATAAAATGCATTGAAATGAAAAATATATGCAGATGTATAATTCATTAAACAGCAGAAGCAATTATATTTCAATCACATTCAAGCATTCAACATGTTCATAATAATTTATCAAGCAAATACAGTTGCAGAGATTAAACACAAGGAAATACTTATCTTAAGAAAGAGTTGTCCCGCAACCAGCTATGTCGCTGCAACATTCCACCCAACCATAGGCCAGGGTGCTCATCAATCTCTCAGCACCACTGCCACCCCCGAGTTAAGCATGATTTCCACAAGGAACTAGGGAACAACAAGCTCACAAATAGCCAAATGCACATCAAAAGTCAGCCAAGCCAAAAACAGTTGGGTTTATCAGGCTGTTAAGGCAGTGGAAAGGAGAATTGCTAAACTAGTGAGCTCAACCACAGAGCTATGGACACCTACACAAGATCTGGTTTGGCCTCCACAATACCTACACACCCAACACAAGGAAGTGTCTCCTTCTCTGCTACGCAACCCTCGGGCCATACCTTCCCTTCTAGTGTTCTTCAGGGTGTGTAGAGAAGAATAACCATACCCTCCTGATCTCTCTGTGAGGTCCCTCTCTTCACTAGCTTTATCAAGCCAATTCTAGCCTTTTCCACCCCTAACGATTCAAACCAAAGAAAAGATATACAGAGCAACAAAACACAAGTGCTAGGTATGGACAAAAACGTCCTGGAAGCCAAAACGAAAATGGAAACAAGGGGAAAACAACCCTCTGATAGCAATTCGATTGCAAAAACGTCTATGGGCTTCACGTGGGCAAAAACAGCCTCTTCAAACCCCCAATTCGTGGATCTAATCTCCCATCGACTGTGCAACACCAAAAACGAATTTCCCCAACTGTGTAAATGAGGAACAACAGAAAAACATCAAGGAGAGAGAGATCCCAGCCACTGGACATTACCAAAACGACTTCCCAGCCATGGGAAAAAAGAAGGAAATTGCTGAAAACATGAGGAAAACGCCCAGGAGCTCAAAAAACGTGTGAGGAAGAGGAGGACATGAATGCATAATGGGATGGGCATGCACTTCTGGGTATTTACTTGCCCAATAAGTCAAAACACGATTTTCAAAAACTGATGGCTTCTCAAATTCGAATTTTGATCGCCATACTCTTCCCATCCCCATGCATTAACTACCTCAACTAATTCTAGAAGAAATAAATGATTGGCACAAAAGAAAAAATGGGTAGTTGACAGCTTTATGGGTTTTCCCTTTGACATTTGGCTTTACCCTATTGGCTCAAGGGTTTGAATATTTTCCCTCTCTATTCCTTGTGAAATCATGCCCCCATCTCTTTAATGTTGCATTGACATAGCTAGTTGAGGGTATTTTAATTAAATTGCATATTTACATGATGTCCAAAATTATAATGTGCCTGGCTAACACGAAATACCATCAGCGTCGATTTTAATTGCCGAAACATAAAACGTTAAATCGATGGTGGGGATTTTGCCTTGAGCTCCACACCATGATTACATAACGCGATTTACATCATATACATTTTAATGCAAAGGGGGTCAAAACCAGGGTGTTACAAAGGTCAAACCAAATGCTAGAAATATTTCCAAAAGGGTGGAAAAACGGCTTGAAATATGACCCAAGAGCTCTCAAGCCCCTAGGAATCTTGTTGACCGTTCTACACCTTTAATAAGGTCTCAAAAAGAGTTTTCCAACTATATATGGAAATCTCGAACCAAGCTAGGATGAGTGAGGTCTACCCTCTGAAAGACAGCGTAACAAACTACTGAAAAAATGGCCCAGAAAGATGTCTCCATTGCTCTAACACCCTAAAGAATGAGGCTAAGTGCTATATACCATTAGAAAGGGCTCGGAAAGAGCTTTCCAACCATATATCATATGCTCTTATCTAAGCAAAGGTGTTGGAGATTGAAAGGTTTGAAGTCAAGGTCTTGTTTTGCTCAATTGCCCTAGCATAACCATGAAAACCATGTGCAAAATGTGAGCAAACACCAAGAGCTCAAAACCACTATGAAAATCATCAATATGCCATCCAAACCATCATCAACATGTCATCCCTACTGAAAATTGTGATGAAAATTACAAGTGAACACCCATGAAATATGGGTGGTAACACCTACAACCTTTATCAGCATTCTTAGGTGGGATTTTACATGTCAAGACAGCACTTCTCATTGTCCTCATTCATCTATTTTAGGCCCTCTTAGTTTCCTTTATTGACTCCATTTACCCAGCCTAGTCTCAGACCTCCATCCGTTTTATTTCTAAAAATCATCTTGTATTTTTGTTTTATTAAGTCTAATTCTCCATCTATATCTGAGCCCTCATTGCATAGACTTAATTATCCTAATCTTAGGGATAGCCCCCTTGAGCCATTGCATAGACTTAATTATCCTAATCTTAGGGATAGCCCCCTTAAGCTGAAGGAGAGACGGACTGAATTGAGAGAGGGTGTTGTTGTGGTGACTATGGACAACCTCTCTTAGTTCACCTAAGGTTGCACTTGTGTTTTAGGGATTCACAAGTTAAAGTACAGTTTAGGAGGTAATAAGCACCAAGGGAGGTCAAAAGATCAATTAGAGAAAGTACTTATGTCACCAATACACTCTCTCTCACACATGGACTTGTGCATGTTAGTCTCATGGGGCTGTCCCTGAAGACGTAAAGTTTCTTTCCTCGAAATCAACAATAAAAGTACTTAAAGTCTGCAATATAACTCACTGATCTGCGATCAAAGTCTGCAAATCTGCAAGTTAACACTCAAAAGACAGGGACATATTACTAGAATTTGAAGTGTGCTTCAAAAATATGCAAATTTTAACCTCAACAGCAAACCATCTTTACAAATCTGTGAATTTACCCTAGAGAATTAAATACTCCTTTTAAATCACATTTTGACTGATGCCTTTCATTCAATGGGTACAAAGAGAAATAAGAAGAGAAAACCAACAAGGCAAGTATAACTCAAAGCTTGTTAACTCAAAAACACTTGTACCAAAATCAAAAGAACTAGGGAGCACTTAGAAAATGAATTCCCATATACACAAGATACTGCTGATTGACCACCAAGAATGAGATCTGTATTCATCTAGGCTGCAAGTACAGTATTCATCTAGGCTGCAAGTACAAAGCCCAGTGACCTCAAAATAACAACACTCCGACAAAAACTCAAGGAAAGGTAAATGTCACTTCTTAAGTACTCTTTCCTCACACCACTTCGGGATACATTCATGTGAATAATGTGAAGGAGGCACCAATACAATATCTCAATCGCCTTAAATGACTTGACATGAAAGGGACAAGAAAGTATACGGTATGGAAGACAAGAAGGCAAATGGACTCAAGAATCACCAATGAATAATTATTTTACTTACTCCTCTGCTTATACTTGAGGCTGATTCGAAAGAAATCCTTGGAATAATTTTGAAGGCTTTTCTAAATAAGGCCTTGTCTTGAAATAACACAAAAGCAACCTCAAAATTGTTCCATGACCCTTGTTATCTAGAAGGCTTATCCACCTACTCTACCAGGTCAAGGTAACTTGCAGTACCAAGTGAATATGGTCCCTCTCTTGAAGGCACTAGGTCTGATGGATATTCAATCTTAATCACCATCAATGTTAGAGCTCAAAAGGCACCAAAGATAGGCATAAAAGTTGCACTCTACATCTGCCTGAAAGGCATCCTATCTAAAAATATGCTAGGATCCTACCTTAACCTCCCTACTTTATGATAATTAGGAGTTAGTCAATTAATGTATGTGGTAATCTTCATTGAATAAGACCCCATAAATAGTTAGTGAATAGATATTTAATGTAAAAAAGCCATCCTTACCTTAACCTCCCTACTTTATGATAATTAGGAGTTAGTCAATTAATGTATGTGGTAATCTTCGTTGAATAAGACCCCATAAATAGTTAGTGAAAAGATATTTAATGTAAAAATGCCATCCTTATCAAGTAAAGCCCACTAGGTAGTTGGTACTCGTTAATGATGGGACCTCAAGTAGTCAAAGTTTTGTTATTGAGAATTTATCTATAAAGCTTGCAAGATATGGAATGTTTGTCAAGTGTTATTGTAATTGGAGTTTTGCTCATTGAAAGGTCGCCCTACCTAAAGAGGCCTGTGAACATTGCTCTCTCTCTCTCTTTTGGAAATCATTAATACAAGGGTTTTATTTCACTCATTGCCTCTTGCTTTTGTTCTTCTACACTTGTATTGCTCTAAATATCTTGTTTGTGATTCAATTTTAAGATTTAAGAATCACTACAACAAGTGGGGTATCAAAGCTCTTTACTGGACAAAAAGTGGAAAAAAATTTCTCTTTTTTTTCCCTCTCTACAAATTTTTCAGAAAGAAAGATAGGACTATGAAATTACGATCAATTTCTAAAACTTCTAGTGTAAAATCTAAAAAAATCAATTGCATATTTGAGTTCCTCTAGAAAAAATACCCACGTTAAAAAAAATCATCCCAAATGGAATCTGAAAAGTGAAGATACCATTGATTTCAAATCAGCTATTTTAGGGTTTTTATTCTAGTAAAACAATTGAGCAACTTGCAAAACCTAAGTTGCACTGAAACAGATACCGAAACAAATATATATACGAGGAGGGAAACAAATACAACAAATTTTGAAAAATGTCAGATACGATAAGGCAAGGAGACGACAACAAACTTATATATATCAAAAAGGCCACGACACATACATATTTTAGATTACCATTCATCAATTAGATTTAAAGGTAGTCCTGTCATTTATAACAATTAAAATTAGCAAACCCAAATATTATCTTAAATAATATTCTTTTATCCCAAGTGCCATAGATAAGTCACCCACTAGCAAGCGTTTAAACAAGAACATGTCAACTACATCTAAACATCGATTTCAAACCCTAAGATTACTAGATGGATGTATCCAAATGTTACCATCTAACAAATATTACGCTAATTGCACCTCTAGAAAAGTGTTGAAATTTGTGATTAAACACAATTTTTTATGTAAGCCAAAGACTCAACTATGTTGTATTTGGCTGGGTCCACTCACTAACGAGACAATCAACTAGGCAAGTGAGAGTCGATTGGCCAACTGACTGATTCAAAAAGTGACGAACCGACTGGCTCATAAAGGGCCTAAATTCACAAGATTTGCAACTGACTTGGATATTCAAAGTTGACATAATCAACCATGTTTTAAGGGGATTAATTAAGCACTCAAGTATAAATAAGTGAGCTCATGTTTTAGTGTTGTTGACCACCAAAACCAACTAGGTGGACAACGATGTACCATGCACATGTTGGATGTGCCTTGAAGATAAGAATGAAGTACTTAATGATTATATCAAGCGAGGCAGTTCTTCTTCTCTTCTTCTCTCTATGAAATTTCTGCACCCCTGCAAGGGATTTTGTAAAGATATGTCAACATGAAGTTCTAGTTTTTTGTAACTTAATCACCTAAGACTTAGTCATTAGGGAAGTCCTTTCATCGAGTGTTTTTTCACTTGGATAATTAAAATTTCTCTTTAGAGATTTTAATTATTTGTGTTTTTCACTCAAAATTACCTCCAAAGTGGTGAAAAGTGTTCTAGTGATCGAGTCCATGGGATGATTGGGTCCTAGGAATGTTCTATATTATCATGCTAGACATTACCCAGAGTCTTGCGAAATTTCATTAAGTTTTGCATAAGTTTTTTTTAATCTTTGGTCATTAAAAATTGTCACTTAGGGCAATTTGTTGTAATGTAAAATAGGGTTACTTGGTCCTTTCTAATGTTGTATAGGGGTATGGGTACTCAAGACAAATGGCATGCGACCCCCTACACCCTTGGGCCAAGTTTGAAGTCATTCGGACAAGTATTACTATGGTTTTGGTCACTTTTGCCTAGGTCAATCATGGAAATCAGGAAATTGGACATTTAATTAGAGAGCCAAATTTTGGAAAAGTGACTATAGTCACTTGGGGTGGCCAAGTAAAGGTTCTAATGTTTATATTATGTTCCTAAGACAAATTTGAGACCCAAAGGGTCCACCCCCAAGCAAGCATATAACAAGTTTTGAGTTGCCGAATCTAGGGGGTTGCCCCCTTCTCTCTTTGATTGGTTGGGTGAGCTAAAGTCAATGGAAAGGGCCCCACTATGGTGGTTTCTCCCCCATTTGACATAACAATAAGGTTGGAAGCATTAAATTGGGGGTTTCTCTCCCCATATTTGAGATCTCAAACCTTGGTTTTGCCCTCCTTGAGCAAATTCGCCCCCCCCTCTCTTGGGCCCCCCTCTCTCCCTTGTGACACTTGTCTAACATGCAAAGAGCCTCTCTCTTTCATTTTTCCTATTTTAAGAGGCGTCCCCTCCTCATTTAGGTTACACAAAAACACACTCACACCCACTCTCTTGCTCATGCTCTCATTCTTTCCCTTGCTCTTGTTTGGGCCATTGTAATTTTCAGCCATTTGGCTTTGGTAATCAAAATCTTTGGAGAAATCTTGTGTCCATTGTTCTCATTGATGATTTGCTTCCATGCTTAAGGAGCTACACAAGTTCGGTTGGCCAAGGAAGCATACGAATTTGCTTTGGTAAGATTTATGGTATTTTTATTCCATAAATTTTGTGAGTTTTCATTCTTGTAGCAAAAGAAGTTCATATATTTTCTCGTTTGAAGTTTATGATTTCTTTTCTCATTATTTGATTCTCACCTTCTAGTAGTTGTGTAGTGAAAATCTTACAAGTTGCAAGTTGTTTGGATTGAAGAGTGGGATTCCTCGGTTGGATGCCCCATTGCTTCACTTCTTGAAGAACAAAGGACCATTTTTCTCTTTCTTTACATACAAATTTCTGCATTTTAGTTTTAGTTTGTGGAGTGTTTCAAATCTGATTTTAACTCTTATATACTCAAGTTCTTTCAAAATTATTCATTTGGCAACTTTGTATAAATTTTGTATATATATTGCACTAACATACTAACTTCCCCAAAGTGATTTTGGGCACATTTTATCATTTTCTGTTTGCTAGTTTTTAGTGTAGAAATTTCTGTGTTTTTACTGTTTGCTGGTTTATGTTAACATTTCGTGGTTTTCACTTACAGCCGGTTTTGCATTGGCTGTAAGTTACTTAAGAAATTTTGCTGAACAATCAAACACACAGTAAAAATACTAACAGGCTGAAAAACACATTTTCCAATCACACCATAAAATGATAGACTCAGAGATTTTTGGCCAATGGCCCTGGAAAAACCCCCACGGGGAAAACCAGTCAGAGAGAGATTTTATTATTTCTTCAAGATAAAAATCAGACATTCATTTAGTCAAAAATCCAACTTATCTCAACCCAAAAAAATGACCAGCAAGTTGCCTTGATTTCTGTGCAAGAGCTGTCTCGATTTCCATGCAATTTCAGTCTCGAAAAACAGCCTGGAAATCACTGCTCTTCCTTCCTCGATTTCTGTGCATGAACAGCAAACTGTTGTTCTCGATTTTTGTGCCAGAACAGACCCAAAAATTAGTCAAAGGCCGTACTGTACGGACTGCATTAAATGCAGCCGTACGACCTCGAAATCTGTGCCCGAAATTTAAAGCTGCTGCCTTGGGAAACGTGTTGTACCTTTCCTCAAAACCTATGCTAGAGATTTACCTTGAAAACAGTGCCAAATCCGTACTGTACGATTTGCAATAAATGTGGTCGTACCTCTTCTCGAAATTCATGCTAGCACTAAATGCAGGTCGTACCTTTCTCCTCGGGATCTGTGCAACCTATTAAATGCTGCTGTACTTCCTCCTCGAAATCTGTGCTAGCATTTATGGCTCCTCGATAATCGTGCCCACCAAAATCTTCTCTAGCAGGCTGCCTCGAAAATCGTGCCCACTCTCAGTCTCTTCAGCAATCTCTGCTCTCCTTCTCTCTTCTTCTCTCAAGAATGAAAAGTGAAGTGTTTTGCCTCCCTCAACCCTTTTTGTCTAAACCCTAAGTGGGAATCTAATCCAACGGTGGAGAAAGATCCAATCCAATGGCTAAGATTCAATGAGAGTAAAAATCACATTTATTTAAATCACTTAAATAAATTTACTCACCCACTTAAATTTATCAAAAAGTGACTTTAACTTTATAAAGTCTCATTAAGTAGCTTTTAATGTGAGGGTCACCTTTTTCCCTCTTCTAAGTGACTTAGGGAAAAAGTCACTTAGGGAACATATTCCTAGGTACAAAAACTAACACTCCCTCTTACCGAGGAAGGTGTTCTGCACCACTCCCAACTTATCTCTGAAGAAGACAAACTTCCCCCTCCCCAAAGACTTCGTCAGAATGTCTGCTACCTGCTCATCAGTGGATATATACTGTAGCTCAACTGCCCCTCTCTGAACATAGTCACGGATGAAATGGTACTTGATCTCAATGTGCTTCGACCTGTCATGAAACACTGGATTCTCAGAGAGCTGAATGCAACTCTGATTGTCACAATAGATCACCGTAGGCCTAAGCTGTTGATCAAATAAATCTACCAATAACTTGCGAAGCCACAGTGCTTCACAAGTAGCCTGACTGGCTGCCATATACTCAACCTCAGCAGAACTCAGTGCAATGGACTTCTGTTTTCGACTAAACCACGACACTGCTGCCGAGCCCAAACTGAAACAACAACCGGAAGTGCTCTTCCGATCCCTCACACAACCTGCCCAGTCTGAATCTGTGAACCCAACCAGGCTGACTCCACCCGAACCCCTGTAGTCCAGACCATAATCCACCGTACCTGCAAGATATCTCAGTATGTGCTTTGCAGCAGTCCAGTGCACACTCCTAGGCTCAACCATGAACTGACTAAGAGTGTTAACCGCAAAACACAAGTCTGGCCTGGAATTGACCAGATACATCAAAGACCCAATGAGCTGACGATATAAAGTGGGATCCTCCAACTTACCCTCGGAAGCATGAAGTTGCTTCCAGTTGGTGATCATAGGCGTACACATCGGCCTGCAGTCCTCCATCCGAAATCTCTTCAGAATATCAACTGCATACTTCCCCTGTCCAAGGAAAATATGTCCAGGCTCCTGCCAAACCTCCATCCCCAGATAGTAATGCATCAGTCCAATGTCGGTCATCTCGTACTCCGATGCTAGATCTCTCTTGCAATGTGCAATGAGACGCTCAGCACCTGTGATAAATAGATCATCGACATATAGCAGAAGAATGAGCAGATCTCCTCCAACCACAATGAAGTATAGGTTGGGATCAGCCTCACTCTTCTGGAATCCCATCGATGTCAAGTAAGTATCAATCCTGGAGTACCAAGCTCTAGGAGCTTGCTTCAGTCCGTACAAGGCTTTCCTCAGCCTGCACACATGAGAATCTCTCCCATGGATCTCAAATCCCTATGGCTGCTCTAAATATACCTCCTCCTGTAAAAGACCATTGAGAAATGCAGTCTTCACATCCATCTCGTGGATCTTCCAACCCATCTCTGCTGCTATAGATACAACTGCCCTGATAGAAGAATACCGAGCAACTGGAGCAAATGTCTCATCATAGTCAACTCCCTCAACCTGTGAGAACCCCCGCGCCACAAACCGAGCCTTGTACTTCTCCACACTGCCATTCACAGCATGCTTTATCTTGTAAAGCCACTTGGAAGTCACAACTGACTTCCCCTCAGGTCTCGGCACTATCTCCCAAGCATCATTCTTCATGATGGAATGGTACTCTTCCATCATGGCATCTCTCCATACCAGATGCTGGGAAGCCTCCTCAAATGTGGATGGCTCAGAGTCACGAAGACTCGCAACAAGAGCCATATCATCCCTGTCAAGCACCACACCAAGCCTGTCTGGCTCCACCACTGTCCTGATCTTCTCCTGGGGCCTACCAAATGCCTCTGCTTCCTTCAAGGTCTCCTGAAGCCACTTAGGCTTCCTCTTCCTTGAAGACTGCTCCTCCCAAACTAGTCTTGGGCTCTCCTCATCTGAGGAAGTCCCAGTACCTGAAGGTCCAACACCCCGAGGACCAGTACCAGATGAACCTGTGACCTGAGGACTCAAACCTAAACCTGTCCCTGAACCTGTCCTTGAAGTGCTAGCCACCTGAATCACTGAACCTATAGAAGCTGTGCCTGTACCCTGTGATCCAGTCACTCCAGAAACCTGTGGACCTAAAAGCTGCATCGAAGAAGCCTGTACCAACTAAGGTGTGGGAGCTGGTGTCTCCCCCTGCTCTAACTCCCTAGACTTCCTGAAGGCTCTCTCCTCATCAAACTTCACTTCCCGCCGGACAACAACTATCCTCTGTCCAGGTAAGTAAAGCCGATAGGCCTTCGAAGTCTCGTCATATCCCACAAATATGCCTCTCTCTGCGGTGGGATCAAACTTCGTCCTCTTCTCAGAAGGGACGTGAGAGTAAGTCAACGAGCCAAATATGCGAAAGTGGCCCACCTCAGGCTTCTTGCCTGAATACATCTCCTCAGGAGTCTTGCTCCCCACTGCCCTGTGAAGACTCCTGTTCTGCAGATAAACTGCAGTGCTACATGCCTCTGCCCAAAGAAAGAAAGGTAACCCCTGATCATGAAGCATCGCTCTGGCTGCCCCCACAATCAACCTGTTCTTTCTCTCTGCTACTCCATTCTGCTCAGGAGTGTAAGGAACTGTCAGCTGTCTCTGAATGCCCTCCTGTCTGCAGAATGCATCGAACTCCTTGGAGGTATACTCACCCCCATTGTCCGATCTCAACATCTGGATCTTCCTCCCCGTCTGCTTCTCCACAAGGGCTTTGAACCCTTGGAAGACTCTCAACACAAGCTCGAACTTCTTGCTCCTCAAGAAGTAGATCCAGGTCTTCCTGGAGTAGTCATCAATGAAGCTAATGTAGTACTCAAAACCTGTCAAAGACAAAGATGACATAGGACGGCATATGTCAGAATGGATAAGATCTAGCACCCCGGCAGCTCTCGTGTCACTGCTCGGAAAAACAGTCTTGGTGTACTTTCCCAAAGCACACCCCCTGCACACATCACTCTGCTCAGTGCTAAACTCCGGTAATCCTGTAACCATGCTCCTCAACAATCTGAGAGCTGGGTGATGTAGGTGGGCCATCCTCCGATGCCAAAGCTCACATAGCTCACTGCTGCCGCTGTGTGCTAGAGCACACTGTGGCTGAAATAAGAGCTTGTACAGCTTTCCACATCTGACTCCAATGTCCATGGCACTAGACATACCCGTAGCCCTAGGATACACCTGCACTCTCCCATCTGAAAAGCACACCCCAAGACCCCTGTACTCAATGGTGGAAACTGACACAAGGTTCTTCTTCAGCCCAGGGACATACAACACATCCCTCAGAGTCATGAGACTCATCGACTCCCTCTGAAATGTAATGGTCCCCCGACCAACAGCTCTAACAACGGTGTTGTCTCCAAGGACAACCTCCACATCTCTACCTGTCTCAGATAGCTCCGAGAACATCTCTCGAGCTCCAGTCATGTGGCTCGAGGCTCCGCTGTCAATATACCAAGTAGTGGAGGTGGATGGACTCCCCTGATGACCTACCAACAATGAATGCTCACTATCCATATCCATGTCTATGCTGGTGGCTAAAGAGACTCTCTCTCTCTCCATCTGTCCAGCATATAGGGAAAACTCCCTCTTAAATGCATCACTAAACTCATCAACCTCTGCTGAGGCTGCTGTCTGTTGTCCCTGTCCCTTCTTCTTCTTCTTGCTTGGACACTGTGAGGCATAGTGCCCAAATGCCTGACATGCATAACACTTGATTTTACTCAAGTCTTTCTTCTGCCCACTCTGCTGCTGCTGCTTGGCCCCACCCTTCTTGGGACCCTTCTTCTTCTTGCCCTTAGCTGCCAAAGCCACATTCTCGTCATCAACCCCACTGTGAGATGTACTGCCCTGTACAAGACCTCTCCTAGTCTCCTCCTGCACAAAGTCATCCCAAAGTCTCTCCCAGTCAGGTAGGTTCTCTCTGCCCACTATGGCTTGCACAAAAGCACCCCAGGGCTTTGAAGCCCCATTCAGTGCGGTGCGAACAAGCTCTGTAGGGGCTACCTTCTCCCCAACTGCTGCAAGTTCATCCCGAACTGTAGAAATCCTGGTAAGATATGCTGTGACTCCCTCACCCCCATTCATCTTTATACTTTTGAGTTTCTCTTTGAGAACCATCTTCCTGTTCTCATTGGAACTCTCATACAAACTGATCAAGGCTGACCACATCTCGTGTGCCCTATCCTTACCTGAAATGTGAGGGATTATGTGGTCTTTAACCGCATCTAGAATGATCCTCCTAGCTTTACAGTCCTGCTTGTTGAAGGCTGATAGAGCTGCTGCATCTGTTGATGCAGGAATGACAATCGAATTAGCTATAGTGTTCCTAACTACATCCGGCCATAACTCATTCTCCTCCAGTAGCAGTAAAATTCTGGCCTTCCACGGCACAAAATTTCCTGTCCCATCCAGCCTATCCTCCAATCTAAGACCTGTAGCCATCTCTGCACCAACCCAACAAAGTGCTGCTCACTGACAGAAGGTAAAATACTAAAATTTCTGAGTTCTGAAAATTTCTGTGTGTCTGCAAACTATCACTGTTTTCTGCCCCCAAGCTCTGATACCGTGTAGAAATTTCTGTGTTTTTACTGTTTGCTGGTTTATGTTAACATTTCGTGGTTTTCACTTACAGCCGGTTTTGCATTGGCTGTAAGTTACTTAAGAAATTTTGCTGAACAATCAAACACACAGTAAAAATACTAACAGGCTGAAAAACACATTTTCCAATCACACCATAAAATGATAGACTCAAAGATTTTTGGCCAATGGCCCTGGAAAAACCCCAACGGGGAAAACCAGTCAGAGAGAGAGATTTTATTATTTCTTCAAGATAAAAATCAGACATTCGTTTAGTCAAAAATCCAACTTATCTCAACCCAGAAAAATGACCAGCAAGCTGCCTTGATTTCTGTGCAAGAGCTGCCTCGGTTTTCGTGCAATTTCAGTCTCGAAAAACAGCCTGGAAACCACTGCTCTTCCTTCCTCGATTTCTGTGCATGAACAGCAAACTGCTGTTCTTGATTTTTGTGCCAGAACAGACCCAAAAATCAGTCAAAGGCCGTACTGTACGGACTGCATTAAATGTAGCTGTACGACCTCGAAATCTGTGCCCGAAATTTAAAGTTGTTGCCTTGGGAAACGTGCTGTACCTTTCCTCGAAACCTATGCTGGAGATTTACCTCGAAAACAGTGCCAAATCCGTACTGTACGATTTGCAATAAATGTGGCCGTACCTCTTCTCGAAATTCATGCCAGCAATAAATGCAGGTCGTACCTTTCTCCTTGAGATCTGTGCAACCTATTAAATGCTGTTGTACTTCCTCCTCGAAATCTGTGCTAGCATTTATGGCTCCTCGATAATCGTGCCCACCAAAATCTTCTCTAGCAGGCTGCCTCGAAAATCGTGCCCACTCTCAGTCTCTTCAGCAATCTCTGCTCTCCTTCTCTCTTCTTCTCTCAAGAATGAAAAGTGAAGTGTTTTGCCTCCCTCAACCCTTTTTGTCTAAACCCTAAGTGGGAATCTAATCCAACGGTGGAGAAAGATCCAATCCAATGGCTAAGATTCAATGAGAGTAAAAATCACATTTATTTAAATCACTTAAATAAATTTACTCACCCACTTAAATTTATCAAAAAGTGACTTTAACTTTATAAAGTCTCATTAAGTAGCTTTTAATGTGAGGGTCACCTTTTCCCCTCTTCTAAGTGACTTAGGCAAAAAGTCACTTAGGGAACATATTCCTAGGTACAAAAACTAACATTTAGCAGGTTAGTGACAAAACAAGGAAGAACTCTGTCAAATTTCAACCATAGAAGAGTTTTAAAGCCACCCCAAAGGAAGAGCTTCAAGGACATCTCAAGAAAGGGAAAAAGCACGGTTTTCCTCACTCTTTTTACCTCTTTCTTTACGCTGAAATTTCAGCCTTTGTAACAAGTCCAAAAGAGTCTCTTGGACTTGCTTTTTTGCTTTACATTTTCAGTTAAATCAAGTCTCATTTATTTGCCATCCATTGCTAGCAATAGAAGTTGGGCTTGCCCACCTTTGCATAAGCAATTGTTGATTGGCGTGGGTTTTAGATTAGTTAGAGTTTCATTTTGTTTTTATTTTCTTCTTTATTTTTTGCCCGCACCTTGTAAGTGATTTGGCTTTGCCATCCTTGCAATATCGCGTTGGCTAGCATTTTATTCCAAGTATCTGCTTATTTCTTTTTTTTTGTCCGCACCTCACAAGCAAAGTGGCTTTGCCCATCCACGTGAAATTGCGTTGGCTAGCATTTTTATTTTAAGTATTTGCTTATTTCCTTTTGCCCGCACCTCATAATCGAGTAGGCTCTGCCTCCGTTGTGATATCGCGCTTGGCTTGTTTTGTTTATTTTTTCTTTAAGGATAAAATTTACCGCAAGCCCCGTTTTTGCCCCGTATCCTCTCCCCCCGTCGGTTCGACCGATCTACGGTGACGAAAAAGGGCAAAGATTTGTGTTGGTTAGTTTAATAGGCACCCAGATAAGTATCCTCATTAGAAAGGAGAAAAAGAGGCTTGACCCGTGGAGCTAGTGGGGTAGAGGCCGTAGGGGGCTTCGTGACACTTTGTGTCCTCCAGTTGAGGACCCAGCAAGTTTTGAGTTTGACCCGTGGAGCTAGGTGGGAACCTTGTGTTCCCATGTTGAGCACTCGGCATTCTCTCTCTAATCGAAGGAGATAGTCTCTTGGGGTAGACATCTAGAATAGTTCATTTCTTTGCAACAAACACCTTAATTCCTTAATTCAAAGAGAGACATAAAATTTACTAAAACTGACAGGACCACTTGCATAACATTGTTACAATCATTTACATTTCTCTACTTTGTAATCACTTTATTTTAACTTACTCATTTATTGGAAGTCGTCATGTTCTTGTATATTTGTTAAGGTAAATGAGTTGATGCTTTAGGAAAATTATTTGAAGTTGATTATTGTGACTCCATAGCCCAAGTAGAGACGGCACTGATCATTTTGATTATTTGACTGTTTCTCTCTTTCATACATTACTGGTTGATTGTTAAAGGGTTTGCTTAACATTGAAATATTTGCATCACTGCACGCTGATTGTCATTTTTGTAATTTACAACTTCTAGAAAACATTCTTCAAAAAAAAGAACTTAGTAAGTAGGGACTACCCCCCTTGGCCTTTAGGAGTTGTGGTCTAAACGGAGGAGTTTAAAACCGAGGTGATAGTGGGTTCTCAACTCATAAGTTGCCCTCAGGAAGACACACAACGGTTGGGAGACTTACCCGTGTCCAAGTGTGTTTTAGGCAGCAACAAGTGCAACTTAGGTGTGACTGTGATGGCATGCAATATTGAACTCTATGCCATAATACTATCTCTAGACACCAATGAGTTCCCTTGGATATGTTATTTACGATTTATTGTTTATACTAATAAAAATGCTTGAAATAAGATTAAAATATCACATGCATATCATATGTAGAACTAGCTAAACGACGCACCATCATAATTCTCTCCACAACATAAGGATAGGGATATGAGTGTACTAGCAATGGAGTAAATAAGGCCATAGGTCAAGGGTTCATACTAATTCAAAAAGGAAAAGAAGAAAACTGAAGCTTGTTGGAAGATTATTAGTGTTGATTTTTCCTAAGCAACATCGAGAGCCATTCTCTTGGAGAATGGAGGCTCCTAATCAGTTACCAGGAACTTGTACCAGTCCAGCATTGGGGGACTCGACATAGAGCTGAGTGGCCATTCTTTGAATGGAGGCACCTAGTCAGTTACCAGGAATATTGAACCAGTCTAGGACTAGGGGACTCAGCCTAAGGTTGAGAGGCCATTCTTTGAATGGAGGCACCTGGTCAGTTACCAGGAAGTTGAACCAATCTAAGATTGGGGGACTCAGCCTAGGGCTGAGGGCCATTCTCCGAGAGAATGGAGGTGCTTGGTCAATTACCAAGTAATTGACACTGATCCAATCGATGCAACCTAGGGCTGAGGCACCTGGTCAGTTACCAAGACATCACTATAAGCCCTAGACCGGGTTTGGGCATGTGAGGCACTCCTATCCTTGATCTATGGGCTGTGTGATCTTCTCCAGGGATTAGCTACCCTTGGCTAAGACACCTAGTACCCGATCTTGGTGGCACAAGGAGTTTAAGTTCAAAGCATTAGTAATTCTCCCTATTTATGATGATGTACTTTGAGTGGGCTTAAAGGACCATGAAGACCACTTGCCTGGACCACATAACACTTGAAGGACATACTTACCCTAAGTATTGATCCATGAGAAAGACCAAAAGGCTGAAGACAAAAATACAAGAAGATTTATTGTACCACAGAAGTCAAAATGAAAATACAAAAAGGTCTTTAATACCATTAAAAGTCAAAGTCAAAAGGGTAAACATGAAAAAGAATAAAACCCTACTATTATATTCCTACTTGTAAGGTACCACTTCAAGTGATTGAAAGTCTATAAATGAAGATCATTTTCAAGAAAATTACATACACTTCATCTTCACCATTCGCTGCTCCATTGAAGACTTTCGTTGGTTTTGCAAGTGAGTGAATACGTTTTGTTTTATGCCCTAGCATGGTGGCTTGACTAGCTAGGGCATCATCTCATCCTCCCTCACGAGCTAGGGTTTCTCTCCCTACTCCACACAGTCACCGACAGCAGCAACATGGAACAAACCTAGGGCAGTCCTCTCTTCTCCTCGGGCAACTACAGAATTTGTTCGAGCAGGCTATTTCTTAGCGGGTTGGCTACTTCTCATCACAGCAGACCTCGAGCAACTACAGAATTTGTTCGAGCAGGCTATTTCTTCGCGGGTTGGCTACTTCTCATCACAGCAGACCTCGGGCAACCCTATTCTACTCTCGGGCAGGTCTTTTCCCATTCTGAGCAGCCACAAAAGCATTCCGAGCAGTCATAGAACTTCCGGGAAGCCACAGAAGTACCTCGGGCAGCCACAGAAGTACCTCGAGCAGCCACAGAAGCACCCCGGGTAGCCACAGAAGTATTTTGGGTAGCACTATATTGTTCGGGCTGTAGCATTTGAGGTTCAGGGAGAGTGAAGACAGGCTCAGGCAGTAAAGAAGAAAGGTCGAGCAGCAGGAAAAGATATTCGGGCAACAGAGAGAAGTTTGAACATCTAACCCTGGTTTGCAATTTCTGTGAAAATTGTCTTCTTCCTCCTTGTGGAAAATTTTGGTCAATTTCTGTTAGGGTTTGAAATTGTTCAAGCCTGCTGGGGTTTGACAAATTTTGAAGAACATTCATCTCAGAATTCTGAGATCTTTTTATTACCTACAAACTCAATCATCTCATTTAAGGGATGAATTACTAATGCTTTTGGGGTTTTTGTCCGTTAAAGATTTCCCCGTGAAAACATCTGGTGTTCATGTGTGTTTATGTTTGATTATCTACTGCACTTGTCTTATTGTTATCTATCTTACAATCTGCAAAATTAAAGAATATATGCACATGCTAAAATTCAACAATTGGAAATATGTGTTAGTTTATGTAATCCTTTATAAATGTAGTACGCTATTTTGTATGGCTAAAGATGCCATTGTATCAATTTTGATATGCAAGTTATTTTTATTACATATGCAAGTCATTGGGGTTTATTTGAAACGAAGTTGTGAAATTAACACTATAGTAGACAAGCATTCAATACAATAAAATGTCCACATATCAATGATTTTTTGAACTAACAGTAAGCCTCTATCAATTTTGGAAAATCACAATGAAACAAAATCCATGAGACATAAAATGTCAGATTACCATTCACCGATTTAGGATTAAGGTTTTGCTCTTGATTTATAAGCTTTGAGGTTTTATATCTAAGTTTTGAGGTTCAATTTAGGGTTAAGGTTTTATAGTTTTCCTTTAGGGTTATTTATTTGTTTATTTTCATGTCAAAAAATCACTATTTCTAGTCAAAAACTTGCCATGTAGCAGTTGAAACGTTTCAGAAAACCAGGAAACTGCTGGAAACATTTCAGGAAACGACTACAAACTCTGGAAACGTTTCAGGAAATGGCTGGAAATGACCTGGAAACGTTTCTGATTTTTTGATATAGCTTCGAAACGTTTCAGTGGCATTTCCAAGCCGTATCCCCTCCATTTTAGTTTTTGAAACAGGGAACGACATTTCCCCTCCCCTTCCTAGACATTTCCAGTAACTTAATGCAAAACGGGTATATTTTGATAGGGTGCCAAAATTTCCACTAGACTAAAGCCAATAGATGTAGAGTAGATGTGACATTTCATAATCACGGTCATAATAGAGAATTCAATAACATTAAGGGAGATGTGGCCATTTCAAATTTGTAGCTTCCAAACCCTAGCCACACAAAGGACCTCCATTGCAAAGTAAGTTATTTCCATCCATGATTCTAAAAATTCTCTTTTAGGCTAGAGACATGTTCATCATCTTTACATTAATAAATAGCATAGAGATCTCTCCATGTTTGTGGAAGAAGACAAAGAAAAGACTAGAGTCACCTTGTTGGACACTTGTGTAACCTTTGTCGGTACCACTTCGAGTTATACAACATTAGATAGCACCTATGTACACAATCTCACTTCCACGTACCCTTGGGTAATAAAGGAAGTTCCCCAAGTGCAACTAAAACCAACCTTTTATAAAACTATCAATTTTCTTGTTGCTATAGTACAATGAGAACAACAATCGGAGAGGTCACTCTCTACTACCTGGGAAACAAGTAATACAACTAAGGGCAAAGTCTATCCTCCTTAGTTAGAACCCTGAGAGATTGGGTTGAGTACTATTGTTGGAAACCAACATGTATATCAAAGAGTTATAGCACCTAACACTCTTTTGCTCTTAGGACCTTACAAACCCTAGCCACTGCAAAACAAGCGATGTAACCCTTTTTTAATGAACCCCAGAACCTATGGCATCTACTCAGAACTCTTAGGCACGTGATCAAGACTCTTGTGTCAACATGTTGGAAAGCTTAGAAGAACAACTAACTTCTAGGTAAGAAGAAGAGTTGGACTTTTAGTGCCTCATAAAGTGTGTAGCAAAGTGTCATTCATGTCAATAGCAAGCAGAGAAGACCTAGATCACACAAAGAAGGCATGTGTGACAAATGTGCAGGTCCATACCGCAACAAGGCAACCGTCCCCCTTCAGAAATTCCATACAACAATAATGAGAGAATAGGAGCATTTATGGAGAGATAGAGGGTGCATGCATGTCAAAAGCATGCATGTGCCATCCTTAGTTTAGTTCCAGTTTAAATGATTTTATATTGAGCAGTTCAATTCTATTGGGTTTGCTCTAGTTAGAAATTGCATGCATTAAGTTTCTGATTCAAGTTTGCATGCATCAATTAGGTAAGGCCCATGCAGCCTTGCTTAGTTTAGTGAGTGCATGCAGCCTAGTAGTTAAGGCACAAATCTTAAGGAGGATGCATCCTTGCATGCCTCAAATCATCTCGAGTTGAGGCACTATTGTGCATGTGTCCAGATTCAATGTACCTACTCTTCTTCTCAGTCTATAAAAGAGAAGGTAGGGACATAGGTTTATTAATTCAGTTTTCAAAGTAGGAAGCAGTGAGTGAAGGGTAGAGTTTGAAGCTTTCAGTGTAGTTCTTGTTCAAGATTAATAAACAGTAATGTGATACGGGTATCAGATCAGTGTGCTTGCTGCTACTTTCTTCAGCTTGATGTGTTTCAGTTCCTAGTAAAAATCAGATTGCAGTTTTGGTAGAGATTTCAATTTTCTGTTTTCCTAAGCAGGTAGGTTGGAAATCAACCTAGGAGTCTCACCATGTGTTGAGGAAATTTAACACTTAATACCATGCTATCTTGGGAAAAGGCTTCGTCTACTCTGGAAATATTTGGAATTGAGAGCAACAAATGTTGCAGACATGGATAGATTTAAATCATGCTCTGAGAAAATGGGTCTCACAAACCAATCCTTCTAGAATTATGCCAAATTATCCCCTAAAATTGTTTCTCTAAACTTCATGTTTAGGATTCAAGTCCCTATTCGAAGGATTGGAAGTGGATCAATGTGAAGTCTCTCTTCAACTATGACATCAAGAACTTGTACAATAGAATCATAGATCAAGACTAGTGATCCATATTGCTCTGCAATTAAATAGGAAATGACAAACTTGTGACTCTAAAGAAAGATGGCAAAACAGATGCCAAACTCTTTAGAAGGAAAGGAACTCATTTAAATACGAAGTTTTGGGTCAATTGGTGCTTCATCAAGGTATGGTAATTAAAGAAGAAACGAAAACAACAACTTCCAACCCATTTTGTATTCAATATCAAAAAGAAGAATGGTGCAGCATATCTTTGGAGGTGTCCAATTGTCAAGACTTTCTTGACTTGAATTGCCAAATCATTGTTAAACGCTTGCAACTCTCATAGTCATAGGTGGGAATTGTTTCCTTGAAAAGTTACTATGCACCTTAGCAGACGGGCATATCATATGCCAGAACTCTTTGCAGCAATACTTGAACATCCAAGCATCACCTAGGATGGGACCTTGACAAGCCAAGGGATTGTATTTGTTAGCCTTCTTAGATTTCATAGGAAGAGGATCTTCATGTAACTATTATGTTCTTCTGTTGTAACTCCTGTTCATATTTGAAGTAATATAAGTCACATTTGTCAAAAATATGTTTGTAAAGAATTAGCAAGGGCATGTTAGAGAGTCTCTTCGTTGTTGCAATGGAATTCCTAACAATTGTGTGATGGGTAAGGCTTTTGCAACAAAATAATTTAGTGTTCCAAAACATTAAGGGCTCCCCGGATTACTTCCTAGATTGGAGGGGACGAGTTTGTCTAAGAAAGGTGGCTTTCACTGGCATGACATTTAGGATCCAAATAAGACTTATTGCAGGCTTATTGCTCTCTTGGAGAGACTCTTATAGGAAATTGCTTCTTATTAGAAAGTTCAAACCTACCTATATAAGAATGATTAATATATGATGATAGTCATAAAGAGAGCTTGGATATAATCTCAAGTATGGCTAAATGGTAAAGCTTTTCTTAGAATCGATACCCTTTATTTACAACTAGCTTAGGAAGCACTTCGATATTGCTCAAAGGTTGATGAGGAATCAAACTTATTGCTCATTGGCATCTCCTAAATGAGGAGTCAAGACTACTGAAGAAGGTCAACAGTGACAGTTTTGCCAAGAGTAGCCTTTTAGAGGGTTTTGTAGACCCAATAGGAAAGAGTGAGGACACCAAGCATATTTTTGGGGGTTTCAGCTTTGCCAAACAACTTATAGTCTATAGATTAAATTGACCAAAGATTCATCCGCGAGATGTAGAACAGTTCGTGGCGGGGTATGGTTAAGACGCCCCCTAAGCTGGAAGATCGCCGGTTCTAATCCCGTCAGATACCAAAAAATCCAACCATGTTAAGGGTTGGTGCCATCCCCGGGTGATTTTGACGGCTTAGATGCCCCTAGTTCGTGGTTTCTTAGCCAATGGCAACCCTGCTAGTCAAGGGGATTCCACCACTTTGCCAACAAAACAAAACAAAAAAATTGACCAAAGATTCCATGAAATTGACCAAAGACTCCAATCTCACTTTGAGACGCCCATATATTACAGAGTTGCCATCTTTAGTGACCCAGGGTTCTGTAAGAAGGTTTGGGGGTTTTGGTTTGTGCATCCCCTTATGTTATCTCTTTTCTTTGCTTTGTAAGATGTAAGGTACCTTCCAACGAATCTAAAAATATTATTTGCAAAATGGATTGCCATCAGGTTTTAGATCATTTGGCAACCCAGATTATCAGCCAAAAAGTTTCACCTTATAAGTATTTTGCAGCCATAGTTATTGGAATGCAGTAAGAAACGCCTGCCCTTATTAACAAGGCTGGTAGAGGAAGAGGAAGTGCAATAATGCAAAGCTCCTGTTATGATTTACAGACCAAAACTAAAAATTGAAAACTAATAGCATAAAACTCAGAATCTAAAAATTCCAGAAAGACCACTCTGACTAGCATTCCTCCACATTCCCCTACATGTGAAGCATTGCATGTAGAAAAAAAAATGGATTTGATTTTGTGAGCAAGTGCAATACATTGTCTGCATCCATACGGTTACTAGTTTCATTCTCAAGCAGGTGAACGT
Organism: Pseudotsuga menziesii; assembly: GCA_001517045.1. Lineage (NCBI taxonomy): Eukaryota > Viridiplantae > Streptophyta > Pinopsida > Pinales > Pinaceae > Pseudotsuga > Pseudotsuga menziesii. The sequence goes on from LPNX010227929.1 coordinate 647,671, forward strand.
GGGGGCCAAAGTCCTCAAAAGTAGTCACCCATTTGGGGAATCGGGTTCTTTATCAATCAGATTCATAGGCCAAAGTTTTCTTAGGAGAAGTTGCCCATTGGGAGGATTGAATTAATTAACAAATAAATTCATAATCCAAGGATTCCTTTACAACAGTTAATTTTTTTATAGGGCTACTTAAACTGTGTCATATTTATTCTATTTTGTAATTGTTTCGGCCTATAAAGAATCAAAACTTTGTCTTTAAGCAGCACGAACATGCTTGGCTTTATTAAGGAACTCCAATTTAGTAATGCAGGCACTGAGGGCCCAATTTGGCAATTGGGTATATCTTCCAATGAAATTGGGCCATGTTGTTATTCTTAGAGAATGGAATTTATGCCCTCAGAAGTGAGCTTGTTTACTAACAACACTCAAATGAATTTGCAATATTCATTTGTGGGTTTCATCTGATTGCATAAATCGCAATGCTGATCTCCTGTCAGCTAAAACTACCTTGAATGATAAAAGTAATGCATCGATCAAATGGACAGAGAAACAAACCCAAAAGTCCATTCAGCCGCAATAAATGGACCAATCCTCAAATTCACATAGAGCCCTGCCTGCTGAGCAATCTTGATAAACTTGACTAAATCAAAACGATCCTCAAAGTAATACTGCACAGCGACATGAGTAAAAATCCTTCATCGCATTACAGACCAATCAGAAAGCATCACAACCTACAGAACAAAAAACTCACACAAAAAATGAACGTAACGACTATTTTGAAAATAAAATTTGAGCACTACGATAGATTACTTGCACAATAGATAAGAAATGAAACATACAGTGCCTTCTTTTGGTTCATGCCCATTCCAGAATACATAAGTTTCGATCACATCAATGCCTCCTTCCTTGGCCTTGGCAATCAGATCTGGCCACATCTGCCACACACAAATAGCTAATCAGTACAAATATACATTAAACATTAAAAAGTGAGATCCAACGCCACTTTCCACACACTTTTATCTTATGTTAAATGCCACAACTAAGGTGTTACATGCCACAACTATGGCAAACAGTGAATTAGTAACATCTACCCAGTATGAAATGATAAATGCGAGACTTAGGGGCACTTCCCACATACTGTTCTTTTTATGTATGCTCTGTCATCTCGTGACGATAAAACTAAGTACTTTATTGATAGCTACAGACTACAGAACATTGTACCCTTGAATCTACAGTAATCTAAAACTTGTATAAAAAGGGCATGCCCTCTCTTTAGGGCACACACAGAGGTGGTGGACAAATGGAATTTTATCATTCATTCCCTCTTTGAATGGCTTTGCTTGATCCTTTTGGGGACGGTGATTTGGAGAGTACCATTGGTCACCAGGATTACTACAAGCAAAATGTAACTAAGTGGTGTTGATGGGAGTATGTTACTCATAAAAGAATTCAAGGTTCAGTCCGGTTCAAGTTGTGATCTGCTGGACGACCCATTGCAGCCGTGTTGGAATCATTGTTGGCTTGTGTGTAAGTGTTTCTAGTTATGGTCCATCAGGCAATCTGAGCTCATACACAAACTAAACTCCTCCATTAAATTATTCCCAGCCAGTATCAGGAAGCATCACCTTGAATAGAGATTGACTACCCAAACAGACTCTGCACACCCATTTCAGAATTTTCATGAGACCACTGACACATTATAGCCATTATCATCCATTCTGGTTCCATGGTTTAATATGTTAATGAATCATTTTAAAAAGTACCATACAGTTCCTTGAAATCATTCGATGCCATGCTTTAGTACTAAGTAAAGCAAATCACTGAAATAATATCACATTAGCATCATGACAGCAAGTGAACAAGGGATCAGTCTCCTGACTACAAGTGATATTAACATGAACAGAGTAACAACTGCCCTTCACAGATAAGTTAATGGAACAATACTTTATATATACACTAAGCTAGCTGTCTATGTACACACTGATTCTGAAACTTAGTCTAACACAGCAGACTACAGGACTGACTCCTATTCATATTTGAATCCACAGTATCGTGTGCGTTTCATATCTGCACTGTAGTTCATGTTATTGGAATCTGGGAAAATAGGGAAATACACAAACTCACCGCTGGTACACTCCGGGGATAATGAATAGAAGCTGACATTAGCAGTTTCCTCTGTCCATCGATGATGAGAGATCTATGATCGTATGTGACATTTGCAGCAGATACCCACTTCAGATCTACCACTGTGTATATTGTTATTGCACACAGCAACAGCAACAATGTAGAATGAGTAGCTGCCATTGTTACAAACAAGGATCGAAATGGTCTTCTTGGGCAGCTATAAACATCACACACAGTGATATATATACACACTTTGTGTGTTTATGCACTATTCAATATATTCATGGCTGTTGCGTGAGGTGTGAATGAGGATGGGAGCCAACGTTGCTAGATGACTAAAATATGTCTGTAGAGGTGGTACGTCTTAATTTAATAGGGTACGCTGGCTTTTAACTGGCAGGCAAAAGGCTTCGGACGGTGGGACTCCGGGGAGGATAGACCAGCTTACGAATATGTTCCATATTTAGTCTCTCAACGCGCTTCCACTTCGTGATTATATCGTGATTATATAATGCGCCGACATCTGTAAGTCTAGAAGTAGTTAAGGGCACTTCGTTTGAAGTCACCGCCCGATAAAGTTTGCAGCGCAGAATTTGGGCGAGACCTCCATTGTCTCTGGATGAATCTGTGGATAAAGTTTGAGTTTCTATTTTATTTTTTCTTAAAATGAGAAAATTTTCCCATTTTTTTCTGTTGAGCTACTTACGAGGGTTTAGGGTATTTTATCCATCTGAGAAGGATTTACGAGGGTTTTAATCTTTATCTTTGGTTAGAGAAGTCTAAACGTGCGACGATTTCATTTTTCAAGCCAGATTTTAATCGGAATCGGGCAATTTTTTTTATTTAATTTGGTTTTTTATTGTATAAGAAGTGTGAAATAAAAGTGGTTTATAATGTTTATCTTTATTAAAAATGTAGTTAAATTTAAAATTTGACTTTGAATTAGAAATTTATTAGGTAATATCATGGAATTTTTTTATATTAATTTTAAAATGAAAATGAAAAAAAATGGTTGTATAAATATCATGAGATAAAAAAAACTATTTATAATATATTATTTTTATTAAAAATTTAATCAATGTAAAAATGATTGGTTTATTAATTTTATGTTTTAGATTGTTTTTAAGTGGGATTTGGTAGAAATTTAAAATTCAAATTTGGAAGTGTGAATCCATAAATACTTGGGTATCCTCAAAACCTTCAATGTCACTCAGATTATGCAATTTTTAAGGATTTCTCACTAAACTCCTAACAGAAAATATAGTAAAAAAAAAAAACATGTCACATTATGTAATTTCCATAGTTCATATCATTGATTATAAGATGTTTAAGGATTTCTAACTGAACTCCTAACAGAAAATATAGTTAAAAAAAATGAAAACAAAATATTTAGGCTCACCATTCAAAAATGAACTTTAAAAAAACATGTTTTTTTATTGTCTAAGTAATTTAGAATGTTTTATCTTTCAATAAAAGTTTAGTCTATTTAAAATTTGATTTTGAAATGAAAATTTATTAGTTAATTTTTAATGTGATAGAATTTTTTATATTAATTTTAAAATAAAAATAAAAAATTTATTGTATAATAACCGGCGTAGATCCAAATCCTAGGCTCTATCAACCGTCGAGAGGGATCAAATCTCTTTTTGGGTATCCATTAATTTGATTCAAACCAAAAGACACATCTTTTTAGTTAAGGTCCACATATAATATTATTATTTTTAATATTTAATATTATTTATGGCCGACATATAGTATTTATTATTATTTTTTATTTTGTTAGGAACGAACATTACAACATTTCTCCATACATGGTTTTANTGCAGGGCCCTCCTAAACCATGTACAATAAAAGCATGGGTTGTTTAGGAGGCCTTGCACATGGTTTTAAAACCATCTGGAAGACCCTCCTAAACCATGTATAATAAAACCATGGGTTGTTTAGAAGGCCTTGCACAACTTTTTTTATTGTTTTGTTAGGTAGGAATATTACATCTTCCATTTTTTTTTACGAATAATTAAATTTTTACTTTTTTATTGTTTTGTTAGGTAGGAATATTACAACATCTTCCCCATATTATGTGGTTTTTCTGGTCGACATTTATTTTGGCCTATAATTAAAAAAATTATTTGTTATTAATAAAATAACTTTACGTAACGTTACAAGATCTCTCACAGGGCTGTAGAGTGCCTCTCGAAGCAAATATGAAATAAATAAATAAATAACTATAAATAATGTATTAGTTTTACTAAAAGTTTAGATAATTCAAAATTTGACTTTAAAATTAAAAATAATAATAATAATAATAATTGATGTAATGAAAAAAAAATTAAATATTTCTTTTGTCAATTTTATAAAAAAAAAAAAACTTTATTACTTTGATGTGATATCATCATCCTCTAGTGTAATTTAATATTATTAGTAATTCACTCATCATCTTTTATTGTAATCTAATATTATTATTAATTCACTATGATGTAGTGTGAACATGTCTTAAATATTATCTATATAATATTTCTAATAATAATAATTAGAAGTTTTAATGTGTGACTTATTTTTATAGAGTTTTATGTTATATTACTTTTATGATAAAAGAAAACAAACAAAACAAGCAAGTTATGCATGTGATAATGTTGTTGCAAAAGCTTTGTTGATCTGGGTTATGGAGGACAAGAGAAACAAGTTGTGCCCACAATGTTGGTATGTCTTATTGACAATAAGACAAATAAGTAGTGTTCACAATGTTGTTGTTGGAGGGAATCATGATCCATTCAATTATTGTGTTGTTGACTAAGTCAATATGTTACTTTAAATTTTAGTGAGTACCAATGAGAGTGATAAAACAAGGGATTTAAGGTTGAAAGAGTAATTATATGGCAATACATTTTGTGTAGCAAATAGTTTTTAATTTGTTGAAATTTAGTTAAATGAAAAGGTAAAAGTCTTTATTAATTTAAAATTCTCATTGAATTTGAAAGATTTGGTAGTTTAGAATTTGGCAAAACCACTTACAGCAACATTCATCGGTCAATCATACATATAACTTTCATTGTAATAGAACTTGATTATACAATATTTTTTAATCAAATCTATGTCTAAAATTATATTAAAAATATATTCTTTTTATTATAACAACGATCTATTAAAAATAATTATGATTTAATTTTAGCTACAACCTAAATTAGTGTATGAGACATCTTTGTTGAGGGTACATAAGATCTCTCTGTGAGAAATTAAATTCATTATGCACAATAATTTGATTCTTAAAATGTATGAAGATATGCATAACCTGTTCCTTATAGATTTAAATAATAATTTCTTAAAGTGAAATTGATGTAACTTTACATAAAATTAAAAATTAAAAAACAAATAAAACATATATATACTAATTATTAAACTATTATGACTCATAAAATATGTTTATAATAAAAAATCGCAATAAGTTTATGTTGGTCCTTTTTTGATGGAGCATGCCAAGGACCTAAGAACAACACAAGTATTGGAGGTATGTTTTCTCTCTAATTAAGTTGTGTTTACTTTCAAAGCAAATGGGGATAGGGGCACAAACAACTTTGCAAATTTTTTAGCTTTGGGGGTATGCTTTCTCTGTAATTAATTTTTGTTTACTTTAAAAACAAATGGGGATATGGGTACAAACAACTCTGCAAAATTGTTAGCTTTCAACTCTTTATTAAGACTTGCTTGGGAGGAAGGAGTGAGGGACATTAAGGTCTATGGGAACTCGACTCTAGTGTCAAATTAGATAAATGATAAAATTATTTTGAGCAATATATATTTCCAAACTATAGGCACAAGACTAAAGGAGATTGTTGTTAGAATAATCAAACCAATTGTTACCCATATTTGACATTAATTAATCATTTTTGTCTTATTCCTAGATTCCTTACTATGCTAGTTGGCTTCCACTTGCACCTAGAAGTCAACAAATGCTAAAATTGGGTCATGGAGCGCTTTGGAATCATCCTGGAAACATTTTTAGCAACTCTACTTTTATTCCAAGATAGTAAAAGCGTAGTTCTGCTTTTTCTGAAAGCTACCTTGCTTTATAGTAGTTTTAAGGCAAAAGGGAAAAGCTAGTCTAGGAGTAACTGCCTTGTTTTTTGCCTTCATCGTCCTCCTTCTTTTTCTCCATCCAAAAGCATGGATATGATCTCTTTCCATCACTTATCAGCTGGCATATCTGATTCAACCAATTCGTGAGCATCTTCTTAGATTTGGAAAGTGTTTTATGCACCTATGGGGGATTTGACTAGTTTTAGTAAGCCTGCTTTTTTACCAATTCAAATAGCATCCTTATGCTTTCGAATCTCTGATGTAATTATATATATGGACAGCCTATTATTTATTAAGGTTGGTTGATGTATGATCAATGCAATTTTAGGATTGTCTTATGCTCCAATTTCAGTCTCCTTTTGTGTGAATTTTGCATGTTTGATTAGTAATTTTGTGAGTGTAATTGTTATGTTGCTTAGGTTCAATTTTCACATGGTATCAAAGCCTTTGTAGATTGATTTCTCTCCTTCCATATTGTTACTGCAGGTTCGACATCATTGACAGGGAGCGCATTCTGCTGACTGGAGGGCACATTTGTTGAGATATGGACCAATCTTAAAGGATCATCTTGACTCCATTCAATTTCTTTGAATGGAAAGCTGAGATGGAGATATTTTAGAGAGCAAAAGGTCTCTACAGGGTTACCATGGCAACTGAGGTAGAGCCCAATGCAACTGCAGATAAAATTAAATGGCACAACAGGAGGGATGAGGCCTGTGGTCTTTTGTGCTTGAGCATTTCAAGAGACCTCCTCTTTCATCTTGATTCATTGACATCTCCAAATGAGGTTTGGGAGAAGCTTGAAGAGATTTTTGGAGAGACATATGAGATGAGAGGACATCAAATCGAGAATGAATTGATCTTCTTGAGTCCCAGTAGCTTTGAATCATTGCAACTCTACTTTTCCAAGTTTAAGGCCCTCGTTTTGCAGCTAAAACAGTGTGGGATCGAAAAGAAGGATGAGCAACTAGTCTTGACCATACTCTCGAAGCTTGGTCATGACTACTCAGTGTTTTTTTCGACCTTTCATGCCACCAAATTGACAGCTCGAACCTAGAATATGCCTAAGCTTGTTGAGTTCATGGAATCCCTCACTCAGGAGCAAGATAAATTGGTAATGATGGGCACCATAAAACCTTCCAAAGACCAAGCTTTGGTTGCTAGAGACTCTAAGGTGGATTCAAAAAGCAAGAAAAAAGCTAAAAATCCACCTAAGCAAACGAGAGACAAGTCAAAGTCTCAAGAGGAGCCCTCAGGCTCCAAGAAGAACTTCCAGAAGAAGAAGAACAAAGGAGAAATGAGCAAGTGTGCATAATGCAGTAAGGGCTATCATCCTGAGAGCTCTTGTATGAAAAATAAAATTGACATGTTGACCCAACTCTTGGAGAAGAATAACATCTCCCTTCCTGATTGCGCAAAGAAGAGGGAAGGAGGATCAAATTCAAAAGACAAGGAGAGAGTACATGCCTTGGTTGCTAGCACCTCAAGCTCACCTAGCTCATCATTGATTTTGGAGCTTCCAAACATATGGTTTCAACAAGGGAGACTTTCTCCTCTCTTGACATTTCAAAAGGTCAAAAAATTGTTTTGGGAGATGGCTATGTTACTGACAGTTTGGGGAAGGATAGGATTGATCTTGACCATGGTAATTTCAATGATGTGTTGTATGTTCCAGGTCTTTCCTCTAATATCTTGTCAATGTATCAGATGACTCACACTAGGTCTCCAAAGAAAGTCATCTTCTCCCATAATGAAGTTGAAATCTTAGAGATTTCAAATGGTAAAGTCATAGCAAAAGGTGTTTTGGATCACATTTCGAACGTATACAAGTTTTCCCATTTTCTACCCTACTCAAACCCCATTACTCTTCTCACTCGTGCTAATGAAGCAAGCAAGATTTGGCATGAGAGATTTGGCCATCTTAACTATAAGTATATTTATGATTTGAGTGACAAAGATATGGTCATAGGGTTACCAAAGATCAAGTTTTCTAAGGGAGTCTGCCAAGGTTGCATCCTAGGAAAACACCCAGAGCACAAATATGAGAGAGCTAGTCATGAGAGAACCTCTGCACCCCTTGAGTTAATCCACAGTGACATTGTTGGTCCATTCCCTCGTAATGAGTTAATCCAAATATGCACTCACCTTCATAGATGACTTTTCCAATTATTGTTGGGTCTACTTCCTAAAGCACAAGTCTGAATTTTTTGACCTCTTCAAGGTCTTTCGAGCCTTGGTTGAGAACCAATCTGGGAGGAAACTCAAGATCCTCAGATCTGACAATGGTGGTGAGGATGTCAAGTCTGAGTTCATTCATTATTTTGAAGATGCAGGTATCCAGATGTAACATTCTATTCCTTACACACCACAACAAAATGGTGTTGTTGAGAGAAAGAACAGATCACTCAAGGAGATGGCAACTTGCATGATGGAGGCTAAAACTTTGCCGCCAAATTTTTGGGCCGAGGCTATAAACTGTGCATCCTATATCCAAAACAGGGTGCCACATAATTAGCTTGATGGTATTACTCCTTTCAAAGCTTGGAGTGGGCACAAGCTAGATGTGACCCATTTCAAGATTTTTAGCTCAAAGGCTTGGGCTAGAATTCCAACTGAAAATAGGAAGGCTTTGCAAACCCAAAGCTAAGATTGCCTATTTGTTGGGTATTCTGAAGATTCAAAAGGGTACAATCTCATCAACTTGAGCACTAACAAAACTTTCATTGAAAGAAGTGTTCAATTTGAAGAAGAGCCCCTAGCAGCAGTTGAAGTTGGAGAGTCCTCTTCATCACCACAACCTCTAATTGTAAGTGAAGAGACTAATGAGTTTTTTGATTTTGATATGTCTGATAATGATGATTTAATTGCATATCCTAACAGTCCTACAAGACCAAAATGGGCAGCAAGGACCATTCATGCAGCTGGGGAACTAGCTGGAAATCCTAGTGATACTAGGAGGACTAGATCTCAATTTGAGAGTGCCCTTTGTGTGAAAGACCCACTCTTTGATGAGAAGTGCTATCTGATGGTTGAATCAAATCCTCGGACATATGAAGATGCATCATATGATCCAATATGGAAAACAACCATGAAGTAAGAATACATCTCGCTCCAGAAGAACAACACATGGGAACTAGTTGATCTTCCCCCAAGGAGAAAGCTAGTAAAGTGTAAGTGGGTCTATAAAACTAAATTTGTTGTTGATGGTTCACCTTTGAAATATAAGGAAATATTAGTAGCTAAGGGATACTAATAAGTACATGGTATTGATTACAATGAGACCTTTGCACCAGTGGCAAAGATGGACTCCATAAGGCTAGCTTTAGCCATTGCAACTTCAAGGCAATGGGAGGTACATCATATGGATGTGAAGTGTGCCTTTCTAAATGGAGATCTGAATGAAGAGATTTATATGCAGCAACCTGAAGGCCTTGTTTCTAATCCATCTTTAGCGTGCAAGTTAAAGAAATCATTATATGGGCTCAAGCAAGCCCCTAGGGCTTGGTTTGCCAAGATTGATGGATTTCTGCTGTCACTGAATTTTGTTCGATGTAAGTATGATCTGAATGTCTATTTGAAGTTGGTTCATGGTTCTATAATGATCATTGTTTTATATGTGGATGACATATTGATTACAGTAAGTTCAAATAAAGAGTTTGCCTCGAAGGATGCAATGAACCATGCATTTTCCATGACAGATTTGGGATTGTTGAGCCAATTCTTGGGTCTCGAAATTGCTCAATCCCAAGATGGAATCAAATTTCATCGGTCCAAGTATGCTTCAAATCTGCTCAACAAGTTCAACATGAAAAATTTCAAGCCAAGAAAGACTCCATTCCTCTCAAGAGTTAAGCTTGAGGAAGTAGGTTCTTCTCCTTTGGTAAATAACACACTGTATAGTCAGTTAATTGGGTGTTTTCTTTATCTTACGCATACTCGACCTGAATTATCTTATGCAGTTAGTGTGGCTTCAATATACATGGATCAGCCTCATGAGATCCATTGGAGAGCAGCCAAGAGGATCCTAAACTTTGTTCAAGGAACAAGAACTCATGGTATTTTCTATAAAGCAAAATCTGACTTGGAGCTATTTGGATTTACTAACAGTGATTGGGCAGGTGACAACACATATCGAAAGTATACTTCAGGGTATGTGTTCATGCTTGCGTATGGACCAATTAGTTGGTCAAGTAAGAAGCAGAGTGCCATAGCACTCTCATCTACAAAGGCTAAGTATAGAGGAGTTGTGAATGCAAATACTCAATGTTTGTGGTTGCATGGGATACTTGGAGAATGTGGGTTCGAATCAAAGACTTCCACTGCCATCTATTGTGACAATCAAAGAATCATTCGAATCTCCACTGATCTAGTTCAAACATAGCGAACCAAGCACATTGAGATCCATATGCACTATATCAGGGAGCTTGTGCATGATGGTACCATTGCTCTACTCTTCTGCGCATCTTCAGAGCAAGTAGCAGACATCTTCACCAAGGTGTTTTTTGAGAAGACCTTCGGTAATCTCAAATCATTGCTGGGGATTGTTGATCATGTGGTGAAGTATGCTTGATAACAAGATTTCCAAAATTTTGTTTCCTGTCCATGTTTAAGGGAGGATTTTCTCACTGGGTTTTTGCCTCTTTCCTTGGTTGTATGGACATGCAGTATGTAAAGGGTGACCAAGCCTTGTTGCTAGGACCTATAGTTTTCTGATATTTACTCATAAAGTCAAGATTAAGGGGGGGTGTTAGAATAATGAAACCCGTAGTTACCCATATTTGACATTAATTAATCATTTTTGTCTTATTCTTAGATTCCTAAATTCCTCACTATGCTAGTTGGCTTCCACTTGCACCTAGAAGTCAACACATGCTAAAACTAGGTCATGGAGCGCTTTGGAATCATCCTCGAAACATTTTTAGCAACTCTTCTTTTATTCTAGGACAATAAAAGCACATTTCTACTTTTTATGAAAGTTGCCTTGCTTTACAGTAGTTTTAAGGCAAAAGGGAAAAGCTAGTCTAGGAGTAACTACCTTGTTTTTTGCCTTCACCATCCTCTTTCGTTTTCTCCATCCAAAAGCATGGATCTTATCTCTTTCCATCACTTATCAGCTGGCATCTCTGATTCAGCTAATTTGTGAGCATCTTCTTAGATTTGGAAAGTGTTTTATGCACCTATGGGGGATTTGACTAGTTTTAGTAAGCTTGCTTTTTGACCAATTCGAATAGCATCCTTATGCTTTCGAATCTCTGATGTAATTATATATTTGGACAGCCTATTATTTATTAAGGTTGGCTGATGTACAATCAATGCAATTTTAGGATTGTCTTATACTCCAATTTCAGTCTCCTTTTGTGTGAATTTTGCATGTTTGATTAGCAATTTTGTGAGTGTAATTGTTCTACTGCTTGGGTTCAATTTCCACAATTGTGGGGGATTTCAATATATTTTGTATCAATCACACATTCAGATAACTAAATATTCAGGTTTATCAACTCTCAAAGCAAGGTTTGTAGCTAGCTCCTGGTACCCTAATACAGTCATATTTTCGAGGGAAGATCGATTAAATGACTCGATATAGACTGATTTTTCTATGAATGAACCAGTCATTGTTTTGTTTTTATGATTTTTTTATATATTAAGGTTTAAACTGTAGCCATTGAAAATATTATGGTAAAAGATGAAGATAATATTGAATATTATGTTTTTCTTGATCATAACTGTGAAAGTTTTGAGAGTTGGAAGAATAATACAATCTGATGATTTTGAAAGATATATAGCTCAGTGACAATTAACTTTATGATATAAATTATAATATTAATTTGATTTCCGTTACCTTAATATTAATTACTCTAGTTATGTTATGTTGTAAACTATTTCTAAATGTTTGTATTGTTAAAGAATGAGAAAAACAAATCAATTATATAAATCTCAAAAGTCTCAACACGTAAGATCTATTTGTAAATCTCAAAAATCACAACACGTAAGTTCTATTTATAACATTGCTCTTTTTTTTTTTCAGAACTGGAAAAGCTATACTTATATTAAAAAGTATATGCCTACCTGGACAAAAGTACAATATATAGAAAATATGGTCTCCCCCATAGACAAAATATAGTCACCATATGACCATCCAATAATTCATACATCCCATATACCAGGCCCATAGACCAACAAATTTAGAACAACAATATTGAAACAAAAAACAAGCCTATCCTCGTAGGCAACCAGATAGACCACCAAAATACCACCCTTCATAACTTATAAGAGCGGATATAGAAAAAAAAAATGACATACGATAAACTGATATAATAAGTCGTAGATATATGCCGCAAAAATGGTTGCATCATCAAGTGTAAAATCATCTATAGGTATGTTTGTTAATGCAACAAGAGGTTGAATCAACAACATATCTTCATGGTAACCCTGTCAAGTATCCACGCCTGGTTAATCACAGAAAAATACTAAAAGCTATCTACCTCTGTGTAGGAGCAAAAAATATCATCTCATATATCACGCAAAATGTGGTAGCCTAGATGATCAGAAGGGGAGAAAGATAATACGCCAAATCCTGAGAAAAAGCAGGAATCAAATCTTTCAAGCTAGCAATTTATAAAGAGACCATGTAGCTTGATCTTCCCCATGATTTAATCAATCACAGTCTTGGATTCACCAACAACTCTAATATCTTATTTGTAACATTGCTCATGGGACAACCATGGATCCTTTCAATAATTGATGGGGTGATGCTCAAGTATGTCATGGTTCTTTTCAATGATTAATGAGTTCATATACCTATGGGGATTTAAGAGGTTAACAAAAATTATGAAACTTCATGTCTCAAAACCAATTTACATAGTATGTTAGGTTTTTAATATGTGAAACACAATCCAAAATCCATTATGCAAGATGTTCAATATTTACATAGTATGTTAGGTTTTTAATATGTGAAACACAATCCAAAATCCATTATGCAAGATGTTCAATATTTACATAGTATGTTAGGTTTTTAATATGTGAAATACAATCCAAAATTCATTATCCAAGATGTAGTAAATTGAATGGTCGTTTTATATGTTTTATGTTAATTTTAAGTTATATATATATGTGTGGTTATGTCTATGTTCATATATTCTAAAAGTGAAACATTAGTTAGTTATATAAGAAGTATATGGAGTCGATGTGTTTATATACTTTATGTTTCTCGATGTGTTTATATACTTTATGTTTTTAGTTGTTTGGCAAATATTAGTGTTTCTAGTTTTGTTGTAGATATATGTGCCTAATCTCACATTGTCATTTGGTGTTTTGTTACTCATATATTCCAAGTCGTGGGTTTATATGCTCTACAACCTTTAGGTTTTTGTTGTGGGTAAATGTGCTTGGACCTTTAATTATATATTCAAGTGTGAAATCTAGGCATGTTTTGTTTTGAGTATATGTATTCAAATTTTTGTTCATATAGGTGTGAAACCTTAATCTTATAAACACATTATTGTAAGATTCTACAAGGTTTGCATTAAAAGTTTTGTTAATAAAAATTGTTTAAAATGAGGGTTGTACTTTTCTTCCTAGTACTTATATTTGTGTTAGGAGGAGTGAAACTTAAGAGTAAGTTAACATGAGTTAATAATAAAAAATTTATAAAGCTCACAACTTGATATTGGCAAGTATGAGTAGTTAGTAAATAGTTAAGTCATGTAACCAGGTTAACTTGCACTACAAATGCACACCTTTAACTTACCACTGCAAACGCACACCTTTACCTTTGAGAAACACACCTTGTCCCTTGAGAGGGTGGGATTGAAGGTGTGCATTTGTGTGCACAAATGCACATTTTCACCTTTGTCCGAATGGAACAAATGCACACCTTCACGTCTAAGAGTGCAAGTATGAGAGGTGAAGACTTACATTTGGGTAGGCAAGCAAAATTTTGCTGAACTGAAGATTCATTTAAACACTATTAATAAGCAATATATATAAAGATTTGATACAAAAAGATGGGACACAATCACATCCTCCAAAAGCATCATCCAAAACAAAAAACACGTGCATTGGTTTAATCCAAAGCGTCCATTGTCATCAAGATCAATACAAACTTTCCATGGGGCATACTCATCGTTGAGATAAAATAAAAGTATGCGAGGTAACAAATCTCGAGCTCCATCTTGCTTGTCTTTGTTTCCTTTGTGTTTATTGCCATCTAGCTAGTATGTACCCTTGATCTGGGAGTCAAAGACATCAATCATCATGAGTTGCAGAAAATCTTCAACATGAGTTAGAGTATCGTCTCCATCATCTTAATAAGAATAGTTATAGGTATCCCTTCATTTTCCAACAGATAATCCTATCACCAGTATAATTGAAGAAGTGTGTTATTGAGGAACAAGAATAATACCACTTTCCTTGGAGGGAGCAATGGGGGGATTGTGATTATTACAGGGCGCAATTAGATTGGGATGTGAAGATTTTCGTAGGGGGCTTGGAAGGCTCTTCCCTATTTGGAGCATTGATTGAATCCTTCCACCAAAAGGGACATTGAGAAGGAGACAATTGTTTCCAATTGCATTGCATGTGACCCTATGCTTTTAGACAGGAAGTCCCTAGATGCCTATGTTCAAAATAGTCCTTGCATCAAAAGGCACTACGTTCGTAATTCATCCCTTAGGATTAAGTGCGGTTACCACATCATAAGACAATTTGATTGGGAAGAGCATATGCATATGCAAGCAAATGTAGTTGCACATTTGGCCCTAGTGACATCACTGATAAATTGTACTCACCTAATATGCTTCTGATAACTTCCACGGATTAAGGTCTCATGATAACTATAAGGGAAATTCAATTATCTTACCCAAAGCATAACTAAGGATAAGGACTTGGTGTGAAGGTAAAACTTCAACTACCATGACTTCATGATTAAATAAGCTCCTCCTAAAAACCATGACCCTCACATTACAACTTCTAATTTATTCTCAATGTAATTAAACTCAAGAGAAAAGAAGCCTTTGGTTGCAAGATGAAGCACCATAACTTTTGTGATAAAAGGCCCTAAGATGCCTTGATCCAACCTTGTAGTTATTTCAAATATAGACACAACACATTGAGTCTATAGATCACTCAGTGTTTCTTGACACGATGAATCTCTCGTTCAACATAGTTGAACTCCAAATAATATCAAGGACTATCGCCTTCTCCACGCAAAATATTTTGGAGCGAGGCAAAGGAGAGGTTGAAAGCACTGGATTGAGCATAGTTCCAAAACCCTTCAATGTAGACAAGAGACCAAATTCTTTGAAGGATAGGTTGGATCTATCCATTGCACATTTCAAGATCTTGGTAAAGGGGCAAAGCTCACCCATCGAACATTGACCAAGTATTTGTAGAGGACCCCTGATCTACATGTTGTTTTTTCCCAGCTCAAAGTGTGGGGTTTTGAACAACCATAGAGCATGCCATAAAGACCTTAGTCAATATGGGTTGTATAGGAGTACATTCACATGCTTGCCCCTTTATGGAGGTAGCAAAAGCAACCTCAACCATGACTTGTTGTATTCGGTATCAATGCATAGGAGTAGAGATAGATGTGAGAGAATGAAGAGGCAAGAGTATACCCTTATTCCTTCCATTTGAAGAGTAACCCAACATCGTCCATGAGTCAACCAAGGGGAAAATTTAAGGATCCATAATTTCTTAAAGTGTTTAAACCCCTTGGCGAATCTTACTAATTCTTAAATTTCTAACCGTAAAATGCTTAGCGATATTTTTGTAAAAACATTCAAATTTCTAAGGATTTTATATACATTCTAGACAATCTCGGTGGTAGAAAAAAGAGATATTTCTATAGGTTACAAATTTTGAAGTGAAATGGAAAACAAATAACAGGTTTTCCATTTCACGTCAAAATCTTGGTGTTGTTTAGATTGAAATAGTTTTTGTGGAATTTAGGTGAATCATTTAAAAAAAAAATGAAAATCAGTGAATCATTTTTTGGAAAACAAAATTCAAAAATTAGTCCATCGGCTCAATTTTGCTTCTTCAATTTTCCAATTAACCAAAAAAGAAACCCTCATTTCAAAATCAACTTCAATATCAACTGAAGATAACTCCATTCCAAGTAAAATTTTAACTTTAACACTCTTTAACTCAACATTTATTTTCAACTATAACACTAACCATCTTAGACCTCATAACTTCTATAGATATTATTAATAATACCTCAAAGTTGTACACAAATGTACCCTTTCTTTGTGAACACCACACCTTGTAACATTGAAACCATTCATGAGCACCTGAGTGGGCCTAATGGTCAAGAAGATGTGTTATCTCCATGGAGATCATAGGTTCAAAACCGACGAAGGGTAGGGTTTCTCATTGGTTCGTTGTGACAAGGCTCGAAGGGTAGGTGACACCTGGAGGCTCATCCCGATGGGCTTCGGGACGTCTCAGCCCCTGCTGAGTCACACGTTACTTGTATATCTGACTTGCGAGCTATTAAATATACTCTTGGGAAGTTGTTGCTCCAATTTAAAAAAAAAAACATTGAAACCATTCATATAGATTTATCGTTATTATTTCACTATCACAACATTGTTATACACATGCCATTAGCATCATTATTGCTTAAATCTCTCACGACATTTATACCTATAGACATGTTCTGCTCAACCATGTGGTATATGCATGGAAAAAGCAATGGTGTTATCACTCTTGTGGGTTCCATAAATATTGTTAAGGAAAGAGGGCACACATTTTCAAACACAAATGGTTGCCGACATGCATGGTTGCAATTATTCACGAGATGTTATAAGGCAAACCCATCATATATTATATTACTACCTAGATTGATATCATGGAGGGGACACAACCCAAAATATTTAATTTTAAACTTAGCCTTATCACTTTAGTTGTTGAGATAAATTTTATATAAATATAATATAATTTTGGTGTATATAGATTTTAAGAATAACCTGCATGATTCGTTACATTAAAATGTTAATCGATTTATATAAAGTTTTAATGAGAAATACAATAAAAAAAATTAAAATTAGGTGTTTAGAAGATCAATGACTTTAATATATATATATATATATATATCTATATATATATATATATATATATATATATATATATATATAAAAAAAA
>LPNX010227929.1:665094-682048 GCA_001517045.1 Pseudotsuga menziesii
ACCAGCATCCCAATCACTACTTCCTTCAATCGATGACCTACAGAAGAGTTAAGGAGGTATGTCAATGATTACAACCGAATTGACAATAAGTTCATTGAGATCTACAACTATGGATTTATTGGCTGCAATATCCACCAAGACATTTAGCCCCCTAAGAATATGAAAAAAATAAACCTTCCTGAACATTTTAGCCTTGGACCTAATTCTACTTATCAGCCTTGCTGTCCTATCATTCTTGCTCCTTCTTCCCCCATTCAACGCCTGAATAATAACCCTGGAATCTTCGAAAGCCATGACCTCATCCACTCCTTTCTTATGCAGCTGCTTGAGACCTTGCCAGAGCCCGTAAGCCTCAGCCATATTATTAGTATCATAACCAATGTTCCAGCAGTATTCAATCTCGACGTTCTCGTCTGGATCAATAACGACTCCACCTCCCCCGACCTTCCTCGGATTCCCTTTGGAAGCCCCATCAAAAAATAGTTTAAAAATCTTCCTTTCTTTTAGCCAATTTGCAAACTGAGAGTTATCCATCCTGATATCCCATTCTTCCAATTTATTAGCAGCTACATTATTTACAGCCATGATATTGATACTTTGCATCCAATTTTTTTCATTATCCGTCAAGTTTCCTTTATTATTAGGGATCTTTGAAATACTGACAACCTCCTCGAACAAAGCTTTAACTTTAATAGCAGTCTTCCACGCTGGCTGAGCCTTTTCCTGAAAAATCTTGTGGTTTCTTTCGTTCCAAATACACCAGCAAATTAACTTGGGGAGTTTCAACCAGCGGGCTCTTACTCCATTTTTCTGGTTCAACTCACCTTGATACAGGCTTTCCCATTTAAGAAAACAGACCTGAATTTTATCCGGCAAATGCACTCCGTCTCCCCATCGCTTCAACACATCATTCCAAACTAAAATGGCATAGGGGCACTTTAAGAATAAGTGGCTAATATTTTCGGAGGCCTCAGCACATTAGGGACAATGAAATGGGCCAGCAAGCCCTCTTTTCTCCAAATTCTCTCCAGTGAGCACTCTCTCATGCATTAGAGACCAAATGAACATTTCAATCTTCGACAGCGTTCTGCAATTCTAAAGGTAATTCCAGATTTGAGGATTGACAGGGACATTATAATTTGCTGCAAAATGTTGGTATCCTTCTGACGTTGAGTAACTACCAGACTGCCTTCTCCAGCCACAACGATCCTTCCTGGTTTTGGCAATCGGTGCTAACCCAACCAAGTGGTTGAATAACAGAGTTTTCTCAGCTTCTAATTCATCAAGGCACTCTGGCAAAATCCAGCCAGCCCAACGATATGGTTCTTCAGGATCCCATTTGGAAATATCCCAGATCGTGTTCACCCCCAGCGCGACCATCCAATGCTGCAGGTGAGGAGTTTGAGGAGATGTCTTTCCTAATATTCTGTCATGCCACAAACTGATCAATTTCCCATTGCCTGGGACCCAATACAAATCATCTTTAAACTATGGCAGCGCCTTAACACAAATATTAAAGATTGAGGTGTCATTCTGAGTCACGTGGCCTTCATTAAGGTATCTGAGCCTCGGGCCTTTGAAGTATTTGGCTTTCAGCACACGACTGGACCAGGAGGGCTTGGGGGCGAGCAAGTTCCAGAGCAGCTTGGCTCCCATAGCCAAGTTTTAATTTCTAAGATCTCTAATGTGTAGACCGCTCTCTGATCGCGGTAATTTAATAGTTTTCGAATTGACCAATGCAAACTTTTTGCCTCCTCCAACACTGCCACCCTGCTAGAGAAAGGATCTAACCAGTCCTTCGATCTGAGTTATGATTTTGGCCGGAGCTAGAAGAAGAGAGCTCTGATAGATCAAGTAGCTGTTCAAGACTGCTTTGATTAAGACTACCTTCCCAGCCAAATTTAACCAAATTGATCCCCATCCTTTGATTTTATTTTTGATTTTCTCCACAATTGGGTTCCAGGCCGAGCTCTTAGGCTTGGTTTTGAAAATGGGGATCCCTAGATAATTGAAGGACTCGCAGGCAATGACCCCATCCATGTTGAGACCCCGAGAGATATCCAATATTTCCCTAGGATTGATATTCCATCCATATATCTGACTTTTCCTTAGATTGATTTTACTTCCAGATGCTTGACAGTAACGGTTCAGTTCTGTCTTGAATCGACGGGCAATAATTTGACTTGCTCCTCCAAGCAAGATAGTATCATCCGCGAATTGTGCATGATTAATATCTTTGATGCCTCTAGCCATCCTAATGCCAGGAAGGTCCTGTTCATGCCTAGCAAATTCTAGCTGAAAGCTTAGTACTGAAGCCTGGATGGCATAAAGCAAGGGGGAGAGCGGGCAGCCTTGCCTCAGACCTCTCGAAGCTTGGAAGAAAGGGGCAGCTCTTCCGTTGACAAGCGGGGCTATCCACGGCTTGTTGATACAGGCCTTGACCTAAGAGATAAAATCTGAAGCGAAACCAAATTTCTGCATTACCTGAAAGAGAAATGGATGGCTGACTCTATCGAAGGCATTGGCAATATCAATTTTTACCACCATTCCTTTGTTCCCGTTCTTCAGACTAGAGTGTATATCCTCTTGGACTAAGATAATATTTTCCCAGATCTTCCTGCCTTTTACAAATCCGCCTTGGTTCTCAGGGATCATGCTAGGTAGGATATGTTTTAGTCTATTGGCCATTATCTTAGTTATGATTTTATAACCTATATTGCACAAGGATATAGGCTGGAACCTGTCAAAAGATTTAGCCTCCTTCTCTTTGGGGATTAGAGCCAGGAAGGCAGAGTTCGTGCTGCCTCCAATTTTACTGCACCTCTGAGATTTTCTGACCATTTTGATTAAGTCATTTTTAATTATGTCCCAACAAAGATTTATGAAATTAGCATTATACCCATCGGGACCCAGAGCTCTGTCATCCTCCATACCATCAATGACCATCTTGAATTTCATCCATCGTTATACTCTAAGTTAGAGCCTCGTTGTCACTATTTTTATTGCATTGGGGATCAGGCTCATGAGCTCAATGTCTTCCACGATAGGCTGGGCGTTGAAGAGATCACTGAAATCCCTCGTTGCTTCCATCTTTATGTCTTCGAAGTTGCTGATAAGACTATCCTGAGACTGAATTTCAAGCATGCAGTTGAAGTTTTTCCTTGCTTCAGCCCGCTTGTGGAAAAAACTCGTATTCCTATCGCCTTCATTCAGCCATTTACATCTAGATTTTAATCTCCACCATTCGGATTCATGTCTGCAGGCAATGTGGAGATTCGAGTGCAGCTTGAGCTCAGTTTGGATGTCAGTGTGGTCCACGATTTTATCCTCCATGGTGGCCTGGTGGCACTCCAGCTCAAGAGTAGCATGTGATTTTTTATCAGTGGGAGAGGGGATTGCCTTAGCCCAAGATTTTAATGCTTTTTCAAGCCTTCTGAGTTTCTCCTCCCATACGTAGAAGGGTGACCCTGTAACTGGAAGAGACCAAGAGTCAGCAACAATCCTTAGGAACTCAGGTTGATTGGCCCACAGGGGATTAAATCTGAACGGAATAGGGCCCCAATTCTTATTATTAACCATCTCAAGGAGGATGGGCTTGTGATCCGATACTCTAAATGGTATGATTTTGGAAGACAAATTCAGACCTAGTAGGAGGAAGGTGTCCTGGACCAGGAAACGATCGAGTCTAGCAGCAATATGCCCAGGCCCAATCCTCTTGTTATTCCAAGTATACTTTTCACAAGATGGCTTAACATCCATGAGATCCCAATCTAGGATGATCTCATAAACAGTTTCTCTGATGGGGTCTCTGACCAAAGAGCCCCCTTTTTTTTCATCTTGGCTTAGGATGACATTTAGATCCCCCGCAAGAATAACATTACCTTCCAGGTTACTCTTTTCCTTGTGAAGGAGACTCCAGCAGACATTTTTTTCAGCAATAGAATTGGGAGCATAAATATTGAAAATTCTTACCAGGGTATTCGTGTCTTTTTGTCTCAGCAGGGTGAGGATCCAACATGTACTGTACTTGATGTCAACAGCCTCAAATTTCTTATCATCCCACAGAGTTCCAATGCCTCCAGATGCACCCCTTGAGCAAATTGCGGCTTTACCTCTTTTTTTCCAAAATTTTTGAATTACATGGAGAAATACGACTTCCTCCATCTTGGTCTCCTGGATCAGAAAGATGTCCGGTTGATGTAAAGAAATTAGATCTGTCATTGCTTCTTCCTTGATTTTGCTACCGAGACCTCTGCAGTTCCAGGAGAGGACCTTCATTACTTACTTTTGGAGAGGGAAGGCATCCCTTTCTGGGCATGCTCCTGCTAGCGGGTGTTTCTAGTGTTTTTCAGCAGCTTTTCCAAGGTTAGCTGGGAGCCTTGTAGCTTATCCTTGTAGGTAGCTTGCTCCCTAACTTCTTTCTTGGATTTCCTTCCTTTGGTTTTAGTCATTCTTGGAGTAGTCATCTCTATTTCCCCCTCCTCCTCTTCCTCTTCTTCCGTTCCAGATTCTTCCTCTGATTTCCCCAAGGATTCCTCTACTGTTATCATAGCCATGTCTTCATCTTGATCCTTCATTTGTTGGGCTGATAGATTTGTTTCAGGCTCCTTACTATCTCCATTACTGGATTTCTCTTCGATTTCAAGGGGATCATCCCTTGCTTCAACAGTTTCTTTAGTCTTGGATGTTTATGGGGATCCTTCGGGAGGGATGACCCTTGCTTCTTTATTCCCCTAACCCTTCTTTGGATCCATTCCAGATTGGTTTTTGGGTTTAGATCTATTCACCTTTTTCCATCCTTCCGCCTTGTCTTGCTAGATCTCGGGCTTTTTAGGACAGATGCGGATGAAGTGTCTGTATTCGTGGCAGCCTCTGCACTTGAAAGGAAGCTGTTCATAGTCAAGCTTTTGGAAATGGGACCAATTCCCCATGGTTAATTATAGCTTCTGGCAGGCCAGCTTCGAGATCGACCTTAACGCATATACGGGCACAAGCATATTGGTCCTTTGGGCTAGCCATGTCTATGTAATTCCTTAGTACAATCCCTATAGCTTGGAGGGATTTAGGGTTCCAGCAGTGCATGGGGAGGTTGGGTAGCCTGACCTAGACAGGCACTACTTTAGGGGTATCGGCCTCAGGATCGAAGTCCAGAGTCCATCCGTTAAGATAAAGACCCTGCGGCCCCATGAAGTAGGGCCCATTCCTGAAAATTAAATCTTTGTCTTCCTTGGATTCAAAGTCGAACAGAAAATGACCTCTTCCGACGGAGTATGATGCAACGTTTTTGGAGATTAGGGGCCTACAGTTTCTTTGGACCCAGCTGTCAGTATTTTTTGGTGAGGGCCAAAGCCCCGTGAATTTCCCGATCAAGGTTCGGTTTGCCAGGGAGAGAGCAACTCGAATAGTTTCTTCCGGTGGAAGGGCAACTTTCGACACATCTTCAATTCTTTTGACAAACTTCAGAGGGTCTCCTTTGCTGGATCTCCTGTTGTGAGAGGTAATTAAGTGATCGAAGGCATCTAGGCGTAGATCCAGGGATAGATCACCGCCCACCCCAGTCACCATCGGACTGCCCTACCAGAGAAGCCTCTCAACACATGGGCCAGCGCAGGGACAGCCTCAGATTTAGCAAACCAATGAGATCAGCCCAGCCAGGGCCAGGCAAGTGGAGCCCAGGGGCCAAGCGCATAACTCTGGCAATGAGAAAGCCAAGGAGCACGACCAACCTGCAAAAATCCTCCAATCGTCGGCGTGAGCTCTGCGTGAGCGTTTGACTCCTTGGAATTAAAATATATATTACAAAATATATTATTTTAATTTTCATTATTTATTATGAAAATTTATTATTGAAAAAATATTTATTATTGAGAAATGTAAATATAGATTTATCTATATAATTATAAAGTTTTAATTTTCCAAAAATATTAATATGAAAAATTATATTAAATCTATTTTTTAATTTAATAATTATTTAAGAAAATAAGTTATTATTGTGAATCTCTTTATTCATTTTAAGATAAGAAGGAATTAAAATACGATGCCACTCACATAACACCAACCATTGAAGCTAGGGACACAAACTATTGATTAACATTGTTAATGTGCCTTAGTAGATTAGCATTATATCTAAATCAATTGGATACAATTTAGTGTTCCTCTCAATATGTCCTCCAATCCATATATGGTATTTTAGCATCATTCTCTAGTGTGAGTCAGATCAATAAAAAGTCCTTATGTTAGTAAAGAGGTTTGGTTCACATGTCTTTAATGACCAACATCGCATTCTATGATGCTACCCTTTAACCAACACACCATTTGGCAGATGTATTGGCATACTAGTTTGCCAAACTCTATTACGGGGTCACCACATATTCATGCCAAATAAGAGAGTCATGTCTCTTTTATGTTAGTTTAAACCATCATGTGTGTCTACTCTCAAGTATTTCTTAGACAACAACTTGGACATAATTCCCAACTTGCGCCCACCTGCTCACTTTATGTAATTAAGTAAAAGCTTGTTTTATCACTTCATGAGTGATTATAAAAATCAATGCAAGTTATGCTGTAATGATTATGCCTTATGCACACATTTTATATAGATATTTAATTATCTATGCATAGGTTATCAAATGAGAGTTATCTTGAGTACATTAAAAACATTATTTATTTGCTAAATTATAGTATCCCTATGAAATTTTCTAAATGCTTTTTAAATTATATTTATTTATTGAATGAATTGATATCATCTTTTATTTTCACACAGAATTGATATCATCTTTTTTTTTTCACGCATAACTGATATCATCTTTACTTATCAATGAATTCAACACACTCATAACTTTGTTTTAATTAAATATCTCAATTTTAAACATAACTTACATCTTATACATTTTTGAATTAATATTTACATATAACAAATCATTATCAATTTTTGTCTACTCTCTAAACAAAATTGTTTCTACACCTTCAAAAACAATCTAAAAGAACAATTCTAAGTCCATAGAGCATTCTTACCGAACTTCATTTAAACTAGCATTTGCATCAAGAGGTGTAAAGGAACGTCGAGAAGGTAAAAATATTGAGTCTTTTCGTAACTAAACCTTTATGACTTATCTTGGGAGATTAGAAATTACATTTTAATAATACTTTTGTGGGTACTACTGACGACATTGATGACTAAATACATCAATGACATCCCCCATTAGAGGATCAACGTATCTCTCCTCACTCCTCTCCCCCCTCTCTCTCCCTTTCCCCACAGTTTTTACCACAAAATAACGATTTTTTCTTATTTTGATAAATTGTTTTGATTGAATCTCTATTTTGTTTATCATTAAACGTACCAATACTTCTCTTGAATTTAGTCTTTAACTTTAGTACCATTTATTAAAATATTAAATTATTTAGTTAATTTATAAAAAAATGTAAAATAAATAATACAAGATTAAGATAAATAATATAATGTAGTAATTAAAATCATTAAATATAAGTTATAAATCCATGAGTGCTATAGTGTATAAATTGAATTTTTATTTATGTTTTAAAATAAAATAATTATAGTTATATTGCTATAGTGTAAATCAATTTTCATTCTATATATTATTATTTAAATCTACTATTTTGTATATGTGTTTTAGTTTTATGTTTATATGCAAAGCATGCCATATAATTTTTATAAAAATATAATAAATTGTTTTTTAATATATTTTTTTATAAAAATATAATAAAATCTCTTTGTAATGTAATTATAAAATTATTTTAGAATAAAGTTTGAAATTTAAAGATTAATGAAATTATTTATAGTTTTTTTTGGGTTTAATAGCACAATATATTTAGGGTCGAGTATTTTGATATAATTTGCAATGCATCATTTATAAATTTGAAGTGATTTATGTTTTCCGATAGAATTCATGATACACTGTAAATCGTCCTTCCCCAACTTCAGTTTCGCAAAATCGCACAGACATTTATTTCATTCCGCATCTGGAATCCAGAATGAAATTTATTATTTGCAAGTTTTCCATTCTGCAACCCGCATCCTAAAATTTCGGAATGCGGGATGATACACAATACTTGCAAAAATGCTCCCGCATCCCGCATTCCGAAATCTCTGATAATTGACTTCAATTACGAATGCTCAACCCGCTGTTGCCTGTACACTAATGCTTTGAATTTTTTTATATTATTAATAGTGCTCCTATTAGTTTCAAAATTCGATTTGTTTTTAGGTTTCAATTTTTTCAAATCTAGTTTCAGATTTTTGGTTGTAATAACACAATTCTGGTAGAATCTGATCCATCGGATCCTCCTAAAATGTTGTCGCACACTAGATAGTTTGTTGGCTAAAAGATGGATATTGGTGAGAGCAATTAAGTTAGTGTTTTAGTCTTCCACCTGAATGATTTTAGTTTTATATCTTAGTTAACCCAAATAACATTTTTTATTTATTTTTTAACTTTTCCCTATTCATGGAAACTTCAAAGCAAGGATAATTTGTTGATCCATTGCAAAACGTTCTCCATCCCTGAACCTGTTGCCCTTCTCACCCGGTGCGCTCCTCTTCACAGGTGAGAAAATTTTGCTTCCTGCATTGCTTTTACTAATTCCAACCCCTCTCGATTCCACAAAATTATATGCGTTTATTAATTCCAAACCCTTCCTTGCCTTGTCCCATACGAAAAAAAAGATTAAGGAATGGTTGTATTCATATGCAATGAGTCATTGAACCTGAGACCATATGTATATATAATAAATATTGATGAGCTTTGAAGAAGGTGCTTGTTCCCCTTAAAGTGCAATGAGATCTTTCCAAATCCTATCTACTTTTCTAGTAGGAAGCAGGAGGTTAATAAAACAATCTCGTGCTAGTATATGTATAATCCATGTATGTGAACCCCCGCCCTAATACTGGCCTCGTTCTAGGATATGTAGATTTTCCAGATGATGTTCCCGCATAGCCTATATAATGTTCCGGTTCGGGCATAAGTGGCAAAAGAAGTTGACCTTATTTGCTCTGCACCACTAGCAGGAAAGGAGGCCATAATCAATGTAGATAAAAGAGACACTGTCTATGTAATTTATATTTGTACCGGGACCAATCTGTACTCCTGATAAATATATGTATCCCAACCAATGGATGTCTTCAGATGTGTCTCTTACTGCCGGTGGGCGTGCCCCTAACCAATGCTCAGGGCTGATCAAAGAGCTTTGTGATAACCCGACCTCTGTCCCTCCCTTTCCTTCTAGCTTGGTTTGACCCCAGTTCTGGTTTTGGAGAGAGATCTAGCAATGCATCTAATCTGTGTTGTAGCTGTGTTGTAGCCGTATTCACTCACTAATTGGGAGTGACAATTAATATGCTGCATAAGCAGAAGGAAAATACAAGTTGCATGAAAGTTCGAAAAAGATATGGATGATGTCCAATGAATGCATCTCATGGCACACCAAAGTTATTTATTGAATACAAAATATATTGACAAAGGAATTCATTAAATACATCTCGGTTTAAGTCTCCCTGCAATTACCACGAACCTGCCTCTTTGGTCCTTGTCTTACCTACTTATCCTGCCTTTCTTTTCTCACAATTTTTTTGTGTTATTCTCCAAGTTTACTTTGGGTCACCGTCAGAGTATGTGGACATAAATATTTTTGAATCTATATGGTTTTGAAAACCGGAAGTATCTCTATGGAAGCCACTTCCATGATTTCTTCCTCTAACAAAGGGAGTTATATGTTTTTCCCAGCGTGATTGTCATCATTATATAGGAGTTATATGTTTTGCCCAGCGTGATCGTCATTGTTTCTTCTTGTTGCAAATCGTATTTTCTTAAAAGATATCTCATTGGTTTTTATGGGGCAATTTTTCTTAATCCTTTGTAACAAAGGTACGATTAACGGTGTTATGCATTTATGAAATAAATCTATTTTTATTTTTATTGTTCATTGTTCACTCGTTTTGAGCATGACATAATGGGAATCTCGTCTCAAAACTACCCAGCCCTTCAAAATCCAGCATGACATACATGCCTTTCTCTTCCACTACTTTGTTTTCCCATGGATGATATCACAATAATATCACCCTCCCAGTTACTAAGAACCGTGTCATAAATACCAAAAGTAATCAAATTTGTCAGAGATAAGCTGTTTGTATAACTCAGTTCCGGTGGCATTTGAAACCCATCCCTTAGGGCTAGTAGTCCATTGTTTTATGCTCGGGCTATTTGGATAGGAACAAGGCAAGCTAGACTGTGAATCCATGTTCCCATAGCCTTATTTTCCAAGCCCGGTAGATCAACTAAACCACGAGATATCCATGGTTCAAATATTTTTACATAATTTACTGTGAAAGGCTGATAATTTAACCGCTACTTCTGTTACTGTGACAGGCTGATGAGGTAAACTAATACTACTACTAATGTCAGGGGTTGATAATGTAACTGCTGCTGCTGTTGAAAGAAAGTAAGTATGAAAAATAGTTTGGTTACATTTTAATTGTTTAATTTGTTTTGAGCCTGGGGTATTGATGTTATTCATAAAAAAATAGGGTTTCTGAATGATATCGTTAGCTTTTATGTGCATATGAATGAATGCTGGTTATTAGATATTCTATTATGAAGATAAATATAAAATAAGATTTTTACTGCTAAAAGCATTCATGTCTGAGGAATATATGAATTATCCGTCACACATCCCCTGGAAAGCAAATATATTAGTAAATACAGTAATTTTATATATTTTTCTTTCTTTGTAATGCACATCATAAACATCCTTGTAAATGTGCTCAATACAAATTTGCAATCCTCCAATCCTAACGCTTATCAGATATAAAAGTTTATTTCATGAACATTTCTTTTTCCATTTCTATGTCGATGAGACAGTCAATTCATCCCGATACTCCTATACAGGAGTTATGAGATTCATGCACCTTTATCAAAATGATTTTCCTATAGAGGATTCTATGCAAATCATATTACATATAATATTATCAGAACATACAATATACAACTACATCATCTTGTTTACAATTAAAAAGAAAAATATTTGTTATTAATGCTCACAACTGACCAAACCAATCCAACGAGACTCAAAAGTACAACCTGCAACAATGCCAATGTAGGGATGCAAATAGGTATTTCATGTCCTATAAATTTACCCATAAGATGAAGTCTAACACAAGAGATTTACTCAACGAATTCCTTAAATAAATGCAAGCATATGTAGAACAAAATTTGTAGGAATTGCATATACAAAAACAATATGTTCTCTAAATTAAGCAAATTCAACTTTATGTTGTTTGAACTCATCTTTCCAGATCCAAATACCTTCGGAAAATTGTCATTTATATCATCATCCTTTGTGCACATCAATAGTTGGATACGAGTATTTGAGTGAGTTTTTCATAATTAGTTCTACCTTTTTTTCGGAACAAAGAATGCATTTGCTTCTCCGGCACACCCAGTAATTACATACTGAATTTTGGAAACCATAAAGCAAAATTGTGTCGGCATTCCTTTTTCTTTAAATAGATCGACCTGTTCGTCAACACCTTAAAACATTAACTTTAAACTTTTATTCAATGTCTATGATCTTGAATATGAAAAGAGACAAAATAGCATACTTTGTGAAAACAAACCAAGCTGTCATAATACATTTGGAGAATGATAGCAGATAAATTCTCTTATCATGCTATCATTGTGAAACTGTTTTCTTCAAGTAATCTACCTGCAAACTGTTGTTCATAATCCAATTGAAATCATCTCAAACATTAGTAAACATATTTCCCACCATACTTGAACTGTATCACGTCAAATGATACATATTTACAATCCGACCTTTGCTACACTGAAACTATTAAGGATTCGATCTCTTATATTGTTAACTCTAAGGGATTTTGACAAGCATTAATATGTGGAGATATAAGGAACCTCTAGAAAGCCTCAGGCTTTAACCCAAGTTGAAATGCTCTGATCATGAGACTCACCTACATTATTACATATAAAAGAGATTTTTTTATCCCGGTCCTCTACTCCTTAAATTATGAATGAAAGGTAGTTAACCTTTTACTTGCAACATATCAGCAACATAATAATAATGTGAGAGAAGTAACGATGTTTTTCGTAGCATATCATAGAATACTTTGGTGTGGCTACACTAAAGCATGCCATCTTAAATTACTTTATAATAGTAGGTGCATAACATCCAGCAATTTCAAATCGAATGCTGTTGTTCCTTTGATTGGAACCATCCATAGATAACAGCCTACGTAGTCTCATATATGTAATAGTTTAATCCATATAGGTGTTTTTGTAATGGTGTCATAAGAATCCCACCCACTGAATAGTATTTCTAATATTTGTTGCAAGGCTTATAAAAACAATGCTCATCCCTAGCTTCCAGGTTTAGTTTACACTGGTTAATCAACTAATGGACATCAATTCAATGTGGTATGCAAGAAAACAAAATGATATATACTTTAGATATGGGGAAGATAGCCTATTAAGACCCAATTCATCAACATTCTGATAAAGACCAAAATCATCAACGTTCTGATATTCTGATTAGGATATATACTTTAGATATTCTGATTAAGACCCAATTCATCAACGTTGGTCCCAAAGAAAAAAACGGATCTCGTTTCTTCATAAATTTCAGAATTTGTCAATTACTCAAAGCAACAAAATGGATAGGACCTTCATTTTAATTGTTGATACACGGACTCGAAAGTTTAGAGATATTTCCTTGGAGTTACATATGTTTCTTTGTTGAATTGCAGTAGCATGGCCTTCAAGGTCTCTTTTGGATGTGAACATTTCAAAAATTAGTTCTCTTCCATATCTAACAGGCCCACTTTCAGTCTGGGGTCCTTCAATCTTGTAAATAACATGACCAGCATGATAACCCCCAGTAAATTTGACCTACGTCGCTAAAAATATGAGCTTCTTATCACAATCTCTGCCTGCTAAGATCTTACTCAACTCTTTGTGCAGTTGATCAAACCTATCAATAGAACCAGAGTCACATAATTCTTCATGATGTTGTGAGGACGAAGCAATTTATTTAAATGATTAAATGATTTTGGTGCGTGTTTTCGCAACCCATCCCGCAATTTGAGGGATGCAAATTGGGAAAACTATTGAATAAACTTTTGATGGTTTTGTGATCCTGCATCCCGCAATTACGGAGTACGGGTTGCGGGAAGGTAAATAAATCTTAAAAACCACGTGTGACTCCGCATCCCGCAGGACCGTTCATCTATTATAATCCTAAATTGCTTGGAGGAATTTGTCTTCCTCTCTATGCAAGTTTTCTTGTAACACTCTAACCCTTTCTTCATAAATCTGAATGTACGCTATTTCACGGTTTCACGGTTTCTTCTCTATGCAATAGGTAATGAGAGCCGTATAAATCTGAATGTACGCTATTTCACGGTTTCTTCTCTATGCAATAGGCAATGAGACCTTTATAAATCTGAATAAAGTTTACTATGGCTTGTGCACTTCTGTACCCTATTTTGCCTCTTTTCATATTCAAGATCATAGACATTGAATAAAAGTTTAAAGTTAATATTTTAAGGTGCTAACGAACGGGTTGATCTATTTCTGAGACAATGGAATTCTGGCACAATTTTGCTTTATGTTGTTTCCAAAATTCCGTATGTAATTACTGGGTGTGCTGGAGAAGTAGATGGATTCTTTGTTCTGGAAAAAAGGTAGAACTAATTGTTAAAAACTCACTCTAATACTCGTATCCAACTATTGATGTGCACAAAGGATGTTGATATAAATAAAGGATGTTGATATAAATGACAATTTTCCGAAGGTATTTGGATTTGGAAAGATGAGTTCAAGCAACATAAAGTTGAATTTTCTTAATTTAGAGAACATATTGTTTTTGTATATGCAATTCCTACAAATTTTGTTTTACATATGCTTGCATTTATTTAAGGAATTCGTTGAGTAAATCTCGTGTTAGACTTCATCTTATGGGTAAATTTATAGGACATGAAATATCTATTTGCATCCCTACATTGGCATTGTTGTAGGTTGTACTTTTGAGTCTCATTGGATTGGTTTGGTCAGTTGTGAGCATTAATAATACATATTTTTCTTTTTAATTGTAAACAAGATGATGTCATTGTATATTGTATTTTCTGATCAATATTATATGTAATATGATTTGCATAGAATCCTCTGAACTCTGAATTTATTAAGCATTCAGAGGGATAATAAAAATCGGGCTATAGGCAGATCATTTTGATAAAGGTGCATGAATCTCATAACTCCTGTATAGGAGTACCGGGATGAACTGACCGTCTCATCGACATAGCAATGGAATACAAAATGTTCGTGAAACAAAATTTTATATCTGATAAGCGTTAGGATTGGAGGATTGCAAATTTGTATTGAGCACATTTACAAGGATGTTTATGATGTGCATTACAAAGAAAGACAAATATATAAAATTACTGTATTTACTAATATATTTGCTTTCCAAGGGATGTGTGATGGATAATTGATATATTCTTTAGACATGAATGCTTTTAGCAGTAACATTTATCTTCATAATAGAATATCTAATAACCAACATTGATTCATATGTACATAAAAGCTAATGATATCATTCACAAACCCTAATTTTTTGTGAATAGCATCAATACCCCAGGCTCAAAACAAATTAAACAATTAAAATGTAACCAAACTATTTTTCATACATACTTTCTTTCGACAGCAACAACAATTACATTATCAACCCCTGACATTAGTAGTAATATTAGTTTACCTCATCAACATGTCACAGTAGCAGAAGTAGTGGTTAAATTATCAGCCTTTCACAGTAAATTATGTAAAAAGATTTGAACCATGGATATCTCGCAGTTCGGTTGATCTATTGGGATTGGAAAATAAGGCTATGGGAACATGAATTCACAGTATAGTTTGCCTTGTTCCTATCCAAATAGCCCGAGCAGAAAATAATGGACTGCTGGCCCTCAGGGATGGGTTTCAGATGCCACTGGAACTGAGTTATATAGACAGCTTATCTCTGACAAATTCGATTCGTGAATCTGGAAACAAAGGAATGGTTTTACCTTTTCAACCTTTGGAGATGGCCTTTGACAATGTCAATTAGTATGTAGACATGCGCCAGGTATGTTAATCATCCCATCTCTTTGAATTAATTAATGTAAGCAAATGGGGGAACTGCTGTTGTTCCTGTGGAAGACGATGGTGAACATATGTGTAAAGGAGACGGCACAAATATATGAGCAGACCTGGCACTGAAGTTGAGCCCGTAATGAGGAAGAGGCCCCAGAAGCTCTCCATGTTTAGTCTCGAGTTCGAATTTGCTTACCACCCTGCGTTGTTGCAGTCTGTGTTATTGAAATATGCTTTCTGACTTCTCTGAGCTTCCAGGCTCTCTGAAATATTCAACAGGGATGTGGACATGTCTGATACCAGTGGAGATCCCTTCAGAAATTCCTGTCCATAAATAAAATCAAACTCGATGTATATTTCCAACAGCAAAAAAACTCCAATCTGTTACAAGTTAGCATTAATAGAAAACTGCGTGAGCATGACATGAAGTATCGCAGAACAACACTTCAGGAAGTACTGCAGGACAACATGCTATGAAAACTTAGTGAACCTGCCAACACCTGACACATGTTTAGCAGAAAACACTTGTCCATCCATCATTCGTCAAGCTACGGGGCACGTGTCAGAATTTCAATGACCAGGGAGACGAGGAATCTTCTGAGACTATGTCTCCATAGGGAAAACGCGTTAGGCTTAATTAATCTTCATTTTTACTTTATTAAAAATCCTTAGTAAATTGCCTCAAAATCTATCAATTAGAAGATATATCACTTTTTTCTTCATTTTACATTTAATATGGTCAAGGATACCAAATTTCCAACTTATATAACCTTTTATGAAATTATGTTCCATTTAATTACGCCATAGGCGTTTTCTTAATGAAAGAAGCTCTCCCAAAAGATTCCTCGTCTCCCTCGCCATTAACATCCTGACATGTGTCGCCTGATTATTGGTGAGTTTAATCGTTAAAATTTTCGGTTATTATATCCCGTGATTCGGTAGGGACTGAAGAAGGCGGCATGGAGTTGATCGGTTAAGTACACATTTTGAAAATGCTCAGGCTTTATTCTGTCTGTTCATATTCTTTCCACCTACCTTCTTCCTCTGCCAAGTCCATCTTATTTTAAACTTGCTCTGTGTTCTTTTTTATCGGTCTACCTCTACATTTGGCAGAGATTAAAGAATCAGAGAGAAAATGTAGGCTATTGCAGCAAGTACCATATTAAAAACTCACATATACATTTTTTTTATGGCAACAGAGGGTTTTCACGCCTTTGGAGAATTATTTTTCCACAGGTAGAGAAACTTTTCCACATGTAAATAAATATATATGGAAACCGAGAAAACTGATTTGCTCACTTCTCGATTTTAGATTTGCGATATTACTTAAATATTTGCATTTTTCTATTGTTTTTTAATGTTATATACAAATATTACTTAAACATTTGCATTTTCTTTTCTTTTGTTTTAATGTTATATACAAATATTATTTAAATATTTGCATTTTTTTAAATGTTATATACAAATGTTACTGTGAAATCGGCAAGCTGGAGAAACTAATATTACAAATGTTTATTGGTACACTCTAATATATATTGGATTCGAAACTATTTAGGGTTTGTAATGTACACTAGATAATAATGTAGTAATTTTTATTAAATAAGTAATGTAATGTGTACGATTTCCGGTTTGGTAAATCAAGATCGGAGATTAGGAAACAAACATTCAGTCGAAAAAGATGTGGTATTTTCCATTTCCGAGATTCGGAATATCGAAAATCAAGAGACAAAATTATTAACTAGAAATGACAATTCGGGTTTCAAACTATTATTTAAGTGGGTGGTGGAAGTAAATTATTTAAT
>LPNX010227929.1:682333-711208 GCA_001517045.1 Pseudotsuga menziesii
TTCTTATTTTAGGGTATTGGAAATCGAGAAAAATAATTTGCTCACTTCTCGATTTGCGATTTGCGATTTCGATATTACTTAAATATTACTAGGTATAAATATTACTTAAATATTTGCATTTTTCTATTGGTTTTTTAATGTTGTATACACATATTACTTAAACATTTGCATTTTTTTTTTTTTTTTAATGTTATATAGAAATATTATTTAAATATTTGCATTTTTTTAAAATGTTATATACAAATGTTACTCGGAAATCGAGAAGTTGGAGAAGCTAATATTACAAATGTTTATTGCTACACTCTAATATATACAAATTTTTTAGGGTTTGTAATGTACACTCGATAATAATGTAATTTTTAGGGTTTGTTTACTAATCTTGGATCCCAATTTAGCAAATCAGAAATCATACACATTACAATATTTATTTAATAATACACTGGGTTTAGGGTAAACATTATTTACAAATGTTTAGGGTTTGTAATGTACATTAGATAATAATGTAATGAGTTTTATTAAATAAATAATGTAATGAGTAGGATTTTCGATTTGCTAAATCGGATCGGAGGTTGGGAATTATTAATTTTTCCAGAGGTAGAAAAACTTTTCCACATGTAAATAAATATATATGGCTAGGTATAAATATTACTTAAATATTTGCATTTTTCTATTGTTTTTTTAATGTTATATACAAATATTTCTTAAACATTTGCATTTTTTAAATTTTTTTATAATGTTATATACAAATATTATTTACATATTTGCATTTTTTAAATGTCATATACAAATGTTACTAAAAAATCGTGAAGCTGGAGAAGCTAGTATTAGAAATGTTTATTGGTACACTCTAATATATATTGGATCCAAAACTATTTAGGGTTTGTAATGTAAGGAGGATAATAATGTAATGATTTCCATTAGCTAAATAATGTAATGTGTACGATTTTTGATTTGCTAAATCAAGATCGGAGATCAGGAAACAAATATTCAATCGAAAAAGATGTGGTGTTTAAAGATTGCCAATTTTCTATTTCTTATTTCCCATTTTTGGGTATTGGAAAGAGAGAAAACTAAACTAATTTGCTCGCAGATATTACTTAAATATTACTAGGTATAAATATTACTTAAATATTTTCATTTTTCTATTGTTTTTTTTATGTTATGTACAAATATTACTTAAACACTTGCATTTTCTTTTGTTTTGTTTTTAATGTTATATACATATATTATTTAAATATTTGCATTTTTTTTAATGTTATATACAAATGTTACTCAGAAATTGGGAAGCTCGAGAAGCTCAAATTACAAATGTTTATTGGTACACTCTAATATATACAAAATCTTTAGGGTTTGTAATGTACACTAGATAATAGTGTAATTTTTAGGGTTTGTTTCTTTATCTCCCATAATTGGAAATGTACACATTACATTATTTATTTAATAATACATTGGGTTTAGGGTAAACATTATTTACAAATGTTTAGGGTTTGTAATGTACACCCGATAATAATGTAATGAGTTTATTAAATAAATAATGTAATGTGTACGAAATGACTATTCCGGTTTCAGAAATCCAAAGTATCTATCTCATATTTCTTTTATCTTATTTTCGATTTCCGAAAACAGAAGTCCCAAATAATGGTGTACTTGAGAATAATAGAACTTAAATCTATGAGATAATTAAATGGTATAATAATAACAATTATGCATATAAAATACATAACATGCTTCTATAGATTTAAAAAATTGTTTTTTACCTAATTTTTTATATATTTAAATCGATAGAAGCATGTTATGTATTTTATATGAATATTATTTAATAAACAAATAAATAAATAACTTGAATAATATAAATAAATATAAATAAATATGAATAATGTTAATGTTATGAATATGTTTTTTAAATAATAATAAATAAGGTTATGAATATGTGTTTTTTAATAAATATATAATGAATATTTATATATTTATTTTTAACTAGACAAAATTATTAACTAAAAATGACAAATGACAATTGCAGTTTCAAACTATGATTTAAGTGGGTGGTGGAAGTAAATTATTTATTGATCAATATATATAGAGAGAGAGGTTGTTTGTCATTTCATTTTATAAAGATGTTTTTTAAAATTTAAATTATAAGTAAATATTATTTAAAGATTACCGATTTTCTATTTCCTATTTACCATTTTCAGGTATTGGAAACCGAGAAAAATAATTTGCTAGCTTCCCTATATTACTTAAATATTACTAGGTATAAATATTACTTAAATATTTGTAATTTTCTATTGTTTTTTAATGTTATATACAAATATTACTTAAACATTTGCATTTTCTTTTGTTTTTTTTAATGTTATATACAAATATTATTTGAGTATTTGCATTTTTTTAAATGTTATTTTCAAATGGAAGCTTGAGAAGCTAATATTACAACACTCTAATATATATTGGATCTGAAACTATTTAGGGTTTGTAATGTACACTCGATAATAATGTAATGAGTTTTATTGAATAAATAATGTAATGCGTACGATTTCCGATTTGCTAAATCTGGATCAGAGATTGGAAAACAAACATTTAGTCGAAAAAAATGTGGTGTTTCAAGTTTCCAAGATTTGGAATATCGGAAATCGAGAATAGGGAAAGCAAACAAAATTATTAGCTAGAAATGACAATTCCGGTTTCAAAGATCCGAAGTATTGGAAAATCCTGTCTCATATCTTATTTCCCGATTTCCCAAAACGAAAATCTAAAATAATGATATACTTGAAAATAATAGAGCTTAAATCTATGAGATAATTAAATGGTATAATAATAACAATTATGCATATAAAATACATAACATGCTTCTATAGATTTAAAAAATTGTTTTTTAACCTAATTATTTATATAGTTAAATATATAGAAGCATGTAAGGTATTTTATATGAATATTATTTAATAAACAAATAAATAAATAACTTGAATAATATAAATAAATATGAATAATGTTAATGTCATGAATATCTTTTTTAAATAATAATAAATAACATTATGAATATGTGTTTTTAAATAAATATATAATGAATATTTATATATTTATTTTTAAATTTGGTTATTTAAAAAGAAAATTTCATTATTTAAACAAACTAGACATATGAAAAAATAAATAAATATATATTCATTATTTAAAAAAACCTTTTTTGTTGAATAATAACTTGAAAAACATCTAAATCACCTTTAAAACCAAGTTAATATTCAAACCATCAATATCACAATATGGTTCCCATGATGTCACCCATCAATTGTCTATTGCAAATTCCAAACATTATAAAAAGGATTTTGTGATAACCAAAAGTCATAAGCATTATCATTTTTTTTCTAATCGAGTTGTTTGTGAGGTGCTGTAATCCATTGCCATGGCAGAAAGGCAAGTAAGCATAGAGCTGTTGAGAGTTTCTACAGTGGTACTGAACATCCCTACTCTAAATCGCTGCATGTTCCTCTCCAATATCGATTTGATCTAGATTCCCATCAACAAGGTACATGTAGGCTTCTCTTTTATAAAACAAGCTACCAGAAGAATGAATTTTCCGCGTAGGTAGATATGCTTAAAACGAGCTTGTCATTAGTTCTCGTGGATTTCTATCCCTTGGGGGTTCGGTTGGACATTAAAGGAGAAAAACAATCTGGTCTGCTAGAAGTTGACTGCAACGATGCCAAAGTCGAATTCATTGAAGCTTCGATTGATATGGATTTCTAGGACATGGAAAATCAAGATTTTTCAGTACAAAAGTTTTTTCAAGAAATTCACTCCCAAACATGATCACAGTTTGAACCATGAAAGCTACGACGCGCCACTTCTCTCCATACAGGTACTCAAAATGCTCTCGGTTCTTAATTAACACAAATCCTCTGCTCTGAGATATATGAAATATCTGTTCATGGGTTCATGAAATTATAGTTAACCAATAACATATTGGTATTAGGTATTCACCCATGCATTTAGCTAGATTAGGTTTTTTATATTCCACACACTTGGCTGTAGAATGTGAACGTACTGCCTCTCTGCAGCCCAATAGTAAAACAAAGTAATAGTAATTTTTTAAGTGAAATTGGTACTGCAGGTTGAATTTCAGTTGGGTCCCTGATTCTGCTATCTTGATTATGTCCCGTATACCACAACTATTTATACGACCGATGCTGTGCGTGAATGGATTGATGGACTCAATGGATTGATTTTCAGTTGGGGTCAATATATTTACACGTCTCTTCATTGAGCAAGTGAACTGATGAGGTATTGAAATATATTTATGACAATATATTTATAGTGATATATGTTTATGAATAACAACAACCAGAGTAATGAAATATGTTAATGTGAATTATTTTGTTTTTTATATAATCATTTTAGTCTGGTCACATGATTATGTTACATTGCAATTTTTTTTTAATGCCCTGTTTCATTCCACGAGAAAAAATAACCAACACGATATGGAGATTATGGTAACTGAAGATTGTATTTCGCTATTGCTACACGGTGCTATCAACCTTTTCCCGTCGGTATAGGTTTCTTCAGTGAACAAGTGAATCCAAGGTAAAATGCTTGTTGAGACTAGATACAATGAAGATAATACAACTAGGTTGACCTATACATCTTTGTAGTATGGGTTGTTTGCCATTTTGTATTCAAGGGCAGTAAGAACACGTGTTCGACTAACAAATAGTTCATATGGATTGTTTGTAGAGTTGCATTTGCGAACAACAAGGATGTCAGATTTTGATATTAAATGGGGCAGGTACAACATTTCTTTTGAGATCGACAATGTCGCAAATAGGATATTGCGGAATAAAAAATCAGAACATATGGTCTTCCTTAACGAAAAACATACGATACAGGATTTTGAGAATCCCAAATATCGAAAATAGGAAATTGGAACATGTGCACTTTCTGATTTGAACACATACAATATTCGGAATCCGTATTGTCGAAATTCGAAAATGCGCAAATCGAAAATTGGAATATTGGTTTTCCTTATTCCAAAGCACAGTATTTTCCAAAATTCGATATCTCAAAAATCAGATTAATCAAATATATTTATAGTGATATATGTTATTTAATAAAAACAAAATCCGACATGTCGAAGATCGGATTAATGAAATATATTTATGAGAATATATTTATAGTGATACATGTTATTGAATAACAACAACGAGAGTAATGAAATAAGTTATTGCCTAGGCCAGCAAATTCTTTGAAGAAAACCACCTATTTTCAGAAACCTTTTGTCTTGCATTGACTACAGCTTCAACTGAATCGCACATAGCCTCCCATGTCTTAATGCCAACTTCAGTTGTTTTTAGGTCTAACTTGTCTAAGATTCGCAAGCCATTAGGTATTCCTTAATATGCTTTTTGCCAACCTCCTAATGAAAAAATAACGATCATGATTTGGAGACCACAGGGTGAATTGATGAGATAATGTATCATTGCTATTTCGAGCCAATGAAGATAATGCAACTAAGTTGACTTGTACATCCTTGTAGTATGGGTCGTTTCCATTTTGTATTCAAGGGCAGCAAGAACATGTGTTCGACTAACAAACAATTCATATGGATTGTTTGTAAAGTTGCATTTATGAACAACAAGGACATCAAGTTCTTATATTAAATGGGGGAGGTATAAGGATGCAATTAGCGGAGAAATAAGTTATGCGAAAATAATACGAACAGTTAAAATAAAAACTCAAAATTGAGGTTTTTCGGTTTCGGATATCCCAACGTCGAAAGTCGGAAATACTATCTAAGGTTTTTCTTCCGAGATCAGAAACGAGATCAGAAATGTCGCAAACCGAATCTTGCGGAATAAAAAATCAGAACATATGGTGTTCCTTAATGAAAAACATAGGACATAGGATTTTTGAAATCCCAAATATCGGAAATAGGAAATCATAACATGCACAGTTCCTGATTTTAACACATACAATATTCGGAATCCGAATTGTCAGAATTTGAAAATGCGCAAATCGAAAATTGGAATATTGGTTTTCGTTATTCCTAAACTTATTATTTTCCGAAATCCGACATGTCGAAAATCGGATTAATGAAATATATTTATAAGAATATATTTATAGTGATATATGTTAATGAATGTTAATGAATAACAACAAAATACGACATGTCGAAAATCGGATTAATGAAATATATTTATGAGAATATATTTATAGTGAAATATGTTATTGTGAATTTTTTTTTTTACATATCCATTTTAGTCTGGTCACATGGTTATGTTACATTGCAATTTTTTTTTCATGCCCTGTTTCACTCCATAGGAAAAAGTAACGATCACGATTTGAAGACTATGGTAACTGAAGATTGTATTTCATTATTGCTACACGGTGCTGTCAACCTTTGCTAGTTACCTTTGTCAATATTGTATTTCACTATTCCTCCCTGCAATAGCCTGCATTTTCTCTCCAATTCTGGCTTTATGATTTACTGCACCATTAATTTATGTTATTTACATTTTTCATGAACATATAGCCATAAATTCAACCAAAACCCCGAAATAGAAAATAGGAACTTCAACATTTATTTATTTGAAAATAGAAAACTTTCGAGATCCGAAATGTCAGAAATAGGAAATAGGGACACAAGCAATTATTTATTTCAACACAGCATTTCTAGATTCCAAAATGTCGGAAAGCAAAAATTCACATCCTAAATGTGGCAAATCGAAAAAAATGGTATGATGTGAAATGTGGCAAGTCGAAAATACTATCTACAATATTTCTTCCGAGATCAGAAACCAAGATCGAAAATGTCACAAATCGAATCTTGCAGAATTGAAAATCGGAACATATGGTGTTCCTTAATGAAAAACATAGGACATAGGATTTTCAAAATCCCAAATATTGGAAATAGGAAATCAAAACATGCACAGTTTCTGATATGAAAACATACAATATTCGGTATTTGAATTTTTGGAATCGAAAATTGGAATATTGGTTTTCCTTATTCCTAAACATATTATTTTCTAAAATCCAATATGTCAAAAATTGGTTTAATGAAATATATTTATGAGAATATATTTATAGTGATATATGTTAATGAATAACAACAAAATCTGACATGTTGAAAATCGGATTAATGAACTATATTTATGAGAATATATTTATAGTGATATATGTTAATGAATAACTACAACCAGAGTAATGAAATATGTTATTTCAAATTATTGTGTTTCTTACATATCCATTTTAGTCTGGTCACATGATTATGTTACATTGCAAAAAAAAATTTGCATGCCCTATTTCATTGCACAGGAAAAAATAACGATTACGATTTGGAGACTCGTAATTGAAGATTGTATTTCACTATTGCTACACGACGCTGTCAACCTTTTCCAGTTACCTTTGTCAATATTGTATTTCACTATTCCTCTGTGCAATAGCCTGCATTTTCTCTCCAATTATGGCTTTATGATTTACTGCACTATTAATTCATGCTATTTACATTTTTCATGAACATATAGCCATTAATTCAACCAAAATCCGGAAATAGGAAATATGAACTTCTTCATTTATTTATTTGAAAATAGAAAAATTCCAAGATTTGAAATGTTGGAAATAGGAAATAGGGACATGAGCAATTATTTATTTCAACACATAGCATTTCCAGATTCCGAAATGTTGGAAATTGAAAAATCCGCATCCTAAATGTGGCAAATAAAAATTTGGGGAATCGAAAATTGAAACAATTGGTGTTCCTTATTGGAAAACATAGAACATAGATTTCTGAATATGGAAATGTTGGATTTTGGATTCTGAATATGGAAATGACGACTTGGGGTTTCCTCATGCAATTTCGAAACGTTTATATTTCAAATAGATACAAACCAGAGTAATCAAATATGTTAGTGAATAACAACAATCAGAGTAATTAAATATGTAATTTGGATAATTGAAAAATACATAGGTGAAACAGGTTTCTTTCTTAACATACAAATATGCAAGCTAACATCAGTCTCCACAAATTGTAACAATTTAGAGGCCAAAATATCTGGCAAATTTTGAGCCACAATGATTAAACATAATGCAAACTGAGATTATAATAAGCATGAACTTACCGGAGAAATAAGTTATGTGAAAACAATATGAACAGATAAAATAAAACCTCAAAATCGAGTACATCACGCTGTGGTTAAATTTCTCGGTTCTTCTATCCTGTGATCTGACAACGACGGAACAGGGCGGCATGAAGTTGATCGGTTAAGCACATGTTCTGAAAGCCTGCTACAGGTGTTTTTGTTCATGATTGATTGATTGTCGTTAAATTTTGTGCACTTGAATTGGGTCCCTGATCTTGGGTCCTTGTTCCCAGTTGGTGTTTGTTCGACAATTGGCTTGCGTGTTTTCACTACACTCGTTCACCATGGGTTCAGGAAATTTTTATTTTTATAGGCTTTCGTTGTAAAAATATCAGAAATAGGAAGTCGGAACATGCACAACTAGGCCAATTTTTGAGGCTGAGCAATTAAACATAACGCAGAGCGAGTTCAAAATAACAGGTTTCACAAGCATGAGCTACTGCTTCCAATTATATACAATGATCGTGTAGAATACGAACACTCAAAATAAAGCCTGAAACAAAAACAATTATTATTTGTTTATGATAAATGGGCGTCTCAATATGGAAAGAGGAAGTTCGACATTTATTTATTTGAAAATAGAAAACTTCTGAGATCGAAATGTCAAAAATAGATAATTGGTACATGCGCACTTCTTTATTTGAAGACTTAGCATTTCGAATTTGCGAAATGTCAAAAATCAGAAACTCAGTTCTTGCGGAATTTGCAATTGGACATAGGACATAGGATTTTCGAAATCTTGTTTCTTAATGCAAAATTGAAATCCCAAAAATCAGAAATTGGAGGTTGGAACATGTGCAGTTTATGATTTGAACACGTACAATATTCGGAATCCTCATTGTCGAAAATAAAAAAATGTGCAAATCCGAAATTGGAATATTGGTGTTCCTTATTCCAAATTATAGTATTTTCCGTAATTCAACATGTCGAAAATCGGATTAATGAAATATATTTATAGTGATATACATTAATGAATAAGAACAACCAAAGTAATGAAATATGTTATTTCGAATTATTATGTTTTTTACCTATCCATTTTAGTCTGGTCACATGATTATGTTACATTGCAATTTTTTTTTTGCATGCCCTGTTTCATTCCATAGGAAAAAATAACGACTACGGATTTGGAGACTGGTAATTGAAGATTGTATTTCACTATTGCTACACAGTGTTGTCAACCTTTGCCAGTTACCATTGTCAATATTGTATTTCACCACTCATCCCAGCAACAGCTCGGATTTTCTCTCCAATTATGGATTTATGATTTACTGCACTATTAATTCATGCTATTTACATTTTTCATGAACATATAGCCATGAATTCAACCAAAATATGGAAATAGGAAATAGGAAATTCAACATTTTTTTATTTGAAAATAGAAAACTTTCGAGATCCGAAATGTCGGAAATAGGAAATACTTGGTTATTCATTTAAACAGCGTTGCTGTGTTTTAATTGAATGTGACTCTTGCTTTTTCTGCATAAATATTGTGGCTTGTATTGGTTATGTCGTGCATGTCAATAAAATGTTAGGTATTATTTTTTTGCCTAATTGAAATTGTTGCTTATGAGATAGTGAAACACCCTTCCTATGTTTCAATTGACTCGTACTCCCTTGTTGTGTTTAAAACCACGTTTAGAGACCAAATTTCAGCCAAATTTACAGGGAGACCGATGAAAAATAACAGAGAGCGAATTTAAAACATGCATCAACTTAGCGGAGGAATAACTTATGTGAAAATAATACAAATAGTAAAATAACATGTTCCTTACTGGAAAACATACGACATATATTTCTGATTTCCGAACTGTCGCACATTGGCAATAGGAAGATGGACATGTTTGTATTTAAACACATAGGATTTATGTATATGTCACAAAATCAGAAGATTTTGAACCTTGCTTAATTTGCACGTATTCCTTAGTTCTTCATTTAGTATGCTTATTAGATGGTGAAACACTGTTGTCGTGTTTTAATTGAATGTGACTCTTGCTTTGTTGCAAAAATATTGTGGTATGCATTAGTTATGTCATGCCTCTCAATAAAATGTTAGGTATTAGTTATTTGCCTAATTGAAAATGTTGCTTATGAGATGGTGAAACACCCTTCCTGTGTTTTAATTGACTCTTACTCTCTTGTTGTGTTTTAATTCGATGTTACTCTTGTTGTGTGAAAAAAGGGTTGTGACTTGAATTGGTTATGTACCTTCATAATAGTGTAATACTCATGCTATGTCAATAAAATTATAGGTATTAGTATTTATGATATACTTGTTTTAGGTAATGAACTTAGACTAAATGTGCAAGGTCACTACAAATATTTGCTGATATGTCTTTCATTATCGTTCTCCAGTACTGGTCATTTAAAAGTTGTTGTTTAAAGCTTATAAGGTCAATATACATTATCAAGTTTAGAGACCAAATTTCCTCCAAATTTACAGGGAAACCGATGAAAAATAACAAAGC
The DNA here is from genome assembly GCA_001517045.1 of Pseudotsuga menziesii. Lineage (NCBI taxonomy): Eukaryota > Viridiplantae > Streptophyta > Pinopsida > Pinales > Pinaceae > Pseudotsuga > Pseudotsuga menziesii. The sequence goes on from LPNX010227929.1 coordinate 692,922, forward strand.
GATTTTAAAATAGGCATGAACTTAGCAGAGGAATAACTTATTTCGGATTCCGAAATCTCAGAAATAGGAACACCGACATGTTCCTATTTGAACACAGGATTTCTGGATATGTAGCAAAATCGTAAATCGAAAACTAGCATGTTCCTTATTGGAAAAAATACGACACACATTTTTGAATTTTAAAGTGTCGGAAATTGGAAATAGGAACATGGACATGTTCGTATTTTAACACATAGGATTTCATTTTAAAATCCGCATCCTAAATATGGAAAATCGAAAATTGGGGAATCGAAAATCGGAACAATTGGTGTTCCTTATTGGAAAACATAGAACATAGATTTCCAAATATGGAAATGTTAGATTTTGGATTATGAATATGGAAATGATGACTCGCGGTTTCCTCAGGTAATTTCGAAATGTTTATAGTTCAAATAGATAAAAACCAGAGTAATCAAATATGTTAATGAATAACAACAACCAGAGTAATTAAATATGTAATTTGGATAATTGAAAAATACATAGGTGAAAAGGGTTTCTTTCTTAACATACAAATATGCAAGCTAACATCAGTCTCCACAAATTGTAACAATTTAGATGCCAAAATATCCGGTAAATTTTGAGCCACAATGATTAAACATAATGCAGACTGAGATTATAATAAGCATGAACTTAGCGGAGAAAAAAGTTATGCGAAAACAATATGAACAGTTAAAATAAAACCTCAAAATCAACGTTTTCCGATTTCGCCTACCCCAACATCGAAACTCAGAAATACTATCTTCGACATATCCCGATTTGAACACATAGAATATCCAAAAATGCGCTAATCGGAAAATAGAATATTGGTGTTCCAAACGGGTAAATAGGAAAATTATTAAAAAAATATTTATTAACATTGTTGACTTATATGGAACTAATAGGACGACAACAAGAGAGAGCGAGGGAGGGAGAGAGAGAGGGGGGGGGGGAGCGAGAGGAAAAGGGAGAGAGAGAGAGAGAGAGAGAGAGGGATACTTACAATTCACAATCCGAACTGGCGATAGTTCCCATGTAGTCGATTCGATCCCTTAGGTGTATATATTTTGTTTTTAAACAGATTGTTCTTGAGTTTTTATAATTGCGATTTGCATAAAACCCTAATTTCTGTAATTTATTTTAAGTTGAATGATTCAATGGCATCGCTTTAGATTTAAATATTCAGCAATGTTTGGCCATTTTCAAATGGCACCTCGTTCTTTAAGTTGGCTTGTGATTTTGGGACTTGGTTGTCATTTTGTTTATTTAGACATAGTCACATATCTATACTTTCCGCATCTTTTTGTATGATTTTTATTAAAATTATTTATTACCATTGTTGACTTATATGGAACTAATAGGATGACAACAAGACCTTCAATTTTACATAAGGTGAAAATTCCGATTTCGGATTCTCCAAAATAGGAAAAGTAGATAGAAAATAAATAGAAAGCAATCTCAGCGATATCCGAAAAGAGAACAGTCGGAAATTGAAAAATCGGGTAAACAACATGCCATTTTAACAAAACTGAAATCAGAAAGGACATTTCCTTATTGAAAATGATAAGATTTCATGATCCAAACATAAAACGAACTTCGACAAACATACAACAAATGCATTTCTGCTTCCCAATTTCGGAAATCGGAAATGGCAATCAAGAAACACAACTTGGAAAAAAAGTTAACATTTATTATGAAAATCAAATTTAGTCATAAATGTCTTGAGGTAAAATCTCAGAAATAACTATTATTAAATGGTAATTTCCAGTCTCCCAAGTTAGGTAAAAAAGGTTCAATTGCAGAAAGACACAATATTTTTACCCTCTCGACGTTTCTTTGCACCTCTTGGTGCAAATGCTAGTTTTTGCTACAACCTAAATTAGTGTATGAGACATCTTTGTTGAGGGTACATGAGATCTCTGTATTTGTGAGAAATGAAATTTATTATGCACAATAATTTGATTGTTAAAGTGTATGAAGACATGCATACCCTATTCCTTATAGATTTAAATAATAATCTCTTAAAGTAAAATTGATGTAACTTTACATCAAATTGAAAATTAAAAAATAAATAAAACATACATATACTAATTATTAAACTATTATGATTTATAAAATATGTTTATAATAAAAATTTGCAATAAAAGTTTATGTTGGGCCTTCTTTGTTGGAGCATGCCAAAGACCTAAGAACAACACAGCTATTGGGGGCATGCTTTCTCTTTAATTAATTTTTGTTTACTTTCGAAGCAAATTGGAATAGGGGCATAAAAAACTCTACAAAATTGTTAGCTTTGCACTCTTTACTAAGACTTTCTTGGGAGGAAGGAGTCGGGGACATTAAGGTCTATGGGACTCGACTCTAATGTCAATTACACAAATGATAAAATTATTTTAAGCAATATATATTTGCAAACTATAGGCACAAGACTAAAGGAGATTGTGGGGGATTTCAATATATTTTTTTATCAATCACACATATAGAGAAATAAATATTCAAGTTGATCAACTCTCGAAGCAAGGTTTGTAGCTAGATCCCGGTACCATAATACAATCATCTTTTTGAGGGAAGATCAATCAAATGACTCGATATAGACATAATTTTTTTATGAATGAACCAGTCATTGTTTTGATTTATGTTTTTTTTATATTAAGGATTAAATTGTAGCCATTGAAAATATTATGGTAAAAGATGAAGATAATATTGAATATTATGTTGTTCTTGATCATAACTGTGAAAGTTTTGATAGTTGGAAGAATAATGTAATCTGATGATTTTGAAAGATATATAGCTCAGTGACAATTAACTTTAGGATATTAATTATAAGATTAATTTGATTTCCTTTACCTTAATATTAAGTACTCTAGTTATGTTATGTTGCGTAATTTATTTCTAAATTTTTGTATTATTAAAGAATGGGAAAAACAAATCAATTATATAAATCTCAAGAATCACAACACATAAGTTCTATTTGTAAATCTAAAAAATCACCACACGTAAATTCTTTTTTTTTAAGTGTGGTTCACAAACCCCCCAGGGGGATGCTACATCGACGGGAAGAATTCATAAGGGAGGGGGGGTTTACCCTAAGGGGCCTGACCCCTCGCGCTGATTACAGAGCTAACCCGATGGGGACATCAAGTGAGGCCCTTATATATCGATGTATAGTCACCTAGGGATTTGACCCCGAGACCTTCTGCTCACAACTTACAACACTCAACCACTTGAGCTAGCCCACCAGGCTAGACCATTGTTCTTTTTTTTTTCAAAACTGAAAAAATCTATACTTGTATTAAAAAGTATATGTCTACCTAGACAAAAGTACATTATATAGAAAACATGGTCTCCCCTAGAGACAAAATATAGTCACCATATGTCCATCCGATAATTCATACATCCCATTTACCAGGCCCATAGACCAGCAAATATAGAAAAACAATATTGAAACATAAAACAATCCTATCCCCATAGGCAACCAGATATGCCACCAAAATACCACCCTCCATAAATGATAAGAGCATATATAGAAAAAATCAAACCAACTGACAATAAACTGATATAATAAGTCGTAGATAAATGCCGCAAATATGGTCGCATCATCAAGTGTAAGATCATCCATAGGTATGTTTGCTAATGCAACAAGAGGTTGAATCAACAACATATATTCACGGTAACCCTTTCAAGTATCCACATCTAGTTAATCACAAAAAATTACTAAAAGTTATGTACCTCTGTGTAGTAGCAAAAAATATCAAAAAATATCATCTCATATGTCTCGCAAAATGTGGTGGCATAAATGATGAGGAGGGGGGAAAGATAATAAGACAAATCCGGGGAAAAGAAGGAATCGACCTCAACGAGCTAGTAAATATTTCTCAGTCCTTATTCCGATAGAGAACCATCTTTTAGAATTTTATGGAATATGATGCCTTCCTGCCTCCTGAGTGCGTCATTTGATAACTTATCGACATGCACATTGATTTCTTTATATATATGCTCAAAACTTATATCAGTGAACTGTTGTTTTAGGACTGAGATATTTTCAAGCCAACAATTTATAGAAAGACCCTGTAGCTTGTTCTTCCCATGATCCAATCAATCAATCTTAGAGTCGCCAAAAACTCTAATATCTTATTTGTAACATTGCTCAAGAAACAATGGATCCCTTCCATAATTGATAATTGATGGGATGATACTCAATGATCTTATGATTATTTTCAATGATTAATGAGTTCATGCACCTCTTGGGATTATAGAGGTTGACAAAAATCACAAGACTTTGTGTTTCAAAGCCAATTTACATAGTATGTTGAGTTTTTACTCTACAATTCAGAATTCATTATGCAAGATGTAGTAAATTGAACTGTCGTTTTATATGTTTTATGTTAATTTAAAGTTGGATTGTATATATATGTGTTTATGTCTATGTTCATATATTTTAAATATTAAATATTTATTATATATGTAAGAAGTATATGGAGTCATTGTGTTTATATGCTTTATGTTTCTAGTGTGAGCTATTACTCACATGGAATCAAGAAGCACATGGAATCGATGTGTTTATTTTCTCTATGTTTTTAGTTGTTTGGCAGATATTAGTGTTTCTAGTTTTGTTGTGGATATATGTGCCTAATCTCACATTGGCCTTTGGTGTTTTTTACTCATGTATTCCAAGTCGTGGGTTTATATGCTCTACAATCTTTAGGATTTTGTTGTGGGCACATGTGCTTGGAACTATATATTCAAGTGTGAAATCTAGGCATATTCAAGTATGGAATCTACGCATGTTTTGTTTCGAGTATATGTATTCAATTTTTTGTTCATATTCAAGTGTGAAATCTTAATCTTTTATTGTAATATTCTACAAGGTTTGTATCTAAAAGTTTTGCTTAGTAAAAATTGTTTAAAATGAGGTTTTGGACTTTTCTTATTGGCATTTATATTTGTGTTGTGAGGAATGAAATTCAAGAGTAAATTAACATGACTTAACAATAAAACTTTATAAAGCTCATAACTTGTTATTGACAAGTATGAGTTGCTAGTAAATAGTTAAGTCACGTAACTAGGTTAACTTGCACTACAAATGCACATCTTTACCATTGAGAAATACACCTTATCCCTTGAGAGGGTGGGGGGTGAAGGTGTGCATTTGTGTGCACAAATGCACACTTTCACCTCTGGTTGAATGGAACAAATGCACACCCTCACATCTAAGAGTGCAGGTATGGGAGGTGAAGGTTTACATTTGTGTAGGCAAATGAAATTTTGTTGAATTGACGATTCATTTAAACTCTATTAATAAGCAATATGTATAAAGCTTTGATACAAAAATATGGGCCGCAATCAAATCCTCCAAAAGCATCATCCAAAACACAAAATATGTGCATTGGTTTAATCCAAAGCATCCATTGTCATCAATATCAATACAAACTTATCACTCACATAAAACAAAAGTATGTGAGGTAACAAAGCTTGAGCTCCATCTTGCTTGCCTTTATTTCCTTTGTGTTTATTGACATCTAGGTAGTATGTACCCTTGATCTAGGAATCAAAGACATCAATGATAATGAGTTGCTGACAATCTTCAACAGGAGTTATAGTACCATCTCCATCATCTTAATAAGAAGAGTTATATGCATCTATTCATTTTCCAACGGAGATTCCTATCACCGGTATAATTGAAGAAGTGTGCTATTGAGGAACAAGAATAATGCCACTTTCCTTGGAGGGAGCAATGGGGGATTGTGATTATTAGAGGGTGCAATTAGCTTGGGATGTTAATATTTCCATAGGGGGCTTGGAAGGCTCTTCCTTCTTTGGAGCATTGATTGAATCCTTCCACCAAATGGGGCATCGGGAAGGAAATAATTGTTTCCAATTACATTGCATGTGACCCTATGCTTTTAGAGAGGAAGTCCCTAGATGGCCATGTTCAAAACAGTCCTTGCATCAAAAGGCACTACACACGTAATTCATCCCTTAGGCTTAAGTGTAGTTACCACATCGGAATAAAATTTGATTGGGAAGAGCATATGCATATGCAAGCAAATGTAGTTGCACATTTGGCCCTAGTGACATCACTAATAAATTGTACTCACCTAATACCCTTCTAATAACTTCAAGGGATTGAGGTCTCATTATAACTATAGGGGAAATTCAACTATCTTACGCAAAGCATAACTAAGGATAGGGACTTGGTGTGAAGGAAAAACTTCAACTACCATGACTTCATGATTAAATAAGCTCCTCATAGAAACCTTGACCCTCACATTACAACTTCTAATTTATTCTTAACATAATTAAACTCAAGAGCAAAGAAGCCTTTGGTTGCAAGATGAAGCACCATAACTTTTCTGAGAAAAGGCCCTAAGATTCCTTGATCCAACCTTGTAGTTATTTGAAATATGGACAAAACACAACGAGTCTATAGTTCACTTGGTGTTCCTTGACATGATGAATCTCTTGTTCAACCTAGTTGAACTCCAAACAATATCAATGACTACCACCTTCTCCGTGCAAAAAATTTAGGAGGGAGGCAAAGGAGAGGTTGAAAGCACCAAATCGAGTATAGTTCCAAAACCCTTCAAGCCAGACAAGAGAACAAATTCTTTGAAGGATAGGTTGGAGTTATCCATTGCACATTTCAAGATCTTGGTAAAAGGGCAAAGCTCACCCTTCGACCGTTGGTCAAGTATTTGTAGAGGACCCCTGACCTACATGTTGTTTTTATTTCCAACTCAAAGTGTGGGATTTTGAAAATCCACAGAGGAGGCCATAAAGACCTTAGTGACTATGGGTTGTAGAGGAGTATATGTTCATATGCTTGGTCGTCTATGGAGGTAGCAAAGGCAACCTCAACCATGACTTGTTGTATTCGGTATGTAGGCATAGGAGTAGAGGTAGGCGTGAGAGGATGAGGAGGCAAGAGTATACCCTTATTTCTTCCCATCGAAGAATAACCCAACATCGTCCATGAGTCAACCATGGGGAAAAATTTAAGGATCCATAATTTTCTTAAAGTGTCTAAACCCCTTGGCGAATCTTACTAATTCTTAAATTTCCAACCATAAAATACTTGGCGATATTTTTGTAAAAAATTTCAAATTTCTAAGGATTGTAGATACATTCTAGACAACCTTGGTGATAGAAAAAAGAGATATTTGTACAGGTTACAAATTTTGATGTGAAATGGAAAACAAATAACAGGTTTTCCATTTCACGTCAAAATCTTGGTGTCGTTTAGATTAAAATAAAGATTGGTGTTGTTTAGATTAAAATAGTTTTATCTTGTGGAATTTAGGTGAATCATTTAAAAAAAATGGTGAATCTTTTTTTGAAAAAAATAATTCCAAAATTAATCTATCAGCTAAATTTTGCTCCTTCAATTTTCCAATCAACCAAAAAAGAAACCCTCATTTCAAAATTGTCTTCAACATCAACTAAAAATAACTCCATTCCAAGCAACATTTTAAATTTAAACACTCTTTAACCCAACATTTATTTTCAACTATAACGCTAACCATCTTAGACTTCATAACTCCTATAGATCTTATTAATAATACCTTAAAGTTGTAAACAAATACACCCTTTCTTTGTGAACACCACACCTAGTAGCATTGAAACCATTCATATAGATTTATCTTTATTATTTCACTATTACAACATTGTTATACACATTCCTCTAGCATCATTATTGCTTAAATCTCTCACGCCATTTATACCTATAGACATGTTCTGCTCAACCATGTGGTATATGCATGCGAAAAGCTATGGTGTTATCACTATTGTGGGTTTCATAAATATTGTTAAGGAAAGAGGGCACACAATTTCAAACACAAATGGTTGTTCACATGCATGGTTGCAATTATTCACGACATGTTATAAGGCAAACCCATCATATATTATACTACTACTTAGATTGATATGAGGGGTGAGGGGGTGGGAGGGGACAACCCAAAATATTAAATTTTAAACTTAGCCTTATCACTTTAGTTGTTGAGGTAAATTTTATATAAATACAATATAATTTTGGTGGAAATAGATTTTAAGAATAACGTGCATGATTGGTTACATTAAAATGTTAATATTAGATTTATACAAAGTTTTAATAAGAAATACTATTAAAAAAAATTAAAATTAGGTATTTAAAAGATCAATGAAATTAAAATATATAATATACAAAATATATTATTTTAGTTTTCATTATTTATTATTGGGAAATCTAAATATAGATTTATCTATATAATTATAAAGTTTTATTTTCCAAAATATTAACGAGTATAGATCCATTTTAAAAAGGATTTACCAAGTGCCGAAAGGGATCAAATCTCTCAAGTTGCAAACCCTTTTTTTAGAGTGTAAATGTTGAGGAAATGTAAACGGAATGTTTATGGTTTTAATTTGTAGTCTTATCTATGTGATTCTAAAAAATATTGTAAATCTAATTTGAGCGGACAAGTTAATTTTTAGAACATTTTATTATTTTTTATAAAGGACACGTGTCAGCTCTAGGATGAGCACAAAAGGACTAACACATCTCTCCCTATTGGGTTGTAGAATGCGTCTCTTCGACGAAGTGATGAAAATTCTTTTTTTTTAAATTTAATAATTTATATTAAAAAAAAATTATTATTGTGAATCTCCCTATTCATTTTCATTTTAAGATAAGAATGAACTAAAATACTTATTATATAGATGCCACTCACATAACACCAAACATTAAAGCTAGGGACATAAACTATTAATGGGCATTGTTAGAATACCTTAGTAGATTAACATTATATCTAAATCATTTGGATACAATTTAATGCTCCTCTCAATATGTCATGGTATTTTAGCACCCTTCTCCAACACACCCTTTACATTATAGTGTGTGTCAAATCAACAAATGTCCTTATGTTGGTAAACAGGTTTGATTCACATATCTTTAATAACCAACATTGCATTTTATGCTGCCACCCTTCAACCAACAAAACATTTGGCAGATGCATTGGCATACTAGTTGTCAAACTTTGTTACAAGGTCACCAAATATTCATGCCAAATAACATAGTCATGTCTTTTTTTATGTTAGGTTAAACCATCTTGTATGTCTACTCGCAAGTATTTCTTAGACAACAACTTGGACATGAGACATAATTCCCAACTTGTGCCCACCTGCTGACTTTATATAATTGAGTAAAAGCTTGTTTTTTCACCTCACGAGTGATTATATGAATTAATGCAATTTATATTGTAATGATTATGCCTCATGCACATGCTTTATATAGATATTTAATTATCTATGCATAGATTAACAAACGAGAGTTAAGTATATTAAAAACATTATCTATTTGCTAATTATAGTATGTCTGCGAAATTTTTTAAATGTTTTTTAAAATTATATTTATTTATTAAATAAATTGATATCATTTTTTTTCACACATAATTGATATCATCTTTACTTATAAATGCATTCAACACACTCATAACTTCGTTCAAATTAAATTATCTTAATTTTAAACATAACTTACATCTTATACATTTTTGAATTAATATTTACACATAACAAATCATTAACAACAACTTCATCCTCTTGCCTACTCTCTAAACAAAATTGTTTCTACACTTTCGAAGGCAATCTAAAAGAACATTCCTAAGTCCATAGAGCATTCTTACTCAACTTCATTTAAATTAATCTTCATTTTTAGTTTATTAAAAATCCTTAGTAAATTGCCTCAAAATCTTGAATTATATATCAATCAGAAGATATATCACATTTTTCTTCATTTTCCTTTTAATATGGTCAATGATACCACATTTCTAACTTATATAACCTTTCATAAATTCTTTATGAAATTATGTTCCATATCACTCTTGATCTTGTAGTTTTTTTTTTCCAAAAAAAAAAAACATCGCAGATTTCTATTAAAAAAACCACTTTTACATGGTTATATAACCTTTCATACATACTGCTGGATAAAAATTTGCAAAAATGGTTCCATAATGATAACATCTTCATCAAGCTCAAACATTTGTTAACCTCCTTAAAAACCGATTGTAAAACAATCTTCATGCAATATCAAATATTCAAAGAAGATAATCATAAAAACCTAAATACTGCCTAGAGAGAAGTTTCATATACAGTAGTCTGGGACTTTAGAGAATCATACATTAAAAGGTCTTGGATTGTACTCCATCAGGTGATCATTCTACCTCGCCCATCTTTTCTATATACCCTCATCCAATAACAGGCCTTCCTTTGAAAGATTAGCTATGCAGTTTCTTTCTCTATACACACGACATAAGCTGATAATTAGAAAGAGAGCAGAGAACGAAGAGACTTCATTATAAATTGGTCTCAAGAAAATGTTTTTTTAGAGGTCATTTCAATTTCATCCAATTAATGGCAACCAAAGAATCCCCAAAAACTTGAATTCTTCAAATCCCCTGAGAAGGGGACACAAGCAGAACCATCTTCAAAGCCATAAGTTTTGCTCGATTATTAGAGCTCAAGCCCAACCCCGCAACAAATTTAGACTATTCAAAGCCTAAAGAGAAGATAATTCCACCAACACCACCAATCGCAAGATCCCCTTACAACGCTCCATCGAAATAACACTAGTGGTAGGATTTATCTATAACCTCCTCCACTACTCTTCTAATCTTAGAATGTTTCAGTAATTAAGGAAAAGAGTAAAAAAATGCTAGACTTTTGGATGCAAAAACATCGACTAAGATCAACTTGTCCTAAAAAATGCACTTGTTGCATGCTAACCAGGTTTCCCAAATAACCAAGAAAGAAAAAGATTTGAATTCCACATAGACAAATACATTTTTCTTACATCCTTTTTAAAAGAAATTTATATTCCATTTATTTATTGTGTTAAAAATATTATATTTACACAAAGCTTGCAATCCATTCAAATCCTTTGTTATTCATGAGTTATTAGGATACTTTAAATGTGAGCGCATCCATTCAATTTAACCTAGAACAAGGGATTAGGCCACTTTAAATTAAAAAGGGCATCGATTGAATAACAAAATCTTATATATATATATATATATATATATATATGCGATTGGCATTGGGTCTACTGGTGGTTTTTGCTTTGGCTATCAGTAAGGGGGGTATTTTCCTCTTTTCTCCCATTTTCGAGTCTGTCATTATTCATGATGGACTAGGAGACTCTGGAGTCAAACCTGTCATGGGTGACAGGTCTAGTACCAACTAGAGCATAAAAAAGTGGGAACCTTGTATACCATCCTTACTCCCTTACCAGGTGGTGATTTTTATGGTTTAATGTTTTATTTTGGTAGTTTTTAGGGGTTCGTTGTGGTCTTGCTGTGGTCTTGGTGCTTTCTGATGGCGGCCTCACCATTTGTGTCGGGGGTTTGCACAAATCCTCATGCTCGTTTTCGTGTCTCACAGTTGGGTGTCTCTATTGACTAGGATTTACCCTCCCTAATTTTACCGGCGTCCTCGGGCCCAACTGGTGGGCCGGGGACAGATAAGGCTGCTAGGTCTTCTGCTGGTGGTTTTCAGGCTGGGATTAATCATTTTCTTTACCCCTCGAGACCGCTTCCTTGGAAGATACCCTTTGAACATGTGAAGGATTGTAGGGACGTATGTGTTCTTGGGCAGAATGTGACCGTTGATATGGTGTCGACTCTCTCTCAACGTGCCCTTGTCAGTCATTTTGAATACCTCAAACTATCTCGCTATGTAGTTTTTGTGTGGGTAAGAGAACATTGGAAACCCATACTGAAGCATGTGCCCAAGGTAATGACCTTGGTCAATGGATGGACTCTCTCTCAGTTTCTATTTGTGGAGGGCCACGAGATTATTGAAAGCTGTTATTGGATACTGGGTGAGGGCTCTCTTGTCCTCAAGCATTGGTATGTTGGTTTCGATCCACGATCGGAGCGTCTTTTGCGTAGACACTTGTGGGTAATCCTTCTAGATTTCCTGATACAATGTTGGAATCTGAAGGGGTTCATGGCCGTCGCCAACTCAATTGGATCATTTATTCTTATCGAAGATGACCAATTGTTGGGTTTCGAGCATTCGACTTCGAGGGTTCTTGTGGACATGGACTTATCAGATGGGATTTCGGCTGAGCTCGAGGTCATTTGGGAGGGGGGTACTTTCATACAACGACTTGAATACTGGAAAATTTCCTTCTGGTGTCATCTTTGTTGCATGATGGTCCACTCCAAGGAGTTTTGTCCTTCGAAGAGCGTTCATCAAACTGGTTATGCGGAACTACAGGTTGCGACACATCCTTCGGTTGAGAAGGACATCTCCTTTCCTATCTCGTTGGACAAGGAGTTGGCTTACACTTTTGTGGGTAAGTTCACTCATACTATAACTCTGTTATTGAAGTTCATTTCGGCTGATGATATTCTTAGTTCTCTAACAGGGACGGATGTGATTGAATCTCCCATATCCTCGGCTTTTCCCCCTAGGATCGTTGTTCATCATTCCCCTCTCTTATACACTGGTCCTGGGGACGGGGTGGGTTTGTATCCCTACAATCTGTCGACTATGGAAGGTATCGAGTCATCACCCTTATCGAGGGAAAACATTGTGCCTCCTCTCGAGCAATCTAACCCTACGTTGCCCTCTTTCAATGACAATCTGAACATTACTCTTTCCCCTACCCCTTTACTGGACATATCTTCTGAAGACTTACTCTCTCCTGAACCTTCTCCGAGGGCCACTTGCTCTTCGCTTGGGGGTGGGGATTCATCAAAATTTCCCTCTTTGGCGTCGTTACCCCCCTCACAATTTTTGGTGCAGATGACACTACCAATATCGACATCTTCCCTATCTTTGCTATTCACTTTGCCAATGTTTCTATCCAGAAACCTAAGAAAGCAGGTAAGGGTAACATGAGAGGGATAAAAGACTTGATAAGGGAACAATATTTTACAAACCCTAAGGTAATTCCTCTGGCTTGTAGAGGTTTGACTCCTGCTTCTGATTCTGGAACCACTACCAACCATCGGGCTCTTAGAGATTGTGTAGCCCTTTCCATGGTGAACCGATGAACCTTGTCAGCCTCAATATTCGTGGGCTTGGTGGAGGCCCAAAACATACCTCCTTAAAGTGTCTTCTCGATTCTACTTCCCTGACTGTGGTATTTCTTCAAGAAACCACGACTTCTGGGGTTTGCACCTATGATCATTTTCTTTATTTACGTCCGAGTTGGATGGTTTGTGCTTGGGATGTCGTGGGTCACTCTGGAGGGTCTCTAGTTGCATGGAACCCTAATGTGGTTGACTTCCAATATTTTAATTCAAATGCAGGTATACTACTCTTTGGAAAATCGTTGGGAATGCAACAACAATTGCGTCTACTTAACACCTATGGGCCATATGATAATCAACGAACCTTCTGGGAGTCTATTAAGCATAGTGGAATTCTTAATTTACCTAATCTTATTCTGGCGAGAGATATGAACTTTACCTGGTTTGTTGATGAAGTTTTGGGGGCGGGTCGGCCATGCGACCCTCTGGCTGATTTTTTTCCTTACTCTTTTTGGGGATGCTATGTTACAGGACATTGCTCCGGTGATTATTTCGCCTACTTGGTCGAATGGGAGAGCTAGATCTCTTTCTATTTCCAAACACCTTGACAGATTTTTCATGTCTGATGCTTTGTGTGATATGTTTGGGAAGTTTAGATCTTAGCACTACTCCACGGGTGTCTCAGATCTTCGTGCAATTATAATACAAATTGTAATTGACAGAGATTTTATTTCTTATCCGTTTAAATTCAATCCAACATGGCTTGTTGAGGAGAAATTTATTTCATTAGTGAAGACTGAATGGGAAAAGCTCTCGACCGATATGCCTTTACACTTGAGTCCAATGAGGGCTTTACTGTTCAAGCTTAATAAGTTACAACCATGTGTTTACTTCTGGGAGAAAGCTAAGAAAAGATCATTAGATTTTGAAGTATGCAAGATTGAATCAGATATACTCACCCTTGAGAATCATATGTTACTGGATCCATGTTCAGAGGGCATGCCGGAGGCATTGAAGGACTGCCACTCTTCTAAGATGAAGCTCCTTAAGCACAAAGAGGAAACACTTTGACAGAAAAGTAGGGCTACTTGAATCGAGTCGGGGGATGAAAATACTCAATACTTCCATAATTTTGCAAATAAGAGGCGATTAAACAACTCATTTTGGGAAGCGGTGGATGATAAATACAACAAGGTTTATGATCAAGGATCTATAAAAGGGTGGCTCACGCTCATTTTGAAAATCTATTTAAGGAATTGGACACTTTCAAAATTAATTATCAGTTGGAAATTATCAAAATTTTCCATACTTTCTTTTCGACGGAGGATGGCGTGGCTATCAACAGCCCTGTCACTTTGAAGGGAGTTGAATCTACTGTCAAAGTTTTTGCCAAGGACACGATTTCAAGGCATGACAGATGGATGGTCTAATTTTATCTACATTTCTTTGATATGCCAGGGCTGGATTTGGTGAATGTGATTGAGGATACGCGTGTTTCGGGTATGATTCCTGAGATACTCAATAGTACCTATCTTACTTTCATACCAACGGTGGACCACCATGGATCTTTCTATGACTACAGATTGATAGCTCTTTGCATCCTTCTCTACAAACTGATCACAAAAATCATTGAGGAGATATTGAAGCCATATCTTGGGCAACACATGTCAGCCGAGCAATTTTGTTTTTTTCCTAACAGAAAAATTTTGGATGTTGTTGGGATAGTCCAGGAAGCACTTCATTCTGTCAAAACGAAGCACTCTCTAGCTATAATACTAAAGTTAGATTTGGAAAAATCCTACAATAAGGTAAATTGGTCTTTTCTCAGATTGATTCTCCTACAGATTGGTCTACCCTTTGATATTATTAGATGGATTATGTCACGTGTCACTAGTGCAAACTATGTTGTTCTTATTAATGGATCCCCTAAGCTTCCCTTTATGGGCTCTCAGGGAATTCGACAAGGATGTCCACTCTCACCTTATTTATTCCTTTTGGTCATTGAAAGCTTGAGTCTCTTGCTGACACAAGCAAAGGTTACAAAAAATATTAAGGGAATTAAGGTATCAGGTTCCATTTACCTTACACACACTTTATTTGTGGATGATGTTTTGATCTTTGGTGATGGTAGTCTCTTGGAGTGGGTTCATTACAAGTATCTGATTGATTTATTTTGTGGGGATTCCAAAATTTCCATTAGTGAACGTAATTCAGTGTTTGGTTCATTAAACATTAATCAGGCTGTTCTGGATCTGATAGCTTTGCACTATCCTTATTTATTTAAGTAATTGGATGATGGGCTCTCTTACCTGGGATTTCATCTTAAGCCCAATAACTATTGGGCTGGAGATTGGACATGTTTGCTTAAAAAAAGTTTAAAGTGAATAGGTGGGTTCCTAGATGGCTTTCTCTTGGCGAGAGAGTCACCCTGGCTATCTTTGTCTTGCAGTCGATTCCTGTATATTAGTTTTCACTATATTTACTCCCTGCTAAAATCTATAGGCTCTTTGAAGGATACTGTTTCGTTTTCTTTGTACAAGTGTTATGGATTGCAAAAAGTATAATTTGGCTAGTTGGAAATCTTTGTTGAGACCCAAAGTTTGGAGAGGTTGGGGTATTAAGCACTTGAAATGCTTTAACATCTCTTTATGTGCAAAAATTATTTGGCACGCTATGACTAATACTGGCCTTTGGGGGAACATTTTTAAATTAAAATATATGAGTAGAATGCCCCTTGATATCTGGTTGAGAAGAGCAGACTTCAAATTGACCACTTCCTCGGTGGTCTGGCGTAGTCTTTTATCAACTCTCTCTTATATCATTCCTGATTTATGTTGGATTGTGGGTAGAGGAAACCTGATATACATTGGTTTGGGCCCGGTTTTCGGTAGCTTCCAACACTTGTTATCGAACCCTTTATTGGCATGGTTGCATGGGAGGAACCTGGTGGTTCTTTAACAAATTTTTGACAAAAGGGATCATAAGACTCCTAAGTGGCTTTCATCGAACGATCTGGGTCTCACGGGTGAACTGGCTATTGAATGGAGCTCGTATATTGATAATCTCTATGATGTTGGAATTACTTTGTCCTTTACTTATGATAATATTTTCTGGGCAGTCAATAAACAGACGGTCGTGGTGAGGGCCAACATAGCGTATCTTGAAATTCTAAAATCTCTTGGGGAGACCGTTTGTCATTGGTGGCACTCTACATTGTGGAAAATTATTATTCCATGCAAGATTAAATATTTTTTTTTGTTATCCATTAAACATAATATTCTTACGTGGGACTCCCTTCAGAGCAGTGGTTATATTGGTCCAGGCATTTGCATCTTTTGTTTTAAGGAATTGGAATCAACTGAGCACATCTTTGGGAGGTGTCATTTTTTTCAATAGGTTGGGCAAATCCTTTTCCTTCAACTCAATTGTATATGGCAATGTGATTGCCCGATTATTGCAGATAACTTAGAGATCTGGGTGAAGAAGTATGATTTGCCACTTGAAATCCCATGCCTTATGATGTGGGAAGTCTGGCAAGCTCGGAACAACTTCATTTTTCATAACTCACTAGTGTCACAACATCACATTCTCACTAAGGTATGTTCGTCACCTTTTCTACCTGATTCCAGTACTAAAAAAAGAGTCACTAGGCACATTTGTCCTCCACCAGTATTGAGGGATGTGGGGGTGGGCCATTTTGATGGGGCCGCGAAAGATGGGAATTGTGGGGCAGGCATGGTGATCAGTTTAGATAGTCTTCACTCCTACAGATTACGTTTGGATGTAGGTCATGGTACCAATACCAAATCAAAACTTTTGGCCTTATGGGGACTGTTATACATTGCAAATCAGAGGAACATTCTAGATTTGAATGTACAAGGAGATTCGAAAGTTATACTGGACTGGGCACTGGGTATCCACAACATTCACACAATAGATCTTGAACATTGGCTTTGTCGGGTGAAAGATCTATTTGGACTTCTCAATTCCCTGACTTTTCAGCATGTTTACAGGGAGTATAACTCCTTAGCAGATGATCTCTCTAAAAGGGCTATTGGACTGGGGCCTGGACTGATTTTTTGGGAAGAATATACTAAGGGGTGCTTGATTGACTCTGACTAATTGAATCTTTAGTGAACTTTATCTGCTGATATGTTTCTCTGTAGGATCTCTTTTTGCAGTATGTAAGTAGCTGACTTGTTCACTAGCAAGCTATCTGTTTTGTATGCCAATCAGTATGTGAACTTTTTCACCAGTATTTAGGAAGATGGACTAAACTTATGTTTCTATAGATTTCTTGGAATATTTAACTAAGTATTGTCAACTTTATGACACTATTTTAAAAAATTTAAAGTTGTTTTTTCCGTGTGAAAAGAAATATGGAATAAGATTAGGAGATCATGTTATGTGAATTTATTTTATCTTTATTGTTATTAAGAATGACACAAATAAATTAAAGAGCATGATCATGTTATGTGAATTTCTGTTAACTCAATCGTTATTAAGAATGACACAAGTAAGTTAGAATAAGGTGTAAAAGAAAATTAAAGTTTTGTCAACAACTTTGTTGCAAAGAGGCCATCAATCCACTCAAATATTGATGAGGCCAATAAGCCACTTGGGATTTTGGAAGGAACTGAGTGACATGATAAAAAATAAGGGATAAGGTTTAAAGTGTTAAATTTGAGCATATAGATCTGTAGACAAAGACACAACTCACAAAGAAGATCTCACAATTTACTCAGCCATTGAAGAATGAAACAGTGCAAAAGGCTTGCAGCTGTGAATGCTTTCATTAATCAAAAAAGTAATCCAGATGATAATTACAATAATGTAAAATGGCTTTAATAGCCACAAGCAATTCAAATCCACATGAGGAAGTTTGAATTGATTAGCCTCTACTTGACTATAGGTAACCAAGACTTTGTCTAAATCACTATCGGAGGACCCAGTAGTTAACTGTCCTTGTCTAAATCATAACCGGAGTTCATAGGAGCTTTAAAACACAACCAAGTGTTACATTTAGTGTTGACTAATGGTTAACTGACTGTGGTAGGTGAGAAAAGCACCCCACATGTGTGCAATCAATTAAACCTAGCGCTAACTGAAGGTAGAGGGATAGAACTGAATGTAATTGACTCCTAACTTGGCTTGATTAGTCATTAACTGAAGTGAACTGACCTTGGTTGGTTTCGGCACTCCCAGTTGCTTCCTAAATTGTAGGGATTTATCTAGGAGACTCCTAAACTTATGCAATCAAGT
>LPNX010227929.1:712308-775447 GCA_001517045.1 Pseudotsuga menziesii
ATTTGCTGGAAAAACTAGATCATGGAAAGCAAATGGATCACTCTGGTAATCTGATATTTCTTCCAAAATATCCAAGGTATCACATATTTGCACACCAGCAGCAACATTAGAGGAAGAAAAATCAAATTTCTCTTCACTTTCGGAAGCAATTACTGGTAAATTTTGCACAGAATTTAAAGGAAAATCACCGGTGAATGTTTGCATGGAAGTGCAGCAGAATTTTTCTTCAATATCAGAGATTCGAATGTCTTCTTTTGTTTCAGCAATATGAGAAGATGAGATACCAAAGATCTCATGAACTTCCGGAGCATCAGGAGAATGAGTCACTGCATGGAGACTGTCTTCAATTCGAATTGACTGTGTAGAAGCTTCTGCTTCTTCTTTTTCTTGAACAACTTCATCAGAGAGAGTGGAGGCCGAGATTTTTGGATCAAGGATGCTTATGGTGCTGGATGTGCTCCATCTGCTATCAATTCCAAAGGTTCTGTCCAATCTTGTCCAGAGTTCCTTTAGACCTTGTCTCATCAGAGATGAAATCATTTCGAAGTTGTACCTGCAAAACAAAAAAATGATCCAGTAGGAGATCTGAGGAGGAGAAGTTCCTTGTCCGCCGAGACTCTGATACCATGTTAAATTTGAGCATATAGATCTGTAGACAAACACACAACTCACAAAGAAGATCTCACAATTTACTCAGCCATTGAAGAATGAAACAGTGCAAAAGGCTTGCAGCTGTGAATGCTTTCATTAATAAAAAAAGTAATCCAGATGATAATTACAATAATGTAAAATGGCTTTAATAGCCACAAGCAATTCGAATCCACATGAGGAAGTTCGAATTGATTAGCCTCTACTTGACTGTAGGTAACCAAGACTTTGTCTAAATCACTATCGGAGGACCCAGTAGTTAACTGTCCTTGTCTAAATCATAACTGGAGTTAATATGAGCTTTAAAACACAACCAAGTGTTACATTTAGTGTTGACTAATGGTTAAATGACTGTGGTAGGTGAGAAAAGCACCCCACATGTGTGCAATCAATTAAACCTAGCGCTAACTGAAGGTAGAGGGCTAGAACTGAATGTAACTGACTCCTAACTTGGCTTGATTAGTCATTAACTGAAGTGAACTGACATTGGTTGGTTTCAGCACTCCCAGTTGCTTCCTAAATTGTAGGGATTTATCTAGGAGACTCCTAAACTTATGCAATCAAGTGCAATAAGTGGCAGTGAGCCTCAATTAGTGTTCCCCACACTTTGGTAACTGAACATGTGCCCCAATTAGGTCAAGTTTAACCAATGGTGCTAATGACTATAAATAGACTGGATGGACTCCCAATTTAGACATGACTCCTGATTTAGACATATGACCAAATTTGGACAAGGGAGAATTAATAATCCTAACATAAAGCATAATACGAAAAAAACATTAGTTGTTTTTTCACATTATGTGAATTCTCTATATTTTCTAAACCAATCTACCATTATTTTGTTAAGTTATATCACACATTATATGAAACAAGTGGAGTTGTTGAAGGAAGCAAGTCCTTAAAGCAGTTGACTATCTATTGATTGTTGGTGTAGAACATAAGAAAAATATTGTATTCAAGCAGTAAGGCAGTTGACTATCTATTGATAGCTGGTGTTGAAAGGAAGAAACATATTGTCTTCAAGCAGCAACAGGAGTGTCGAACGGAAGAAACATATTGTCTTCAAGCAGTAAGGCAGTTGACTATCTATTGATAGCTGGTGTCGAAAGGAACAAACACATTGTCTTCAAGCAGCAGTAGGAGTGTTGAACGAAAGAAACATATTGTTTGCAGTAAGTCAGTTGACTATATATTGATAGTTGGTGTCAAAAGGAAGAAACATATTGTCTTCAAGCAGGAGTAGGAGGTTTGTACTTTTTTAACATGGATCACTGGAATGTTGGATTTAAACATAAATACACATATTATTTAAACACAAATAATTAAGTACAGGATAACCTATTGGTAAATATTGGCAAATTAAAGTAAAGTCTTATAATAAAATTCTCTTACAGTTTGACCCATTCGGGGTTTTTCAACAGTTCCACAAAGTGACACATGTTGATGTGTAGATGAAGATTGCATATAATGTGATCATATGGAAAAAAAATCATTGCCATGAAACTGACTACCTTATTGCAACTATCTCTACTACTGCAACCTAGTTACCTATACAATGTCAGCATATATAAATTTACCTTTTTATATTGTCAGTGGTTCATTGATTGACACATAAAACTATGCTACTATAAGGTGTATGCCTACCTTTCTGCTAGAGCCGTAGAGCCATAGAGTAAAGTCTCCGCCTTGGTTGGCTAAAGAACCCCGTCAAAGTAGTTATAAAACCTATTCACACAATCACCTTAAATTGCACAACGAGTTATTTGGCATGTTTGAAGTTAAGATGCATATAAAATTGAAATCCTATCTGCTCATCCAAACTGGTAGGATAGGTGCATATCAACTTTGAAATTATATTAGTGCATTAGTTCCTTTATGTGGAAATATGTCAAACCTTGAATCCAAATCTGCTATGCGTTAAAATGCGATTAAAGAGCCATAAACTAAATGCAAATGAAACAAAAATATTGCACTCTTTTATTTGTTTGCATGAATAATGAAGGAGGAAAATATTGAGTACTGTCTCCACCTTTCTTCGATCGTAGATTTGTTGTATGTGGATAAAACTCAAAGGATAAGAGAATTCTCCCAACCTCCTCGCATTTTGGTTTTCATATGGGCCTGGGATTTCATGGGTCCAACATGGTGTAAAGTAACATATATTATAATGGTCACCTTTGGTAGAGTTTTCTTATGTAAAATTTAACACTATTTGTTAGAGTGAATAATTTAACAAATAAGATTTTTGAAAAATGCCATGATAAATAAAGCTTATAAACTTAAAAAATCAAGTCTACGTCTACATGCAAGAGATTGAGTGATAGCTATTATGGTCGCCTTTGGTAGAGATTTTTTATATAAAATTTAACACTGTTGTTAAAGAGTGAACACAACGACATCATCAGTTGGATGAACAATTTTATCATGATTAGCTGCATTCTTAATTTCTGTTTTGAAAAAATCATCAAAACCTTGTTAAAATATCAAACATGACCACCTAGCCACATGATGTTAGGGCAAGTGACTAGAAATTTTCTATCACACAGAAAAGTGGCAACTAGTGTCTGAATCTTATTGCCAGAAGTTACACTCTCAACAATCACAGAAGAATGTACATGCAAGGGTAGTTTACCCTGAGGAAATTAAGATCATTTGCAACGCAGTTGGAAAACAAGTTATCGGGTGCAATTTAGCATACGAGAAATAATGATGGAGGTGTTGGACGAGTTCCATCTGCTCTTCATCGAGAGTGCATACCTGAAATCCACCGATGAAACCTGTGGCACTGTATATAATTTATGCATGAGTTTTTATGTGCACAAATTATTGCTTTACTTACGAAATGTACGTTGAAGGATCCCAACAATATAGAAAAATAGCTCCATTGAGTGACAATCCAGTGCGTTGAAGGATCCCATCAATATGGAAAAATAGCTCCATCGAGTGACAATCCAATGCTAGGTCATGCCTTATCAATGATACTAAGCATCCCGATATTCATTGATAGATTGATTCTCGATTGGCTAGAGCGAGATGCATATTGTATGTGATGTGGGCGCGTCTGCCCATCAATGTAAATGAAACACACAAATGCACTTCCAGTGTCCCTGGAATATCCCCCGATTGCATGCTTTCAAAATTATGACATTGTGTAGTGGGAACGTAGAGAATTTTCAAACCTCAGTCGGCTTCATGGTTTGCTGCATTTGAAATTCAGATTGTGTTAAGAAAGCTCCAAAATTTGCAATTGAATGTTTTGTTCAAAGGTGGATTCCTTCAACAAGGAATAACACCTCAACCGAATTGACTCATTATCATGCCATTACAGGTAAGAAGTATTTTTTTCATTGTTACTCGATTTTGTTCCCTTATGTTATATTTATTTTACCATAAAGATTATATAGGGTTTTTGCTTTGTATCTCAGGTTGCTTTGTCTCAGTAAAGTAGTATCATTTTTACAGTTAGAAAAGTAGTATCGATACTACCTTCATGTGGCGATATTCTCAAGCTGGTAGCCCTTGTAGTTTCTTTAGATGCTTTTCATACATACAATTGTTCTCGACATTTTCTGATTGCATGAATTCTTGGATTGGATGAAAAGTATAAATCTGATTTTTGCTTATTTTGGGAAAAAGAACACCTTGATCATATGACGAGGATAAAAAAATATTTTCTAATTGGTAAAATAAGTATCCAATTATTTATCTATAGCGGTACCACTTTGATTAAGCGCGTGTGCCGAAAAGGAATGACGCCTCGACCGACTTGACTCACTGTCATGTCATTACAGATAAGAAGGATTTTTTCGTTGTTAATTCATTTTGTTGCCTTATGATATTATTCTACCACAAAGATTATATAGGGTTTTTCTTTGTATCTCAATTTGCTCTGTTTAAGAAAAAAGTAGTATATTTTTTTAGATGGATTTGCAAACTCAATATCTTTGATGTCTATCCACAGAAACTAGAATGTACTGCCATTAACAATAATACGAGGCTTTTGATACTTTTACTCTCTTTTTTCATTAGATCTTTCTATAAATATTTTCTTGTTAGTTTCCTAGACTATCATGCCACAGAATGTACTGTATAATTTTGTTAAACAATGAGAATGCAGAAAACAATACCTTGTTGAATATTTTGGAAAAGGCATATGCAACATAACAGTGTTAGCATTGATTCATGGCTATAAATTCTCCATCCGGGGCCACCAGAGTGAGCGTATGATCCAAATCAAAGTTGTTGATGTAGACAAATCCATGAAGATTATAGTTGAGGTGAACAAATCTGTGAACATTCCAAGTGCAAGGAACTTCTGCTTGCATCTCTTGCTTTAGATGGTTTGGAGTTGTTCAAGCTAATGAAGACGAGTTCTCTACGGTGGATCAAAGAAGACTGGTAACTATTAGCAACAACCATGTTTGGCAGGACTGTGAGGTTGAAGAGCCCTAATTACAGCAGCCATGAGCAGGCTGTAATTGAGTATGGATCCCTAAACATCAATGTTGGCCTTTAATCTCAGGCTAAAACTTTTGAAGTACAATAGTTTATGTTCTATACAAGGAATAATTTCGATATTGCAACTAGTTTTCTATGATGATTTTGAGTGCAATTTGTCATAGGGTTGTTGTTACCTTTGTTACAACGTTGCTTGCTTGTGGATCCAACAACTTCCTCGCATTGACAACATGAAGAGCAACTTGGACCTGGCAGCATGAAGAGGTACTTGGACTTTCCAAAGTTTGAGCCTAGCCTGTTGAGCTTAAGCCTCCCTATAACAGCTTCTCCCTTCCCCGTCGGTCAATCAAAGGAAAAGACACTTGCAATGCATGCATAATGAACCACACCACTTGGAATCTAGAAAAGGAATGAGATAGTTCCAAGTGCAGAGAATGCCGCTAGGTGGAACATATCATGCCAAGACAGACACGTGCATGCCAAGATAGACACGTGCATGCCAAGACAAACACGTACACTGTATACACTAAAGCACACCAATTCAATGAAGCAAGGAATTTTGAGAATCAAAATATGTAAGCTACAATACCTGGCAGTTAATGTTGGGAAGTAATGCTAACAAAATGCTAGAATTATTTCAAAATTCCTTTGCAATTGCTCATAGCTTCGATGGAAGCAAAAAAAACATAGGAAAACTATGACATTTTTCTCTTATTTCCTCGGGATGAGGCCAAATAAGAGATCGGATTCATTGATAGGTGGATAAAGTGGTTGGATTCGAATGATTCATTGAATAAAAAGGTTTAAATGCAAACTTTGGATAAAATTATTTTGATTTATGTGTCGTTTGATGAAAAAAATGACAAGGCGATTCATATAGTCCCTGTTGGCCCGAGGGCGGGGACTAATAATATTGAGAGGATAGATGAAGCTTTTGTTAAGTTATTACATTATTACATTACATGAAATAATGTTGAAAGGTTAGACGAAGGTGAAGTGTATTTGTTTTTTTCCATAATTACTCAATGTTGAAAGATTCAAGCATAAGAATTTTATCTAGATTTGGTCATAGATTCAGTCACATGTAATTATAGAAATGATTTAAAATTATGTTTTTCTTTTTAACAACATTTTATATTGATTTGTTTTTCTATTTATTTATGAGTGGGAATTTTAGAGACAATACTTGTAGGAGTTAACTTCAAAGTATTCACAAGTTTTATTCATTATTGGTGAGTTGAGTTGTCAACAAAGGGTTAACTTCATGGACAAGCTGTTAACTCAACTTAACGATATCTTATAAGTCTCACTCGATGTTACCAATTTTGACTTAGTGATAAAAAATTGTAATGCAAAAATATCTATGGACATTTGAAAATGAGTTCAAATAGAAGGTTGATGAGGAAGTGAATGCATACAAAATAAGGTGGGAGTGTAGGCACAAGGAGAAAGTTGGTGTGCCTAAATTGAACACGTGGGAAATGGTGTGTGTGTGTAAAGTCAGATATTTGTGAGGTCGTGAGAATGTGATACAAATAAATGGAGTTGGATTGTTGTAAGGTGGCGGTTGAGTTGATTGGTAGTGAATGTGGAAAGTCAAAAGTAAGAGGAGGATGGATTGAGGTAGAGAAGAAAGATAAAAGGATGAAGCCCAAAGAAATTTGGTTTGGGTTTTCATAAGAAAGTAGGTTTCTAGAGATTGAGAGTTAGTTTTTGATGGAGGGAATTCACTGTAAGAGTAGCAAATTGGTTCATGGAAGTTGGTTTGAATAAAAGGTTCTTGAAAGTGAGGATAAAGATCAAGCAAAGATCAAGAGTGGAAGGCAAGTCTAAGTTTGAGTGGTTAAAAATTAGTAGTTGTATTTTGTGATTATCTACAAGTTGATGAGAATATATAAGCTCTTACAAAACCAAGGAGTTGGCTCAATAAGTTGTTGCTAATATTTTTGGGCATTTCACTAATTATATGCCAACAAGTGCCTAGTTTAAATTCACTAAAGAAGATATACTAATTTACACTAAGAAATTTATTAAGGATACCATTTTAAAATAACCTTACATTTCCTCTTCACATTTTTCTAAAAATTATAAATCCTCAGTGTAATTTCATCTCAGTTGTAATCTCATCTCTCAGTTGTAATCTCATCTTAGTTGTAGTCGTATTCTAAATATATGTATTCTAAATTTTATATAGCTCATCTTAGTTGTAGTCGTATTCTAAATATATGTATTCTAAATTTTATATAGCTCATCTTAGTTGTAGTCGTATTCTAAATATATGTATAATATTATGAATATGGATTTTTAAATCCATTCATAACTCATTTTTTTACATATACATAGTATTAGTATTATATATCATAAAGGGAAACATTGAGATTGAGATGAAAAGGGTCTATAATTTAGATATGGTACTAACATAGGTAGACATGTGTGGGGCAGTAAAATTATCACTCATGTGGGTTCCATATACACTTTATAGCTTCAATCCTTTAGAGTATCGAAGAAGTGACCTTTCACCTTTTGCAGGGATCAAATGTAGGGATGTAGTGATTTACGACATGCCTAGAAAGTGTTTGATTCGAGGCAATCGAAGCATATCTTATTATACTATCTAGAAAGTAACATATAGCTTTTGAGGATGTAATATTTAAATAGAAATGATTTGTTAGTGTTTGATAAATTTATGTAAAAGAATATGTATTAATGAAGAAGAAAATAATAACATATATAGATTAGAAGATAAGCATAAAAATTTGGAGAGTTTAAGTGTCATAGAAACCTTAGATTAGCTTAGCACACAACTTTGCCAAATATATTTTAATTCAAGAGGAGGTCATTTCCCCTCTCCTGATCCAGAGCAATTGTATTCTTTGTTATTGTCTAATCATTGAGTAAATCCGTACATAAAACTCACTCATATTGTTTTGTCAAGTGGATAAAGAGTGCTGTAGGGCCTACTAGTAGAGCATCGCCTCTTTTCTTTTTGGCCTATAGAGGTATTTTTTTTACTATTTGGTTCAGACGTCTTGTTGTATTTGCTTGGACTATCTTTTTAGCTTCTTAACCGTCTTGGAGAGGAATACATGACCTTGATTTGCTGCATTTTGAGTTGTTTTAGGACTTTTATATGATGCTCGGGATCTAAGTCATCCCTCTAGACTGTTAGATGGTACTTATTCAACTTTTGTAGATATGTTTTGGGTCTATCTTGATCATGTTGTCTTGATAATTTTTGGATAGATTTTCATGTTTCTTGTAAAAATAACTTTGATTCCATTGAGTAACAAGTTGTTGGTTTTTTTTCTTGAAAAAAGAGATGCAATATATTGTTTAACTCTACCTAAAATAATTTAATATTACTTTTTGTGGTAATCATTTAATGTCATTCTATAATGTTTAAATAATTTAACAGTTTAACAATGTATGAGTTAATTTTTTAGTCCTAAAATTATGCATTCTGATATACCTAAAAACTATGAATTTTGTCTTTCATGTTAACATATTGTGACCTTGTACACAATGAGTGTATCATATTCACATAAAAATACAATAATATCTTGAAGGTTCTTGTCATTCTAAAGTACACTAGGTAGATACCAAACTCTTACATCTAACATGAAATTTTCATAGGCATATGAATTGATAACAAAATAAAAAATATTATAAACAAAAATAGTACATAAAAAAATGTTGGAAACCAAAACAAACCATCCTAGGTAAAAAAGTGGTGGCATCAAGTAATGGAACCTTCAAGTTCGGTATCCAAATTTGGCTAGTATATATAGGTGAAGGAATATGTCCCAACTAATTAAACAAATAGGAAAAGTGACAAATCCCCTTAAATTCTATAAGTCTGATATTTTGTACAATTTTCAAAACAAGTTTTTCTATATGAATTTAAGTTCGACTCTCAAGGATTTACTAATTTGTGAGGAATCAAACTCAAGAGCAAGTTAACTCAACTCAATGATAAAAATAATTTTTTATAAAGCTCACAACTTGCTATTATCAAGTTTGAGTTGTTAGAAAATAGTTCTACTCATGATCAAGTTAACTTCCACTACAAATGCACATCTTCACCCCCAAGGAAATGCACACCTTCACCTTCCATTATAAAAGTACACCTTTACCCTTGAAAAATGCATACCTTTACCCTTGAGAGAGTGGGGGCTGAAGGTGTACATATGTGTACACAAATGCACACTTTCACCTCTAGGATGGCACAAATGCTCACCTTCAACTCTAAGAGGGTAGGTATTGTGGGTGAAGGTTTGCATTTGTGTAGGAAAGCAAAATTTTGTTTAACTAAAGTCCCATTTAAAATCTATCAATAAGCAATATGTATAGACCTTTGATACAAAAAGATGGATTGCAACTTTGTCCTCCATAACCATCAACTAAAACTCAAAGGATGTGCACTAGTTTCCAAAGCATCCATTGTGTCCGGGAATAATACAAACTTTCGATGGGGCATACTCATCATTGACATAAAACAAAAAAATGCTGTTATACCCAAATCCTGTCACCACCATGTGATAAGACCCTTGACTTACATATTTGCCCTTAATCCCAGCATTTGGAGTGGAAACCCATGTTTTTTGTCAATCTTACATAAAAATACTTAGCACCGCGCTTTTCTTGTTAACCATGAGCGGTACCTTGCTCACACCGCCTGTATCTTGTTTGCCATAAGCGGTGCCACCGCATATGGCCTTTGGTCCATAAGCGTTTCTAACCTAAACCGCTCTGTCATAAGAGGAGAAAAGTGGTACCTTGGGTAAAATGGGAAAAAGAGAAGTTTCTCAAGGCTTTTAGATCATGAGCCTCGTGTCCTCCCTTATCCCTATCATAGTGGGTCAGTTGAGCTCGATATCCCCCATCATAGGATATTAGAGGCCACCTCACCCACAAATCTCTCAACCATCCCTATCCATTGAGCCTTATAAATACAAGCTCATGTCCATGGTTGAGAGGGAGAACCATAGAGGTATTGTTATGCTGTTGGATTGACCACTTGGCCCAAGCCATTTGAGAGCATATCGAGCAAAGTTGGAGATTATGGGGATGAAAGTGTTGGTTTCATGGAGATGCATGTCAACATTAAGGATTAATTGGTTGTAAACTTCTCCATACATCTTAATGCAAAGCCGATTTCTGTCCCACATTACTGTTGTTTTGATTTCGCATGTAAGTGTTGTTGGATTCCTTAGTCATTAACATGGATAAGTAGATGATGTTCTGGTAGCTTTGATTTGTTTGTATGTTTGATCTGATTGCAGGTACACAGGTTCACTATCGAAGTGACATTCCAGGTGTCTACAACATCCAGGGAGGGTCTTTATCCTTTGTCGTTCACTCATTTGTTTTGGATCTGAACCATTCAAACCAGAGGAACAACTTCTATCCACAGAAGGTGAAATATTCCTGCTTACAAATCTGGCGAATCCGGGGATAAGATATATGTATCAGTTGATCTGATCTTCCTCAGTTCTTCAACTCTTGTTCGAATCCAGGCTCCTTCTCCAACTCTCTTCAGTCAGATCTTCTATCTGACTCAGTGGATTTTGGCTTGAAACTTCCAGATTTTTCTAGATCTGAATTATTTAGACCTTTTATGCTCTCTTTTATTCTCAATATATTAGTTTTTACCTTGATCTGATCTTTTTCTGACTTATTTGTCATTCTCCTTTGTGTTTTGGATTTATACAGGGGACCACGTTTATGCAGTTGGCGAGAAGCGGTGCCACCGCCTGAACCTAGTTAGCAGCACGCGGTGCCACCACCTGAGTCCTGTTGGTGAGAAGTGGTGCTGGTCCAAAACTGCTCTGTCAAGACCCCTGCAGCGCGGTGCTAGGTAGGCGTCATTCCAAGACCTATTTTTTCTCATTTTTTGCAAAAAAGTTGAGTTAATTTTCTTTCAACCCTGCACTGTCAGGCTTGTGTATTAGAATCTGATGCTTATGGTTTGAAATTTTATGGTTAAATATTGGTTTGATTGGAAAATTCCAAAGCTAGGTTAGGCTTATTGATTGTTCATTCACTTCTGTGCTTGTTGGTTGTGATTGTGAAAGGACTTCTTGTTTTTATAAAAGCTTAGGGTGTTAGTAAGATTTCTTTTCATTTCTGTTACATAGACTGAAAGAAAAACATTTGATTAGCATCTTAGTTTCATTTTTTGTTTTCATAGAGAACTTTTTTTTCTTCCTTTAAAAAAGAAAATTTTGACTGAGATTAGGGTATCATCATTGAGCATTAGACATTGGATCTCTGATTGGCCTTACAAGCTTTCAGGCTCTTTATGTTCTTCTGTCTCTTATGCATTTAGTACTATCTCATCAAAATAAAAATATGGTATTTTTAAGTTAGATTTATCTATGTTTTAAGAAAAATTGAAAAATAGAGTGCATATGCATGTAGAGTGCTTCTTGTTTTTCTTTTAGGAAAAGAGATTCTTTCCCTTCTTATTGCTTTCAGAAAAAAGAAATCAGTTTGGAAAGTGTTGCTTGTCTTTGATTTTGTGTTCAGGATTGTTGTTTGGAAATATTTTTGGTTTTGAAATAAAAGAAAATACTCTCTTTCCCTCCCGTAGGTAGGCATACTGAACGGTAAAGTGAAATATTTGCATACGCATATTGCATGGTTTTACTTTTTCTATCAAAACACCATGCATTCACCTAACCATCCACTTTAAAATTAACGGTAGTTATAGGTTAAAATTTACATAGCAATTTGAGTGATAGGCTAGAGACATGTTAGGGCGTCGTTAAGCATAGGAGCTGTCATTATTTGTCTGCATTACATCCCGGGACTCGCGCGGTTCTTCCACGTACCGTCGGTATATCAAACAACCTTTCACGTACCCTTGAGGTATATAGAAAGGTACTTCACGTACTCAATTGTATATCGGAAGGCCCCTTGTGTACGGTTATGCATTAGACAACACTACTACCGATTCGAGCTCCCACGTACCTTGAGTATATCGGGAGACCCAACTAGGATACCTTAAGCATATGAGAAAAACCCTTTGGCTATCTTGCTTGGAGCCATACACTGAAAACAACATTCGGAAAGATTACTACGCATGTACCCTAGAGGTATATCGCGAGTGGCACCTTCTTGACAATCCTGGTGAGAGACCTGACTATTTGAACTCCTCTTGTCATTTTAAGTTTGCTTGTTTGACCTATAGCTTGAGTAGGGAATTTCTTTTTGGTGTGTTTTCTAGTTTTTCAGACCCTAGATTAGATAGGAACTGTACAAACTGGATGAACTAGGACAGTCCAGAAGAGTACGGGGCTTGCCACTCGATTTTATTCGTGGTTCAAGAGAAAATCCAATGGAAGCTATAGACTAAGGAGATGCTACCACCTCCCAAGTGGGAGATAATGTGGTTACAGAAAATGGAGGACCATATTCTTGACACTCGCCTCCCTTGGTCCAAAAACCTTCTCGGGGAAACACCTCATTCCATTATCCCATAGAAGGTCACGTTGATGATACTACCCGTTTGGATTATGGTCCCAATGCTCCATTTTGGGATACATCTATAGGACAGGTCATTGCCTCATTTGGCACCCGTTTAAACTTTTCTGAAGAGATTTCTCCAGATGAAGAAGAAAGTAGACAATACTAGGCAACCATTCTCTGTGCACAGGAGATTGAGAAGAAAATAGATGATATATTGGGCACACCACCACCACGTTCCGCAGCTGTGCCTGTGGGATATCGTTCACTTGCCGATTCTATGAGACCCATTGAACTGATTATAGATCGCACAATGACTCCACACAACCCAGGACAAATTTCCAACCCCACCACCTCCTATGTTATGTCTATTCCCAATCCTCCCAGGTCTTCTGCACCTGGGGCCCAACCTTCAATTCTTGTTTCGTCATTACCTTCTATTGTCGGGGGGCAACCCCCGGCACGACCTACATTATTTGGCACCGAAATTGTACCTAGTCAAGAACATACCTCTAATATAGAACAATCTATAGTTTATGTCCCTCCCTACCATACTAATATGGCTAATCCCCCATCCAGTTCAGGTCAGCCCTTTGGGGCACAAACTGTAACCATTCAATCTTCTGGAGGTTATGGTTATCAAATACCTGTAGGAAATATTAATTGTCCATCCAATCCTACAGGAATACCTTATGCCGGAATTACATACCCTAGTAATGCTTTTACGCCATGGGGTAGCCTAGCTGGTCTTACATGCCAGCTATGGGGGGGATACCCATACATACCGTGGGAGGTGTTGGAGGACCGCCTGGGGGGCCTAATGGTCCTAAAAGGCCTGGTGGCTTTCCTCCTTACGGTTCTGATGGTCCTGGTGGTCCTGGGGGGCCTGGTGGCTTTCCCCCTAATGTCCCTAGAGGGTCTAGTGGCCCTCCTCCTAGTGGTTCTGGAGGCTCTGGAGGTTTACCCCCCAGCGGCCCTGGAGGGTATGGTGGTTTGCCTCCTAGTGGCCCCAGTTGTCCTGGTGCTCCCGGAGGCCCTGGCGGTCCCGGAGGCCCTGGCGGTCCCGGAGGCCCTGGCGGTCCTAACGGTCCTGATCCCGGGAATCAACCCCCTGCGGGCGGATTCTCCGATAGTTCTTTGTCACAACAACATGTTTATCAGTCTACTTACGGTCCTACTGGTAATTATATGCCATATCAATATTACCAGTATGTGCAACCTAACCGTGAGTTACCTTTCCTAGCAACTTTGGACTTGCCTGACTTGTCCAAGTTGATTAATGACCCCATTCGACACAATCCCTCGTGGCCTCCCATTCTGGTAAAGTTACCATCGGACATCAAAAAGTTCGATGGGAAGTAGAGAGATGATCCAAAAAACCATGTTATGACATTCCATCTGTGGTGTTATTCAAACTTCCTCATGCATGATTCAGTTCGGTTACGACTTTTTCAACGAACTTTGACCAGTACAGCTGCAAAGTGGTACATTGAACTTCCACAACATTCGTTTGTGGATTTTGGCTCCTTGGAAATCGTGTTTCTTACACACTTTCAACTCCCTATCCATTATGAAATGGGTATTGATCTCTTAACTTATCTGCGAGAGAACACCTCCACCCACATATCTGATCATATCCATGAGTGGAGAAGGCAGAGAAGGCTTATTAAGGCCCCTATTCCAGATCAGTTATTAGCTGATTGGCTTACCAAATCTTTGTTGCCTCCTATTTCCTGAGATGTGGCTATGGGCAGTGCCATTACTGAAGAGTAGGCTATTAGTCGAGCCCAGTATCTAGACTTGGTCTATTCCCAATCTAGAACTCTTTATGACTTGATTCCTCAAGCTCCTCTCCTAAGCACCGATCCCTCCAAGCCACCAACAGAAGTACCTGTTGATCGGATTGTTGGTTCAATCCAGTCCCCGTCAGCAGCGAAACCTGCCAAGAAACACCAAACTACCACCCCTACTCCTTCGACTCCTAAGGTTTCCGTCGAGGTTAGTTCTATTCAAAGTACTCAAACCTTGGGTAATAATAAAAATAAGGGTAAAAATATGAATAAAAAACCTGGAAACCAATAGGAGAATCCAAGACCAACCAACAATGATAACGTTAAAGGGAAGAGAAAAGAAAAATATCCATGTCTGCTATGCGGAGGTGACCATTTCACAAAAGAGTGTCCCCGTCGGGATGAGATCTCCCAATTTCTGAAATCAAATCCCGCACCTGCAGTACTCACAGATCCTTTTCCCTCTCAACAACGACTGATAGACCACATGTCTAATCAGGAAAATTCTATTTCGTCAGTGGAAATTCATATGATGTCCTCGGATACCATTAATCTGCAAACTCAAAGTCAGAATTATGACAAATCCACAGACAAAAAAGAAGATCATTCTTCTTTAGGGAAAGCTCCCTCTACTGGTTCTCCTGAATCCTCGTCTATTGTTCCCCTAACCATCGAGAAGCCTATTCTCGACATTATTTTGCGTCCACCCAAGAGTACTCTTCGGAAGGCTGTATTCAACCCTAATGCCCGAGCTGCTCAATATTATAATGTAATTGAATATCTCGCTTAGGCACCTTGTGCAATGTCTACCTTAGAAGTACTCCAAAGTTGTCCTACACAGCGCAAAAACTTGTTAACGACATTAGGAGCTTTAGACCCGGATAATACTAACTTGATTCACTTCAATATTGAGAACTATAAGTCTAGGCTACCTCATAAACTTGCTTTTCAGATCATTACGAAAGTAGTGGGAAAGAAGGTTTTTAGAATGGTACTAGATGAAGGAGCTTCTAACTCGGTTTTGTCTATGTCTTGTTGGAAAGCTCTCAGCTCTCCCGAGATTGTAACATCACCTACGACTCTCAAGGCCTTTGATGGATGAGGTTTCCACCCCCATGGTCTCATATCATCTCTCACAGTCGAGCTTGGGGACAAAACCGTTTCTATTCAAATAGAAGTGGTAGATGCCCTGTTAGATTACAACCTCCTTCTAGGAAGAAATTGGTTTTATGCCATTACTACTATCGCCTCGATAGTATTCCGAACAGTCCAATTTCCACATTTAGGGAGAATTGTTACTATTGACCAGCTCGATTTCTGCACGCCGGATGTTACTACCTCTATGACTAATAACATCCCCATGTTAGGCTAGTCCCCTCCTCCTTACCAGTCGATTGGGGTAGGTATGTTGAAGGATTCATCCGTTATGGGGATTTTTCCATCCACTCCTCCTAACACGGATTCTGTGAAAGTCCATATGATTGCCACGGGGGCTTCACTTGTTGAACAATATCCTATCACGTTAGTTCATATTGTGGGTTTTAAAATTATTAAAAATTGAACCAATATATTGTAGCTATTGGGGGGATGAGGGGTTTAAGGTGGGGGTGGGTAGGGTGGTTTATAAGGATTGCGATATAAAAAGGGGTGGGGAGGAGGTTTTAAGTATTGGGAGGGGGTTTCAACAAAAAGAGTTTGGGTCAATATCTCTGGAAATTAAGGGTATTTTTTAATATCCCACGATCGCATGTGCTAAGTGAGATGTTCACTAAGTGAAGTCCCCATGATGATTGCCTCATTTGATTGTGAGCCTAAGGGTAAACAAGTTGTTGATTCCACCTCGTGAGTTCACACGAAGCAATGTATGACACCATTCAAACCCTTTTTGATGATCAGATTGATGATCTTCATCTAGTGGCTTCAAATCCTTACCATTTACCCTACTGGTTAGAACCATCTCTTCCTATTATAGATTATCTCTCTGAGACTTTTCCTTTCGACGAGTCCATTATGGAGATCATGAGTACGGATGAGTCCATTTGGGAGGATCACCATCATAGATCCATGTTCCTTCCCAACATTAGTTTGGTTAACCATGATTATGCATTCCTGTTTCCCGCTGATATTGTCAACGTACCCCAAAGTCCCATATTGTTGCAAGACACAGATTCTGAAGGAAACCTTTGCAACATTACTCACATGAATCCGATTGACATATCAGCCAAGCCTGGTACCATTGAGCATGTTCATGTTGGGCATAACTGTTCGACAGATGAATCTGAAGCATACAGGGCACTTTTCAAAGAATTCTGTGATATTTTTTCCTGGTCCTATGAAGAGATGCCGGGGATTGACCCGTCCATTGTGGTCCATGAGATTAAAACCTATCCCACGACCAAGCCTGTTAGGAAAAAACTTAGGCAAGTCCATCCACGGAAGGCCACAACTATTAAAGCTGAAATTGAGAAACTTCTCAAAGATGGGTTTATTTATCCAGTACCCCTGACAGAATGGGTATCGAACATTGTCCCTGTCAATAAAAAGCAGGGCACCATTAGAGTCTGTATCGATTTTAGGGATTTGAATAAAGCTTGTCCCAAGGACAACTTTCCTACTCCGCACATTGATCAGATTATCAACAACTGTGCTGGAAGTGTCATCTTCTCATTTATGGATGGCTTCTCTGGCTATAATTAGATTGAGATATTACCCACCGATCAACACAAGACGACATTCATTTTCCCATGGGGAACCTTTGCATATAAGAAGTTACCTTTTGGCTTGAAAAATGATGGAGCCACATTCCAGCATGCGATGTCCTATGCGTTTCATGATATTAAACATATTGTTGAACCATACCTTGATGACCTCCCTACTCATTCACAGCGACAGGAGGACCACCCTGGTCATCTTAGAGACATTTTCCTAAGATGTCGTCATTATAATATACGACTCAATCCACATAAATGTGTTTTCTGTGTTGAAACGAGACGTCTGTTAGGTTTTGTGGTCTCGAAGGATGGAATCTAGATTGACCCTTTGAAAATTGCCACCATTTTGGCTCTACCAGCCCCAACTAATCTCCTTGAACTCCAAAGTTTGCAAGGGAAGGTAAACTTTCTCCGCCGTTTCGTGTGCAATTTCGTAGAGAAAACGCACGGTTATATGCGTCTCCTTAAAAAGGACACTCCGTTCTTTTGGGATGACCATGCCCAACGCGCCTTTGATAATCTCAAACATGCTTTGACTCATTCACTCGTGATACACCCCCTAGATTATTCAAAGGACTTTCTCTTGTATGTTGCTGCCTTCGCTACTACCATTGCTATGGTTTTGGTGCAGTAAAATCCCAACGGTCAAGAGCACATGATTTACTATGCGAGTAAGAATCTTATGGATTCTGAAACCCAATATTCATGCCTAGAGAAGTTACCATTGGCCACGGTCATTGCTGTACAAAAATTTCGTCACTACATTTTGCTCCGCACAACCACGGTATTGGCAGACCATGACCCTATGTATTACATCCCGACTCTTCAGGCACTCGGGGGCAGTACTCCCGATGGATAGTCATACTACAGGAGTTTGATCTAGAATTCGCCAAAGCCACATCAAATAAATCCTTGGTCTTTGCCGAGATCATGTGTGATCTTCCCTGTGCTGCAATAGAATCTAAGCCCAGTGAGTAATTTCTCGATGAATTTCTGTTCCTGATCAGCACTGTCGATCCATGGTATGGAGATTTGTTTATTTATCTCCAAACACAATGATTTCAGCTGCATTTATCCCGTGACGATCACCATCGTATCCGTCACCACGTGAAATACTACCTCATCCTGAATGATACCTTGTATAGATGTGGGATTGATTCTATTCTCTGACGATGCCTCACCCATGAGGAGGCTGAACATGTGTTGAATGATTGCCACTCTGGAGCATATGGCGGTCATTTATCTGGGATGGCTATAGCCCAGAAAATCCTTCGCGCCCGCTATTTCTGGCCTTCAGTCTTCAAAGACTGTCGTGAGGCTATTCAGAAATGCCCACCTTATCAACATGTTTATCCCAAAAAGCGTACACATCCTGCTCCGCTACACCCTGTCATTGCCATTGGCCCATTTTCCAAGTGGGGGGTTGAATTTATGCATTGTAAGCCTACCTCAGCCGGGGACATGGTTAGATCATCGTAGCCGTGGACTATTTTACAAAGTGGGTTGAGGCCATGCCTACATATGCAGAAGATGGTAAGACTACCACTCTTTTCTTGTTCAATCATATCATAGCTAGATTTGGAGTCCCACAGTCCATCGTTACTGATCATGGATCACATTTCCGTAATCAAATGATGGAGGAACTAAGTGCCAAGCTAGGTTTTCGCCATGAAAACTCTACACCATATTATCCACAAGCTAATGGTCAGGTAGAGGCCATTAACAAAGTTTTGAAAACTATGCTTCGTCGGATGGTTGGAGATCATAAATCCAACTGGCACCACGTTCTTTTCTCCGCTCTATGGGCTTATAGGACTTCGGTGAAAACAACTACTGGTTTCATGCCATTCCAGCTTGTCTATGGAATCAAAGCTGTCTTACCGATTCAATGTCAGATTCTGTCTTTACAACTTGCCGTTGAACTTCTCCCAGACACTTCCGCAGAGGAAGAAAGATTTTTGTACTTGAATAACCTTGACGAGACTCGGAGAGATGCTACCTTGGCTAATGAGGCACATAAGAAACGCGTCAAGGCACAGTATTATAAATTGATCCAACCTCGTGCCTTTAACGAGGGTGACCTAGTTTTGACTTACGACCAGAGATATGACAAACTAGGGAAAGGAAAGTTCGAGTCCATGTGGTATGGTCCTTTCGTCATTTCTAAAGTTTTAGAGAAAGGGGCCTACGAGCTCGTTGACTACGATGGAATCCCTTTAGGGCAACCTCGCAATGGGTTGTACCTGAAGAGGTACTATGCCTAGGTCTTTCTCGGATAGTATCTTGTATATATGTATATTGCTTGACTTTCAGTGTGTTTTTAGTATTTTCAATATGGTTTTGACTTTAGCATCCGCATCTGTTTATACCATGTTTTGGTCATGCAGAGCAGATGGATTTCTATGGCTTTGTTGATGGTGCTTGCTGCCACACCTTGAATCTCACCTCAGCTGCTTGGGTCCTCTATTCCCCAGCTGAAGATTTGGTCAGTTCAGGTGCGGTTTGTATTGGTCTCGCTACCAATAACATCGCCGAGTATCGAGCAGTCAAAGGTCTTCTAACTGAAGCTGTCTCCCATGATGTTCATAATTTGGTAGTCTTAATGGACTAACAACTCGTGGTTTGTCATCTAAACCATGTTTATACCATTAGAAATCCTATGCTTCTCTGCCTCTTCCAGAGGGTACGCTTGTTAGAAAGATCATTTGAAACTATCACTTATAGGCATATCCATAGGGAACATAATGTAGTTGCTGACTCATTAGCTAATTACATTCTATATTGGCATATTGCCCATTCATGACATTAAATGAAATATTGTTAATTGTAAATAAACAATTAAAGACACATAAAACTCATGTAAAATGCATTCACCATTTGAGATGTATAAACACCAGGTAAAAGTCTGTATATATATATGAACATGTTTACAAAAAATAGGTCATGAGACCTCATCTGAAGCACGCAGGATTTCAGGCAAAAATCACCATACAAAATCCTGAAGCTGTCAGCTTTCAGTAGATATCGCATACACACAATGTCTAGTGATGCTCGTGGTAGCACATCACTGCCTGGGCTACTCTACGTAGTAGCCTACTAAATCGACCTGGTACTCCTGCTGTAGGTCTCTGATACCTCAGAGGGAGGTCATCAATGGAAGCGCCGGGGATATCCAAGGTCAACCTCTCTAGGTTTTCCTCTAACTCCTTGGTGATATCATTGCCCTGCGGTACAAAATGGGCTCCAACTCATCTATCCAATGGGGAAGCTCCCCTAGGTCGTGCTACTCCAACGTCTGCATGAAGATTTTCAGGTCTCATTACTTAACATAAAAAATATAAACATCAAAAAACATAAAAACATTGTATCCATTTTAGGGTTTCTTGCTTCTTACTGATGTCACCCCACTGTCCGCCAGGTGGGAGCAGTAGGTCAGGGTCTCCACTGAAGTCCATACCCACATAAGCATAATCCTCCACCATGAGGATCTGATCTTGGAGCCATCTTAAGAACGGGTCATCGAACTTCACCTTCCCCCTATCCGCTCCAGTATGAGCCATAATCTGGACACACCTCTGCATACGGGGGTCCCTCCCTCTCAGCTTTGTAAAGACCACCTGAGGTCTCATCTATGGTATCTGCTCGAAGAAGAAGCAGGCTAGAATGGAACCGAAGCCAAAGTGCTTCAGTTATCCCTGCCAACACTTAGTCAGCTGATATTTGAATATCGAAAGCGGGGCTTCTGCCCAATTGAATACTGTAGGTGCCATGGCCTATATGGCATATAACATGTGCGCCCTATAATCCTGGTTCACACCCTGACTCCCGGCCACTCTCTGCATAGTAAATAGGACAGTCCGTAGAGGTCCATCCATCACTGCCTTTATGGGGATTTTCTTCCCCGATGTCCTTGTCCCTGGGATACAGTGACGGTCTATCAACTCTTGGGTCGTAATATCCCCTCCTCAGGAACCTGTCAGCAAGATGGGGGCACCCTGTTTCGAGAGTCTAGTCAAGAAGTAGATGTCCTCTACCTCTACTGTCAAGATATGAGCTCCAACCTCAAAGTGTTGCTGCTCTGGATTCCACATCCGGAGTATGTGCTCTAGCAACCGCTCATGTGATGCCATGCTTGGGGTCTGAAAGAATCTTAGGAGCCCACAGTCTCGTAATGTGGCTATACAACCCGCATTCCTTTCAGCGAAAGCATCATCATTGTCATGTTGTCTTTCTTTCCATATCACCATGATTAATCAACAAAAACCTGCCAAAAACAATCATACCACATATTAGAATCATCCTTAATCATTTAAATTCAAAAGAATGATTTATTTTTGCTTGTGATATCATTTTTAAATCTTCATGGCCGGCATCACTTGTGCGCCGTTGAAGATAGGCGGTGGCACTGCCCGTGAGCCTTGTTTTAGGCGTGGTTCTAGTAAGATACCGCGTATCCCGCAAGGGATAAGCGCGGTACCTGTTTCCATGGTTTTATGGATTTCCATACAAGCCCAAAATCCCATCAAAATAAAAAATTGAGACTATGAAAAGGAAGAGTATGGTTTTAACTGTTACCTGGAACTGACAGCGCTCAAATCTGATGGTGGAAACTCCCGATATCAGCAACTGAAGGTCTGACTAGGAAAGTGCTCCAAATACTCTCCACTATGGGTAAATAGTAAAATGATTTGATTTTTCACTATTTACATGACTTTTATACACATTTTTGGGTCTAACATGCTATAGTTTTGATTTAAAATCGCCTTTTTTTTGAAATTTATCAGTCATAATCCTTTAATGTTAGTTATGAGTGCATTTAACACCTGTTTTTGAGTCAATTGCAGGTCCATAGAAGAACCATAGCAGTAAAGTTTTGGGAGTTTGTTTATGAATTTTTCATACTACCATAAAACGGAAAAAGTCAATGAGCGTTTGTTACGACACTTTGGTCACGCTCTTGAAACCTAGTATCAAAGGTCCGAGTCCGTTTCCAATTCTTTCCAGGCTTGTAAAAACTAATATTGTGTAAAGAAACATCATCGAGTCTTCTTTTAACCCTTTTCAGGCTCCTTAAACACGAAAAGATCGTCTAGTCCGTTTCTGATTCTTTCTAGGCTCGTAAAAAGTAAGATTGTGTAAAGAAACCTCATGGAGTCCTCTTTAAACTCTTTTTAGGCTCCTAAATACGAAAATATTGTCGAGCGATATTGTCTTCTTCACGCTCATTAAAGAATTTGAAGAGTCGTGTCACGTCCCCATGCCTCCGACCGACAACGAGGACGCGATCCCCAGGGCCTTAACCATCCGAGATACCAGCCCCCATGAACATGGAAATTCACAAAACTGCTAAACCAGAATGCTGAAGCAAATGTATTGAACTAGAGTATGCACACAGGGTTGTTTATCATGCACAGATGCAATTTAATCATCATACACAGCGGAAAACCAACAGCATTCATACATGCATGCATTCAACATGTTCATTTCATATCATTAACAGTAACATGGTTGCAGAAGTAAAAATGGACAAGATGACTTATCTTAAGACGAATTCGTTCCGCAACCAGCTACGTCGCTGCAACGTTCCACCCAACCATAGGCCAGTGAGCTCCTTAATCTCTCAGCAATGCTGCCACCCCCGAGCTGGGCATGATTCTCCAAGGAATAAGGGAACAATAAGCTTACACGTAGCCAAGGATACACAAGACACACAGCCAAGCCAACAGAGTTGGGTTTATCAGGCCATTAAGGAGCTGGAGAAGGAAAATTGCTAAGCCGGTGAGCTCATTACAGAGCCAAGAACACCTACACCAGAAACTACCCTAACCTTTAAGACACCCAAACACACCCAACACAAGGAATCAGTCCCTTCTCTGCTACATAGTCGCTCAGGCCTTGCATTCCCTTCCAGTGCTATTCAGGGGTGATGGAGAAGAAGGCCAGCCCTCTAGCTCTGTCTGTGTGGTTTCCAGCCACCAGGTTTATCAAGCAAATCTAAGCCAACATCCCTGCTCCTCTCACAGTCCGAAGACCAACCATTGCACTCAGGCAATTAATTTAGTTGTCACAGCTTAAACAGGGAAAAACGACTTCAAACCATCTACAACAGTCCCCAAACGTAACAGCAAACACATCTCACGACGTGGGGGAACAAAGGCCCATTTGGCACAACCGAAACTGCTAGGGAAAACGCACGCAGACCATATTGGGGACGAATTTTACAGTCTCCCCACCGGTGCGTGAACAATCACAATGCCGAACCCACAAATCATCCCGTGAGTAAAGGACGGAGCCACACCATTCTCAAATCCGCGGAGGAAAAACAGCGTGGGTGAAACCAGGAAAATTCCTGTGTGTGAAAACCATGAGCAGACAATTGGAAGTGCGTGAAGGTGAACAACTACAGGGAGGATGCGAAATTGCAGTGGGTGTGTGTTTTGCAACTCGTGGAGGGGAAGAAGTGTATGCATGAGGGGATGAACAACAAAATCATGGGTAGAGTGTGCGTGTGGGTGAGGACTGACAGTCCTGCTACCCCACTTCCAAAGATCATAACTGCCTCAACCACCAGCAGCCTTTCTTAATGAAGGTGGTTGGAATAAAACAAGGGAAGAAGACACATGGGTATTTTCCCTCATTGTCCAAGGTTTGACAATTTTCCCCCACATCCTTATCCTTGTGAAAATCATGCCCATTTCTCATTTTAGTTTCCGCAATTGTAGCTGGTCGGGTTCATTTAATTAATTATAGATGCATATTTACATGATGACCAATATAATATATGCCGCATGCCCCGGTATACCATCGGCGACAATTTAAATCCCAAAACATAGCATAACCGATCAATGGTCGGGCCTTGGCCTTTAGCTCCACACCATGATCATTTACAATTTATACATCATATACATCTAATGTAACGGGGTCAAAACTGGGACATTACAAGTCGTCTTTCTGATGGTAGGTTATCTCTTTTTCGGTTCGAATAGACTATTTACGAAAAAGGAACACTCCAGCCAATCATGACTAGAAGAGTTCTCTAAGGTATGATTTTACACTTTTTCGGGCCTTAGGGACTAAATCATACAAAAAAGGACCCTTTTGGAGTCTTCTTCCATAATCGTTCAGACTCTCTAAACATGAACAATACTAAGTTTTCTTTCATTGGACTCGTTAAATTAAACATTGAGAGACCCGTTTTGGGAACGAACCCCTCCTCTCTCAGGTTCGTAAAACAGATGAGTTTGGACTTGTTTTCAGACAAGCTATACTGAGTGTTTGTTACCCTCTTTGAACTCGTAAAACCGAAAAGAGGCACTCATCGATCATGATGGGGGAAGTGGGAAGGGAATCATTTTGCAAATAAATGGTAGTAGTTTGTCGTTACCTTTGAACATGGCACTTGTCTGCATATCATTTCAGTCAATTGGGTGTTCAGCTGATCTCCATGATGATCCACTTTCATGAGTCATGTCACTCCTTTGAGTCTTTCAAAAGAATGCATTGTCCACTATCGCATCGTGAGTTTATCCCCTTCATTCATGTTGCCAAGTCTTTTGTTGTGCCGCCCAATGTTCAAAGGGAAGTTGAAGAAGTTTACCTCTACAGTCAAAACAGTCTCAGTGTCAGTACTTTTGAGTCAGTCTTATGGTTACTACATTCACATCATTCCAGAACTATGTTCGGAAGTTTTGTGTTGTCGATGTGGGACTCATCATGGCCCTCCTTCGACGAGACTATTCCCGTCGACATCAGCTCATCATCTGGGAACTAGTCTTAGAAACAAAAACTTAGTACCTTGAGATCTGTATGCCTTAATGATAGATTCTCTTGCTCTCGACATAGGTTCACATCATTGACCTTTGATCGATAGAATCAACTAAGTGTTCGACATCAGGACATCTATTCACACTCAGTAGGTTGTACTAGGGTACCTTGGGAATCATTGACATCAATGGTGATCTCCCTCGCACTTGTTAATGGTTCACATCATTGACTGGTAATCAAGTGGTTTCTACCATGTTCAACTTCAGATCATTGTAATCACATGGATAGAATCGTACTTTGTGGAAGACGAGATGAAGACCCTGGGTATTTGTTTAAAGCGCTCATTGCTTTTCCCCAGGTTGCGATGGAGTTTTGAATATCTAGCATGGATCCACATTTGTATGGTCATGGCTATGCTCAAATTTGCATCTGTATGACATAGATCTACGTTGCATTAGAGGAAATTTGGGGTCTAAAATGGGCCTTATAAAAAACTGTGCCATGGATGAGCTGGATTGAGTTGAATTTTTAAACCAATAGAATTTTAATATCTTTGGTTAACCATTATGGTTGAGTTGGACACATAATGCTTGTGTCATATTTTTATTTGACAATAGCTAACTCCATATCAACCTCACCTTGGTTAAGTTCTTGAAAATATCACCTCAAAATAAGATAAATAAACTTTAACTAATAAATATAGAATATTTTATTTTATCACTACTTCCAACTCCTCTAAAACATAACCTTCACATTAATTAAAATTCTAGTGGAAGCATTTTGAAATACTAAAAACATTTATTAATCAATTTTTTAAAAAGAAAACTAAATAATATTTAATTTTAAATAGACTTATCTTGAAATACTAAATACAATATATTTAGTATTTTTAATATTATTAAATAATATTTAAAAAATAAATATATTTAATTATTACATTCAAAAGTTTCCTATCATTTATTATGCGTGCACAAGAATCTAAATATTTCATTAATATTTTTAATCAATATCTCTTAACTCTACATTACCTCAATATAGTTGTCAACTACCATTGAGATGATTTAGGTTGACTTTCATTAGATTTTCATTAGATTTAATCTGACATGGCATATTTGTAGTGTGATGTGGCTTTTTTTATTATTTTCCTTAGGAGGCCCATTTTAGACCCCAAATTTCCTCTAATGCATGTCTGGTAGCTATGTCCAAGTTTGAGTCCTCTATCACATGCATCTACGCTGTATTCTAGTAGCCATGCTTGTTTATTCCTCCCATGGATCTTCCGTGTATTGGTCTACAGCCATGAGTTGGTTACTTGTGTCTATGAGTCAAAAATATTGATGTACTACAGATGCCTACTTGACTACATGCTTCAATCGAGCTGACATTTTCACCTCGAAGTGACAACTTGTTCTCTCAAAGCTCTC
This sequence comes from Pseudotsuga menziesii, assembly GCA_001517045.1. Taxonomy (NCBI): domain Eukaryota; kingdom Viridiplantae; phylum Streptophyta; class Pinopsida; order Pinales; family Pinaceae; genus Pseudotsuga; species Pseudotsuga menziesii. The sequence continues at coordinate 738,571 of LPNX010227929.1, forward strand.
GTTTATCGTATCTCTCTAAGACTCATGCTTTGGGGGGCATCCTGTTATACCCAAATCCTATCACCACCTTGTGATAAGACCCTTGAATTACATATTTTCCCTTAATCCCAGCATCTGGAGTGGAAACCCATGTTGTTTGTTAATCTTACATAAAAATACTCAGCATCGCGCTTTTCCCGTTAACCATGAGTGGTACCTTGCTCGCACCACCTATATCTTGTTTGCCATAAGCGGTGCCACCGCATATGGCCTTTGGTCCATAAGCATTTCTAACCTAAACCACTCTGTCATAAGAGGAGAAAAGCGGTACCCTGGGTAAAATGTGAAAAAGAGAAGTTTCTCGAGGCTTCTAGATCATGAGCCTCGTGTCCTCCCTTATCCCTATCATAGTGGGTTAGTTGAGCTTGAGATCCCCCCTCATAGGATCTTATAGGCCACCTCACCCACAAATATCTCAACCATCCCTATCCATTGAGCCTTATAAATACAAGCTCATGTCCATGGTTGAGAGGGCGAACCATAGATGTATTGTTATGCTGTTGGATTGACCACTTGGCCCAAGCCATTTGAGAGCATAGAGATAAAAGTTAGAGCTTATGGGGATGAAAGTGTTGGTTTCATGGAGATGCATGTCGACACTAAGGCTTAATTGTTTGTAAACTTCTCCATACATCTTAATGCAAAGCTGATTTCCATCCCACATTACTGTTGTTTTGATTTCGCATGTAAATGTTGTTGGATTCCTTAGTCACTAACATGGATAAGTAGATGATGTTCTGGTAGCTTTGATGTGTTTGTATGTTTGATCTAATTGCAGGTACACAGGTTCACTATCAAAGCGACATTCCAGGTGTCTACAACATCCAGGGAGGGTCTTCATCCTTTGTCGTTCACTCATTTGTTTTGGATCTGAACCATTCAGACCAGAGGAATAACTTCTGTCCGCAGAAGGTGAAATATTCTTGCTTACAAATGCAAGGTGGTAGATCTTATGCTCCATCATTCTTTTCTTTCTTTCCTTTTTGTTTCTCGAGATCCATAGTATGCACCCTCAATTTGGGCATCAAGAAAATCAATTATAATGAATTGTTTACAATCTTCAACAGGGGTTGGAGTACCAATTGCATCATCTCAATAAGAAGAGTCAAAGTCATGCCTTTAGTTTCCAACGTATAGTCCTATCACTACTACAAATTGTGTGTGACTAAGGAACACAAATAGTGATGCTTCCCTTAGAGGAAGCAATGGTGGGATTGGTAGCATTAGAGGGAGCATTGGCTTGGGACGCTAAGATATCAACATTGGGCTTGGAAGGCTCTTCCTTGTTTGGAGTATCGATTAATTATTCCACTAAGAGGCATGTTGAGAATGGGGCAAGTGTTTCCTATTACATTTCCTGTGGCCCTGTGCTTTTAGACAAGAAGCCACTAGATATCCATGTTCAAAATAGACCTTGTATCAAAAGGAAATATGCTCATAACCCATCCCCTACACCCAAATGTAGTCACCATATCACATGATGATTTGATTGGTAAGAACTTTGCTTATATTTGTGTATATGCATAGGCAAGAAAATGTAACAACACCTTTGGCCCTAGTGACATCATTAATACAACTATTCTTAGCCAATATGTGTCTGGTATTTTCTAGCGATTGAGGTCTTTATAACTTTAAGGGAAAATTCAACAACTTTACCCAAGGTGGAACCAAGGATGTGGCTTCAATGTGAAGGAAAAAATTTGACTAGCATGACTTCATGATTAAATTAGCTCCTCCTATAACATATAACCCTCACTTTACAACTTCTAATCGATCCTCAACATAGTCAAACTCAAGAACAAAGAAGCCTTTAATTGCAAAATGAATAATCACAACCTTTGTGATAAAGGGCCCTAGGATGTCTTGATCCAATCTTCTAGTTTTTTAAAACTTGTCCATGATGCATTGAATCTATTATAATTATGTGTTCCTTAAGATGATTGATCTCCCACTCAACATATTCAACCTCTAACCAACATCAAGGACAACCAGCTTCTTGGCACACAAAAGACTGTGGAGTGGGGTGCAAGAGAGGTCAAAAGCATTGCACAAGGCATAGTTCTGAAGCCTTTCAAGCTCGACATGAGCATAGAGTGTTTGAAGGATAGGTCAAAACTACCCATTTCACATTTCAAGATCTTGGTAAAGGGGTAGAGTTCACTCATTCATTGTTGGCCAAGATTATTCATAAGGGATCCCCTACCCGCAAGCTATTGTTTTCCCAACTAAAGAATGATTCTTTGAGCATCCACAAAGTAGGCCACAAGGCCTTAGTTACTATGAGTTGTAGAGGGAGAGGTTCACACATCTAGGTGTCTATTATAGTAGCAAAGTCGGTTCCAACCACGACCTATTTTCTCTAGTATGCAAGCATAGGAGTATAGGTGGATAAGATAAGAAGAAGAGAATAGAGTATACCCTGATTCCTTCTCATCGAAAAGTAACCCAACAACATCCACAAGTCAACTAGTAAATAAATTCTCATTTCAAAATCAACTTCAATATTCATTAAAAATACCTCCATTTCAAGTAAAATTTTAACTTTAAATACTCTTTAACTCATCATTTATTTTCAACTATAAATGTAACCATCTTAGGCTTCCTAACTCCTATAGAACCAAGTTAGCATAATAAACATTATAATTATATAAGTCTAATTTATAGTGCTTGAGATGTACACCTTTTTTATGAACGCCACATCTCAATGTATGAGTATGTCACATGAAATTACCAATATTAGTGCTTAAATCTCTCTCACCTTCATTAAACATAAGAAAATGTAAATGAAATGAATACCTATAGACATATTCTGCCAACCCATGTGCTATATGTATGTGAAAGGCAATGGTATCATCAATCATTGTCGCTTCCCTAAATGCTTGTTAAATGTTTTTTTCAAGAAGAAAAAAGCCTATCCTTGTTATTCTTATTAAGAATCAAAGGGAATCAATAGCACCATCCCAGATATGGGTTACATCTCATAGAGAATACAGCTTATATGAAAATAAGTCACATCCAGTCGCAGGCAGGGGGAAAGGCATGACAATAGAGTGATAGTTCCCATCAGTAAAACTGTCTCATCATGGAGGGGATCAATCTCATCAAACCCCATCTACCATGAGCCAAAGGGATCAGATCAACTATCTAAAAGAGGCCACTCAAAGAGCAACAATCAGCTAATCAATAAGAGGAGTAAGCTCCCCGTACAAGACTCAAAAGAGCTGAAAGGTATCATATGTGACCAAATGGTCCTCCATAAATTCAGAGAAACAACCATAACCCAGAGACAAAGAGAGAGCATTTTTAGAGAGATGGTCTGCAATCCGATTGTGTTCACGGTAGATGTGGCTGAAAGATAGATCCTGAAAGCTAGTAATTAGCTTTTGTGTTTCCCGACACTAGTGATAGAGTTCTGGTGGGGAGAGAGTAGTGGATCCCTTTACCCAATTGATGATAACTAAAGAGTCACCAAATATGTGGGATAAGGGGATCCCCATAATCTGGGATGAGAGCAGAAGAGCCCATAGGATAAGTAATTCTTCTTTTGTATTGGAGCCATTTCCAACCCCCAACGCGAACTCAAAGTAGTGTGTCTCATTCAAGTATAAGTCGTATCCAACACCGGCTGCATTTGTGGTAGAGGCACCATCGAAAAATCCACATGGGTATATCAAACAGGGAGGATGCCCAATCATCCTGACTTTTTTGACTTTGACAATCTGAGAAGAATACATTTGCACAGAATTTTTGATTTGATGCACGATGCTAAGAATAATCCTCTTCTTCCCTTCAAATAAGGACAGATTCCGTGCTTTCCATATGGCCCACATCATATAGAATGGGATAGAACATAGGGCCGAGTGTCTAGGGAAAATCTCAGCCCAATTTTCCACAAATATAACAATTGAGTCAGCGTGAGGAGGAAGAGACAACTGAAACTAGACACAAATGTGGTCTAGTACATTCTTCCAAACAGAGCAGTGTGAGAAGATATGTATGACGGATTCCTGATCAGAATAGCACAGAGCACATATACCTGGACCAGACCACCCCCATTTCTGAAGGTTATCCCAGGTAAGGATTTTGTTCCTTAATACCAACCATATAAAGCATCCAATTTTGCGTGGGAGAGCACTGGACCATAATAAAGTGTGAAGCCGATTGCCATAAGAATGGGAAAGAAAATTTACTATGCAATCATATACAAGTTTAGCAGAGATAAAGCCATCCTGTTTGTTAAAGTCCCATACAAGAGAATCAATATGTGTTGAAAGACGTATACCACAGTGTACCAGACCCCTCATGTACATATTCCAGGCTTCTTTCCAAACCCCTTCAATACACAGCTCCTCGGTTGTGTGCAAGTAATGCTGAGAGTCAGGTAAATTATTGCGAGCCTGCGTGAGTGTGTTGATGTCCAAATCCTCTAGAAAGGATCTCAGCTCGTTTGGTAAGTTGTGTGAGGAAGGGACACCAATAATCGGGTCAATTCCAATCATAATATCTTCTCTGTTACCCACCTTCCATGCAAGGTGACTTCCTAGCCAGGGGAGAGTCTGTAAAAAACCCCTCCATATAGTAGATACCCCACGTGTACAGAACCTCTTACCTCTGAGCCAATCTACCACCATGAGGTGTTTCATATATTTGTTGGTAAGTACATGATGCCACAATCCTTCATTCAATAGAACCATCCAGAAATATTTGAGGCGTAGAGAAATGTTAAACCAGTGTAGATTTTTTATCCCCCATCCCTCATATTCCTTTGGCCATGTGAGACACTACCAGTTTACCAAATGATATCTTCTATTATTTTCGGTGGATCCCCATAAGAAAGCGAACATGATGCTCCTAAGCTTGTGCAGGATAGATGCTAGGATGGGAGCTAATCCCAGCCAATAAACCGGAATACTGGAAAGCACAGACTGAACAAGAATCAAACGGCCTCCCAAAGAGAGTAGCTTGTGGGTCCATAGACTTATCCTCTTTTCAAATTTCTGTATCAGCCAATTCCAATCACAAACCCTATATCCAAGTGGTTTAATATAGTATCCAAGGTACTTAAAACCAGAAGAAATCAGCTCCATTTGATAAGGTAGGACCCTGGGAAAATCCAAGTAATTGACAGCATCTATATTATTATACAGGAAGCAAGATCTATTAAGGCTGATACACATACTAGATGCCTTACAGAAGGTATCAAGAATTACATCAAATGCAACTCATTCCTGTAATGTGCCAGTTCCCATTAAGATCACATCGTCCACGAAAAGAAGATGGGTAAGAGCAAGAGAGGATGTGATCTGGATGCCTCAGATAAGACCATGGTTCCGTGCATCAGAGATTAATAGACTGAGACCCTCAATGACAAGGATGAAGAGCAATGGTGATAATGGGAAACCTTGTCGAATGCCCCTAGTAGCAGAAAAAAACTTCGAAGGGGTCCCATTGATCAGAACAACAAATTTTGCAGAGGTGAGGCAGCCCAAAATCCAGTTAACAATCAAAAGATGAGTCCCAATCTGGATCAAAATGAGATAGATATAGGTCCAGTTAACACGATCAAAGGCCTTAATCAAGTCCAGTTTGAGGATGAAGGCACAAATATTTCTTATTTTAACAGAGTGGAGAGTCTCCTGAACAATACCTATTGGCTCGATGATTTGACGATTTTTAAGGAAGCCGAATTGTTCTTGAGAGATACCAGAGTCCAAAAAGGGTTTGATCCTGACCGCAATGACCTTAGAGATCAATTTATATAGTAGATTACACAATGATATGGGCCTGTAATCTGCAAAGGTCCTAGGTTTGTGAATTTGGGTATCAGAGCGAGGAAGGTCGAGTTCAGTGAGGATGGGATCGTACCTGAGACCCTGGTAGAATCAACAATAGACAATAATTCATGACCCATGAGATAAAAAAAGTACAGATAGAACTCGACAGGCTAACCATCGGGACCTGGGCTCCTATCTTTTTAAAAATATTTCAGTGCAAATTCAATTTCCCCAAGAGTAACAGGACAGGAGAGGTCAGATGCATTCTCATCTGATATCATCTTAGGATAAAGCATGACAACCTTTAGTTGTTGCAGCAGACAAGTGCCACCATCATCCTTGAAAATATTTGCAAAATGTGACTGACCCAGTTCTTTGAGTGCTACCTCATCTTCATAGTTGTTACCATCCTCATCAGCCAATGACCAAATCATGTTATGATTCCACCTACTAGAAGTCAGCATGTGGAAATATTTGGTATTCGAATCACCTTGAAGGGCCCATTTTGTTCGGCTTTTTAATTTCCAAGTTAACATATAATGATCCAGAATCTTCTTCTTTTCAGTCCTAAGGTGGGACAGTAGTGCCATATCCTTATTGGAGAGGATACCATTAGATGTTCCCGAGAGGAGAGATACAATGGCGTGGTCGAGACTGTTGGAATCGGAGTCCATCCAAGCCTGTTTGTCCTTTATCCATACCTTCGCTTCATTTTTTAGCATACACAACTTATGGTAGAGGGAGTCAAGACCATTAGCATAGTCACCATGGGTAAGATGAGGCCATCTCTTCGATAACCATTCAGAGAAAGATGGATCATTGAGCCATGAATGATTAAATTTAAACGGATAGTTACAGGAACCCCTCTACTTGTTCCATTCAAAGCAAATAGGGTAGTGATCAGAAATGTCAGCACACTGTGTCCACACCCTGTGTACCCCCAGTGATGGAATCATGGATGCTGAGATTAAAAATCTATCTAATCTTTTACTGATACCATCAGCCCCCACACGACCATTTTGCCAAGTAGGCCCCTCAAATTGAGGAGCCAAATCCACAAGACCCACCGAGTTAAAAAGGGACAAAAAGTGTTGTGTGAGGGGGTCAGGGGAAGCCTTTTGACCCCAAATCTCTGAGGAGTTCAATGTGAGGTCTAGGTACCCTCCCAGAACAAGATTCGAGAGGTTAAGAATGCCCCCTTTGAGTTCCCTTTCCCAGAAAAGTTCACGATCTCTATAGGGGCCATATACATTAAGGATGGCAATAGGGGAGGACATACCACAGAAAGAGGCCTGAACCAGGATGCCAGCACAGGTCTGGAAGGCACGACACTTAACCCTATGTGGGTTCCAGGCCGTAAGGAGTCCTCCCGAGAGGCCCGATGCACTGATGGCACAGAATTCCCAAGAAGGAAGAAGTTTTGAGAAGGCAAGTAGGGCATGGGAGTAAATACACATGGTTTCTTGTAGGAGAATCATATCTAGACCAAGAGACTGGAAGAGAACACAGAGGTTATAATTTTTGGTCTTACCTCCAAGACCCGTGACTATGTGCTCTTAATTTTATGTACTCTTAATTTTTGCACGGAGGTTATAATTTTTGTAAACTTCAATAGTTAAATAGATACATAGAGGAGAGTCTCTTGTCTCACAAACAAGGGGGTCTCATACACCAAATTGGTGTCTTTCTTGACAATGACCTTAAAAATATATTATTATTAGAATAAATAAAATATATTATTTTATTTTTCATCATTTATTTATTGGAAAGTGAAAATGTACATTTACTATCAAATATAGAGCATTGGCTTCTGAAAATGCCATTGGTAATGGTTAAATATGCTAAACCTAAAATTTAACTTAATATTAAATCACATTAATATTAATAATAATTCATATAATAAATAAAATCATGCTAATGATTGTGTCTGTAGGACCCCTTTCTTTATGGGTGTTTATCAACTAAATTAATCTAACTTATTAGGTTTGCATAAATTCAAAGTTGGTTGTAAAATATTTTTTCAAGCATACTTTCTAAATTCTTGATTACAATTTGCAATAATTATGTATATGTTCCAATTATGAGATATCTAATTTTATAATGTAAGTAAAATTATAATTAAATTCAACAAGAAGTACCAACAAATTACCTCAATAATATAGTTGGGTTAGTAATCCAATCAATTCCTTATTTGCAACAGTCTGCCTAAATTAGAATTTATCTCCTAGCCAACTTGCAATAACCTATCCAACTCCCTAGCTCCAAGAAATTATAGTTCCCCAAGCCTACAATCTCTTGGCCCTCTGTATTTGAAGCTCTCAAAACCAATATCTATTAGATCAAGGCCATACTTCAATCCCTCATATCCCCTTTCTTTCCTTTCCTTCCTTCATTCCCCTAAGTTTTCTAACACCCTAAACCATCTCTCCAAAATCCTTCTTATGCACTTCCCATCACCTCCCCCACTTGGGGGGAGTGATCCCCTCCCTAACCCCACTTTTTCTAAGAAGAGTTATAATTTTTTTAAATAGTACAATGTTATCCATAACCTTAATTAAATTGACACCTAAAAGATCAAATCAAAACTAATTATTTCAACTTTTGTAAAAAAATTCGAGTCATACCTTTTGCAAATGAAATGAAACCAAATTGATATATAAAATGAAATGCACTTTGCTCTTATAAGTACATGCAACTTGACATTATATTAATATGTTAATTTATCCAATATGCATTATTTAATAGTAAGTCTATCTTCAAAATAATATTAGTGTATGTGTGCAAGGTATGTAGGCATAGTTGACACATACATAGCTCATGTTTTTACTAACAATAACAATTCTCACATCTAATGCATCATTTTTGTATGTTCTCGTCCAAGCATGCAATATAACAAATAATAATCACAACGTCTAATAATCTCATCAACTAGTTCACAATAATACAGTAGGAATTGCACAACATACCGGGATTACCAACACATGAATACATCAAGATATTTAACATACACAGGTAACCAAATTGTTATATCTAACTCCCACAACATTGTAAACTACTCTGAACCACCCTTCCTCCCTAACCATATTCCATCTTTCACATCCTATCCTTTCCTCTATTGGAATATGTTGGAGCATCAACTATATTGACCTAACCCAAGATAGAACCAATAAAAACAAGTGTCAACTACATCAACCAAGCTTCCCTAGTAGGTGACTGGTATTCATCATCACACAACTTGGAGAGCGTGGATCAAGACTACTCTCTCATGACTCTAGGTTTCAAAGGATAAACAATGGCCAATACCTCCACCCCTCGTGATAGGAGAAGGGTTAATACCCTACATTGGCATATTTGTTTCATTGTTGTTGTTCTTAGAGCTACGTCATCAAATAATGAACTTGGGAAACTGTGCTTCCTATAATACTTGCACTTGCCGACACATCTTAGCAATTCATCTCAAACTAGCAATAACTCAAAATAATGCTTTACTAGCATATCATTCCTTTTTTGAAATCCACACCATCTATGTCACCTCAGTATCATAATTATTCAACTATCACTTAACACATTAACATGTGGCTTGGTTACTAGACACACGATCTTGCATAGAATTTTTTTCACTCTTGAAAAAGTTGTAACTTGTTATTCATAAGGAATCAAAGTTAAATAATATATCTCTTTTCATTAGACAAAAATGTTACAAACTGACCACCAGTCAACCATTCCTCCAGTTTACAAAAATCTAGAACATAAGACATAAAGCTATTTTTCAAGCCAAAATTAGTGTCAGATTCAAATTATATATGAGCCTGAAGTAAACACTACATCTAAAAGATATATATATATTTCATGAATCCACCAACGGATCATCAATAAATTATTCAAAATGTAAGTTTCCATCCATGACACCTACAACGTTTTTGGAAATATTGTCAGCCAACCCATTGAATTCTTAGTAATACTTAGCTTTAACGATTTTGCTCCATAATCCTTCCCCAAACAACCCTCTCCATATACTTTTAACACTTAAAGCATAACTAAACTAATCTAGCTGCTTAAGTCCCCACCCACCTAAATTTTTTGGCAGTGAGATACTTTCCTAGGAAGTCAAATGAAAATTGGAGACTTCAAAGTTTTCTATCGATAGAAAATGAAAAACTTTGTAGGCTAATTTTGTTGATAACAGAGGCAAGTACCATAACAAGTGAGAACCAATAAACATGAATACTTTGTTAAACAAACTTTTTTAGGAAGAGTCTACCTCCCAAAGACAACCATCTATAATTCCAATTGTTTGTCCTCTTCTCCACTTTCGTAATGCGCCAGTTCCAGTCTTCAATTCTATAGTTGTTTAGTTTTAGGAAAAACCCAAGGTATTTGAAACCAACATCCAATTTTTCCTTGTGATATGGAAAAAGGAGAAAATCATGTTCATAAACACCAGCATTATAACAATTATAAAGGAACATAGATTTATGAGTACTAATGGTCATCCAAGAAGTTGCACAAAAGGTGTCAAAAATAGTCCAATATAATTCCCATTCTTCAACATATCCTCTCCCAAAGATTAAAACATCATCAACAAGCAATAAATGTGTGATGAATAGAGAATGAGAGATTCTAATACCTTTAATATTCTTTTCTTGCTTGGTAGAACAAATTATTATGCTTATTCCTTCAATGACCAAGAGGAACAACAATGGGGATAAGGTGCATCCTTTCCTGATGCCCCTATTGCAAGAGAAGAAGGAAGTAGGTGATCCATTTATCAAAATAGCAAAGGCAGTTGAGGTAATACAAGCCATAATCTAGTTAGTAACTTCAATCGGTAAGCCAATTTGAATAAGAAAAAACCTAAGAAAGGAACAATTCACATGGTTATAAGCTTTAATCAAATCCATTTTTTGGATGAATGCTTCTAAATATTCCCGATTTTAATGGAATGGAGACTTTCTTGAAGATATTGCATATCCTTATAACAATTTACTTATGATTATCATATTATTAATTAGTGAGCAATGTAAACAAGTTGGTATATTTACCATGTGAATGCTACTTAACATTTCGTCTATGGACATAATATAAATTGGTATCTATGTACCAGATATATTTATCTAACTAAGCATGCTAGAGGGACATCATACTACTTTTGCCATTCAAAATATAACCAATAAACTTTATACTCTATTTTTGTATATAGCTAGGTCCAATATCCACACATATGTAGTTTTCTAAGGTTGACATGAGGCTGACAAATAATATGCAAAGAGATACAACACATGTCAAAATTTAATTTAGTTTCCTAAGTCAAAATAGTGCATTACAATGATTCCAAGATAAGAAAAATATTGAAGGCACTGAAACACCTACTTATTACTAGGGTGTCACTCATAGAACACCAAACATTAAAGTTATGGGCTTAGATTGTTGTTGATCATTGTTAACATGCCCTAGTGTATTAGTATTATATTTAAACAATTGAATACAATTTACCGTTCCTCTTATCATGCCCTCCAAAATCTATATCAGATATTTTAACACCCTTCTCTAACATACCTTTTAGATTCTAATGTGAGATAGATCAACAAAGGTTCGCATGTCAATAAGTAAGTTTGGTTAGAATACCTTCAAAAACCAACATCACATTTTATAATTCCACCCTATAACCAAAACACCATTCGGGAGATGCATTGGCACCAATTGTCAAACTCTATTGGGTCACCACATATTCATGTCGATTAATAAATTCACTCTTTATTGTCCTTGTCGTAGGCAGAATATCTTGTTGTAGTTGACTGAATTCGTATTTCTAACATTTAACAAAAAAATCCAAAATATATTTATATTTATAAATATAAAAATGAAAATTTTGCAGCTTGATTGGATTATAGATTTATCTCTTAATGCAACTAAACGATTAATGCATTGTTGTCTATTTGTGGATGTATATCGAGATCATGATTTCCACCCAAATCATGGAGGCCCTTAGACTCCAACACCTTAAACTCCATTGCCTTCATAGCCACTTGTTCTAACCACCTTTCACCTCCACTGTTTTGAGCACCTTAACCCTACTATTCTCACTACCCCTTTACCATTCAAATTTTATCCCTTTCTTCAATATATAGTATCATTGATAAGAGCCATCAATATGGAATAATAGGGAGCAAAGGGTATAGTTTACCTGCCTAGGATCCACCATTGTGATAAATCCATCTCATATTGTTACCAGGAATTTTAAATCAGTGTGGACAAAGATCGTTCCCCTATTTTGCATGAGGCGTATCTAGAACAAAAGCCACAACGATGCATCCTTCTCCTAGATAATTGAACTTCTTGAATGTTAATCTTTCCTTACCTCAATGTTGAAGGTTGTCGTTGCCTTACATATCCTTTCACGGTCATATGTACCTGCAAAGAACATGACAAAATGGTGAAAGCAACAAGACAATCCAAATATCTATATTAATATTGAAGGAGAAAAGTAATCAACAGTTGATATTGACACAAATCATTCATGGAAAAGGAGAACATGTTTGTATTAATAACATAAGAAGAGGAATATACAACCAAAGCCTTGATGTTGAATCCTTGTTCTCATATGCCTTTTGTTCGCACCATGTCTGGTCTAAATGGTCGAGAAAGGGGTCAGACCAAAGAAAATGTAAGGTGAGGTCTAAAAATCCATATCTTATGACCCAGAGGCATGCAGAAAAGGGTTCGAAGTTGTTTAGAAGGATTATTCCTAAGTATGAAGTATCAGAATAGTAAAAAAACCCTTAAAACTGACCTTCAAAGTAATCCTTATATGAAAAATCCGTGTTTGATTTCAGATCGACAGCTAGGGATGAACCCGCAAAGACATCAATGGTCCAGGAAAGGGAGGAAGCAAAAGCTGGAAGCAAAAAGACAGAAGTTGAACTTCATGAAAGTTGGAAAGCCTACAACCTGCAATCCACAATAGGGCAGAAAGGAAAAGGCGGAAATGAAAAGGTGGAAGCGAAAAGACAGAAGTTGAACTTCGTGAAAGTTGGAAAGCCCGCAACCCGTAATCCGCAATAGTGTGGAAAGGAAAAGGATGAAGCTATAAAGGCGGAAGTTCGAAGGTGAAAGTTGGTAAACCTGAAATCTGAAATCTGAAATTTTGTGGAAGGGAGCATGCAGGGTCACGTGATCTGACGGCTTAGACCAAGACCCAATCCAGATCGATGGCTGTTGATGATTCTACAGATTGAAGATGCATAGGTGAATGAATACTTCGTGCCTCAATGGAATGTGGAAGAGGCTGCAAGGAAGATAATGGTTGTACGATGAGTCGCCACACAGTCAAAGAAGAAAGGGGTTGAAAATACTTTACTCAAATATCAGAACCACTTCACCTCTGCAGCAAAAGGCCATTGAAGATGCTTTGAACAATCGTTTTCATCAAGCGAGCTTGAGACCCCCAAATGTCAAGGTTTTCTATTTTGATCAGTCACGCGTAACACGACGTGATTTCCCGATTTGTTTTATGATCATGGAAAATCCACTACCTTAGAATTTGTTAGGATTCCGTACGTTCGGGTTTGATCCCCATTATGTAGCTAATTTTTGGGCTGTTTCGAGGTTTTGTATTGAGAGAAAATTGCACTATAAATGTAACCTCAATAGAGGAAATAAGGGTTCGACATTCATTTTGGAATCCTCTATGCTTGGTTTTGTAGCCCTAAGCTTTTCTTGGAAGTATTTAATGTAGAAGTATGTTTTGAGTGCTTATGATTCATCATAGTATTCAATGTTCAGTTTGTGTTTTCTTGTATGCTCCATTTCCATGTATGTGTGAGGTTCCACTAATACGTTCCTAGTTGTATGCAAGGAATTCATTCTTTGTTAAGCGTTCCTTTCATCAGAAATCGTGTTTGTTATGTGTCATGATAAATGTCTTGGAATTCATCCTCTGCTAGGTGCTCCATTTCAGTTATCATCCTTTATTGTTGATTCCGCTAAAGGTGTTTCAAGAGATTCATCCACAGATAGGTGCCTCTTGTCTCATTGGAATTCTTCTCATTTTCCACTGCCATCTCTTAAAGTTATTTGACTGAATGTTAATGCTCACGTTGCCTCAAATTGCGAAGGATAATCACCTATAATTATTGATGTAATCCCCTTGAATTTTTCAGTCCTCAACTCCATTTCCCAATGGTGTTTTATGTTTGTATGTCTTACACTCTTTAAATACAAACAACATGTTCTCATCAGAAATCTAGCCGTCCGAATGCTTGCTGCGAGACATATGTTTATGTGAATGGTCTTGTGACACTGAGAGAGCCCTCTCTGGATGTATAGGCTAGAATACAACCTAAATTTTGGTTTGAAATGGTTACCCCAGTGATTTCCTTCCACAACCATAGGAAAATCATCAGGAGCTAACATCTCCGTGTCGTTTCCAGGGAACTAATTGCTATCATCTCCTCGAAAGAACGACATTGTCCTAGTTCTACGACCTGATTGAGCAGCCGATCATAGACACATGTTGGTTGTATATGCTCTAGCGACTCAACTCAAAGATTTTGGAAGGTGACTCCATTGGGAATACTGATATCCAGAAGGACCAATACAAGGAGAAATCTCGACGCTGAACCTTTTAAAGTAATTTTTGATCCAGAGAGACTGATTCAGAAGGCCAAGAAGTTGCAAAGTTCAGTTGTACCTCAACTAGACATAACTATTTCTTTACTTGTTGAAGGTGTTGTTTCTATTGATGATATATCTAAACATTGTGATGAAGAATTTGAGCTAGTTCTCCCTAGTACTAAGTTTGAGTCCAGCCTCTCTGAAGTAGTTTTAGACCCCGTTGCATTCGAGTTCTCCTATACTTCCAGCTCACCTGAGATCTCAGATTCTCTAGGTAGGGAGTTTCAACCCTTGTTTGACCGAGAGTACCCACTATTTTGCTCTGAATTATCCACATCGAACTCTGCTGCCATAGAGCAGTCTGTTGGCATATCCTAATTACCCATCACTTCAAAACTTAAGCAGCCTTCATCATCTAGTTTCACAGCCCCTCAAAACACAGTGATTTCGTTTGCCTCACCAACTTTAATTCCTCTTGGAAACCCTGCTATAACCCCATGAATGGATAATAGGTTTGCTACTATACTTCTCCTTGATGCTCTTCATGACCTTCCCCTGGGTTACTCCCAAACACTCAAACAATTTAATGGAGAGAGGGGGTATTTAGTTGAGGAACACTTGGGATATTTTTTCAAACTAGATATATTTGGAGGAAGTAGACCATGATGATGTTAAAGTCATACTATTTTCCCAAATTCTTGCTGGAGAAGCAAGAAAATGGTTCAAAAATCTTCCGGAAAACTCCATTATGAGCTATCAACCTTTTGAAGATCCTTTCAAGGACAAATGGGCAAATAAGAAAAACCCCAAGAAATATTTGTCCCATTACCATTCCATGAGGAGGAAGGACAGTGAATCTATCCAAGAGTTTTCTGACAGATTTATGAAACATATAATGCCATCCTCGCCTTGTTCAAACCTACCCCTAGTTCTGCCCAACTCCAATATGATGAAGCCTTTGATAGTGAATTTACCTTGTTGCTAAGTGAAAGAAGATCAACCTCCCTAGCTGATATGATGAAAGATGCCATAGAGGTAGAGATAAACCTGACTGCCGCCAGAAAGAAGAAGAGGGATGAGGGAGAATGGAGGAGAGAAGAGGGAGATAAAAGGAGGGATAAAGAGCCCGAACAACCTTCTTCCTCTGATTCATAGGAGGCCGATATGGGCATGATTATGAAAGCCATGGAAAAGTTGATGGAGAGACTCAATGTGGAGAATATACCACCTCCCAAGGAAAATCAAAGCAACAAAATAGAAACCAAAATGTTAGAAGGTCCCAAGTCCTCCAAACAGGTAGAGAGAGCAGAGAAATCCTCCTGATCAACCTATCAGGCCCCCGTTTCAGGAGAATTATGTGGAGCAAGGTTATGAAAATCAAGCCGAGGATGAAATTCATCATCTGGACACCAATTCGTCCTTTGCCTTTTTTACTAAACAAGAGCATGATAATTCATGTCATGAAGTAAAGGAGCTGCCTTCTAAGGAAACATAGGAGTTTAAGAAGGAATATCAACTTGTTGTCATGGATCTACAGAGGAAGATTGCTCTGAGGAACATATATGTTCCCATTATGAGGAATAAAGAGGCAACAAACAAAGCCTCTACAAGCAAGTCGAGGAATAATCTACCCGCTGAGGACACCTCCAAGAATGTAACATATCCCAAAGGGAACGAAAAGAAAAAAGAGAATCCAAGGAGCTCAGATCAGGGACAAACCTCTTTCAATTTAGAGGCCGAAATTGCAAAAATCAAAATCTTTATCCCTCTAACTGAATTGTTAAGAAATTTTGAATATAAGTCCCAAATCACGTCCGTGTTGAAGTCTCCAGGAGAAATATCTGCAATATCAGATTCCCTAAATATTCAAGATGATAGTCCCACCATCCTATTTGGGCCCCACGAAGATGAGTTTTTCGACGAAGATGTCCCTCCCTTCTATGCCAGTCTGAACATTCCATCCTACACAATGTCATGCTTGATTCAGGAGCTTCACACAATCTGATTCAAAAGTAGATCATGGATAAACTGGGACTAGAGGTGACCAGGCCTTATAAAGACCTTTTCTCTTTTGATTCCAGTAAATTTAAGTGCCTAGGATTGATAAAATATTTGGTCATCTCTTTGGCTCAGATCCCTTCAAAAAGCCTTGTCATGGACGTAGCGGTGGCTGGCATTCCTCGAAAGTTTGGAATGTTGTTTTAAAGATATTGGGAGGACAAGCTCAAGGGTGCACTTCAAATGGATATGTCATATTCCACCATCCCTATTTTTGGTGTACAGAGGAGGATTTATAGAGAGCAAAATTTGGCATACATGGTGAGCAGTGTTGAAAGGCCAAATAACCACCCCATCTATTTGTAGGACACCGAGATAGGATCATCCATTTTCTTTACAGAGGGAGGCAAAGACAATTTCAGTCATTAGAGGAAATTTCAATTTAAAATGGGCCTTCCAAAAATAATACAAATTCCATGTCATCATGTATTAGCCAATCAAAATGCTTTAAAATTAAAAAANAATTTTGCATCCAACGATTACCCACTTGGTATATTTTTGATGGGCCCCGCTACCCCAAAAATAAGAAATACCTGAAAAAATGTGATGATGACATCATCATCATGTTTTTTCAGGTATTTCTTGTTTTTGGAGTAGCGAGGCCCATCAAAAGTATGTCAAGTGGGTACTTGTTGGATGCAAAATTAAATTCCACATCCAACGAGCTCTCCCGATCGAAATTTGAGTAAAAACATAGGGAGATATGCTGAAAATACGAACACAAAAGTAGTTTTTCCTTTTCTTCCTCCAAAATTAACAAATATTATTTTATTATTTTAACTATTATTTTATTAATTTTCCTTAGGAAGCCCATTTCGAGTTGAAATTTCTTCTAATGTCACAAAACGCTTCTTTTGTCCCCACTCAAGAGGAACTGGAAGGATTATGGAATGTGAGTTTTGATGGGGCAACATGCAAAGAAGGGGCAGAAGCTGGAGTTTGGCTGAAACCCCCAGAAGGAAGAGCCTTAAATTATTCCTATAAGTTTTCCTTTTGATTGCACAAATAATGAGGCCGAATATGAGGCTATGATGTTAGCAATTCAGATCTTGAAATATTTCCAAGTCAAGAGGGTGGTGATACATGGGGACTCTGAGTTGGTAATTAAACAAATGCAAGGAGAGCATCAAGCTAGACATCCTAGGATGAGAAGCTATAGAAATGATGCCCTAAATTTAATAGGATGTTTTGAAGAATGCAAGTTTAAGCTGATTCCCAGGTTGTAGAATGGTATAGTTGATTCTTTGGTCACTTATGCTGTTGTTTTCAAAATTCCCATGTACCCTAATAGTAAATATGAGATTGAAGTTAAGCACAGAACCTCTATCCCAAATAATGTCAAGAATTGGCAGGTCTTTGAGAATGATAAGCAAATCCAGAGTTTCCTTAATCTCACTAGGGAATTTGATGGCTTGATCATTGATGAGGATAACATGCTCCTAGAAAGGTATACCCTCACTCATGAGTGTCTGCAAAGTCAAATTGATGTCCCTAAAGAAATGCCACAGGATGATATAGAGGCCCTTGCTGAGGGTGTTGTTAGCGATGAAACTGAGGAAGTTGTTGGGCCAGAATTGTAGGGGGTTGGTGGGCAACCAGAATATTTAAACAATCTTCATGGCAAAGAAATCCTGCAGCTTAAAGGTAACTCTATCCCCAGGGGTTTATTTCCTTTAGAAAAGATCTTTGACCCAAATGATATTGCTAGGGAGTCTCAACTTGTCCCAAGTTGTGAAGATGTGAATATTGGAACATAAACTCATCCTAAAATCATCAAGCTCTCAAGAACACTCTCACCGGAGGCCAAACAAAAATACATCTCACTGATGGAGGAATACACATATGTCTTTGCTTGGATCTATAGTGATCTTAAGGCTTATGATACAAGTATAATTCAACACACTATACCAATAAAAAATGATGAGATGGATTTCAAGCAAAATATAAGGAGAATTAACCCCAAACTGCTACCCTTGATTGAAAAAGAAATAAAGAAGTTGTTCGAGGCAAAAATCATTGTGTCTCTTAGATTCTCAAAGTGGGTGGCCAACTTAGTTCCAGTGAGGAAGAAGAATGGAGAAATAAGGTTGTGCATTGACTTCAGGAATATGAATAGAGTCTCTTTGAAGGACCATTATCCTCTTCCTAAGATGGACCACATTCTGCAGAGGGTAGTGGGCTCTCAAACAATATCCACCTTGGATGGTTTTCCTGGCTACAATCAGATCATGGTGCACCCAGAGGACCAAGAGAAGTATGTCTTCACCACACCCTGGGTACCTTTATGTATGCCAAAATTCCATTCAGACTCATGAATGCAATGGAAACCTTCCAGCAGGCCATGGACATAGAGTTTGCAGATGAGAAGGACACAATTTTCGTTATCTATCTATATGACATCATTGTTTTTTCAAAGTTCGATGAGGAACACGTCTCACACCTACTGAGAGTGTTCAGAAAATGCAGAAGGTTCGGCATTTCGTTGAATCCAGAGAAGTCCCAATTTGATATGAAGGAGGGGAGGCTGCTCAGGCATATAATCTCCTAGGAAGGCATCAAAATAGACCCAAAAAGAGTTGAGTCCATATAGAAAATTGAGCTCCCTATGAACAATGTTGAGGTTCAATCTTTTCTGGGAAGGGTGGGTTTTCTAAGAAGGTTTGTTGCTACTTTTGCTGAGATTGTGAGGTGGATAAATAATATGCTGAGAAAGGATAATGAGATCAAGTGGAAACCTGAAGAAAAGAAGTCTTTTGAGGGCATAAAGAAATCTATTTCAGAAGCATCCATACTGGTAAGCTTTGATTTCTCCAAAGATTTCCTCATATTCTCATTTTCCTCAGAGCACACGGTGGTAGGGGTATTGTTACAAAATAATCATGAGGGGAATGAGCAGCCATAATTTTCTACAACAAAACATTGAGGGATGCCCCACTAAAATACAACATTCTGGAAAAGAAGGCCTATGCTCTGGTACATGCCTTAAAGGAGTTCCGGGTTTACATCCTGTATTCTCACATCACTGCCCACGTTCCCACCAGTGCAGTGAAGGATATTCTGACCCAACCAAATCCCGAGGGTAGGAGGGGAAAATGGATAGTAGTCTTACTTGAGTATGACTTGGATATTAATCCCACATAGATGATTAAGTGCCAAGGACTAGCCAAACTCATGGCACAGTCAAACTACAATTTGCTCAGCCTGCACATGGTTGATGAATTATTAACAGAAGGGAAAAACCCTAAGGAACGACCAAAGCCACAAGTGGATGATTATTTCCCGTTATCCCCATGGTATACTGACATCATATTCATATTGTGGCATCTGCAAGCTCCACATAATATGGGCCGAACAATGGCCAGATTCCTCAAGAAAAAAGCACAAAAGTTTTGCATCTTCGACGGAGAACTGTATTGGAAAGAACCAGGAGGGGTTCTGTTGAACTTTGTAAGTGAACAAGAGGAAAATAATATCATCAAAGAAGTTCATGCAGGAGAATGGGGAGGTCATCATTACTGGTAGACCACTGTGAATAAAATCCTAAGAGCAGGATTTTATTGGCCCACTATCTTTTCTGACACTCACAAGGAGGTTGTTTCCTGCCATAAGTGTCATATCTTTGAAGGGAGGAGAAAGATTTTTTCATTACCTCTGAAGCCAATACATGTTGAGGCCCCTTTCCAGTAATGGGGATTGGATTTCATTGGAGAAATAAACCCATATTCCTCGGGGCAACACAAGTGGATTCTCACTGCCACTGATTATTTCACCAAATGGATTGAGGCCGCCCCAACTAGACAGGCCACTAAGACCATAATTATTGAGTTTTTGGAGGAAAAAAGCTTGTCGAGGTTTGGATTTCTTAGGAAGTTGATCACTAACAAAGCCTCCATGTTTAAATCAAAGAAGATGGTTGAGTTTTGTTTCAAATATCACATACATTTGGGGCAATCACAAACTTATTACCCACAGGGAAATGGGTCGACAGAGTATTCAAATAAAAGTTTGATGAGGATCATCAAAGAGATGATGTAAGACAAAAAAAAGGCCTAGCACACAAAATTGACTCATGCTTTATGGGTTAAGAGAATCAGTGTAAAGAAATCCATTGGCACCTCACCATACCAGCTGGTGTATGGTTCTGAGGTAATTTTTCCCAGTTCTCTGAGTTTTCTAGTAATGAGGTTGTTACAGGAGGAAGAGGCTGAGACCCACCCAAATCAGAGAAGGATGTATCTGTTGGTTGAACTACAACAGTAAATGGAACATATTTTTGTTAGAACTCAGAATTTTCAGGATAAAATGAAAGACATGTTTGACAAGAGGACAAATCCTGAGGATTTCCAAGTGGGGGATGTAGTTTTGCAATGGGATGCACCCCATGAAGAGAAGAGAAAGCATGAAAAGTTTGATTACCTATGGAAGGGACCTTACAAAATTGCAGCTTTCATAGGGAAGAATGCCTACATACTTGTGGAGATGGAGGGTGGTCTTGTGTCAGGAACCCCTGTAAATGGGAGGCTCCTCAAGCACTACTTTCTTTGACATGAGTTTAATCTTCCATATCATTGTATATACCATTTTATTTTAACATTGCATGTGTGGATAGCCCTTTGGCAGAATTAAAGCCCGAGGTGAAGGAAGTAAGGTCTATAGGAAGAGCTATCATTTGTTTTTTTTTCTTTTTGAATTTGGATTTAAAAGCACTACAATAAATTTTGAGGCAATGAGCCTTTGGGATAAAGCAATATTGTGCAGTTGACTAGGGTTTTTCAAGCACAATAGGGTCCAATGGATCAGGCACTTGGTCTACTATTCTTTGCTACCTCATAGGGAGGATAACATCCCCAATTGGAGTTGTTGTTAGCACCATGTCTGGGATAAATGGTCGGGAAAGGGGCCAAACCAAAGAAAATGTAAGCTGAGGTCTAAAAATCCACATCTTATGACCTAAAGGCATGCAGAAAAGGGTTCAAAGTTGTTTAGAAGGATTATTCCTGAGTATGAAGTATCATAATAGTAAAAAAAACCTTAAGCGCAACCTTTGAAGTAAGCCTTATATGAAAAATCCATGTTTGATCTTAGATTGATGGCTAGGGATGAACCCGCAAAGAGATCAACGGTCCAGGAAAGGGCGGAAGCAAAAGGGTGGATGCAAAAAGGCAGAAGCAGAAAGACAGAAGTTGAACTTTGTGAAAGTTGGAAAGCCCGCAACCTGCAATAGGGAGGAAAGGAAAAGGCAGAAGCAGAAAGACAGAAGTTGAACTTCGTGAAAGTTGGAAAGCCTGCAACCCGCAATCCGTAATAGGGGAGTAAGGAAAAGGAGGAATCTAGAAAGGTGGAAGTTCGAAGGTGAAAGTTGGTAAACCCGAAATCCAAAATCCAAAATTTTTTGAAAGGGAGCTTGCAGGAACACATGATATGACGACTTAGACCAAGACCCAATCCAGATCGACAACTGGTGATGATTCTGTATATTGAAGATGCATAGGCAAATGAAGACTTCGAGGCTCAGCGGAATGTGGAAGAGGATGCAAAGCAGATAATAGTTGTATGACCAGTCACCACACAGTCAAAGAAGAAAGGGGTTGATAAGCCTTTACTCAGATATCATAACCACTCTGCCTCTACAGCAGAAGGCCATTGAAGATGCTCCGAACAATCGTTTTCATCAACCGAGCTTGACACCCCGAAATGTCAAGGTTTTCCGTTTTGATCAGTCACACGTAACATGACGTGCTTTCCTAATTTATTTTATAATCATGGCAAATCCGCCGCCACAGAATTTATTAGGATTTCGTACGTTCGGGTTTGATCCCCATTTGTAGCTAATTTTTGGCACTATGTTTCGAGGTTGGTCTTGGGAGAAAATTGCACTATAAATGTAACCTCAATAGAGGAAATAAGGGTTCGACATTCATTTTGGAAGCCTTTTTGCTTGGTTTTGTAGCCCTGAGATTTTCTTGGAAGTATTTAATGTAGAAGTATGTTCTGAGTATCTGAGATTCGTCACAGTGTTTAATGTTCAGTTTGTATTTTCCTATTTTCTCTATTTCTATGTATGTGTGAGGTTCCGCTAATACGTTTCTAGTTGTATGCAAGGAATTCATTCTCTGTTAAGTGCTCCTTTCATCAAAAATCGTGTTTGTTATGTGTCATGATAAATGTCTTGGAATTCATCCTCTGCTAGGTGCTCCATTTCAGTTATCAACCTTTATTGTTGATTCGGCTAAAGGCGTTTCAAGAGATTCATCCACAGATAGGTGCCTCTTGTCTCATTGGGCTTCTTCTCATCCCCCCCTGCCATCTCTTAAAGTTATTTGACTGAATGTCAATTCTCACGTTGCCTCAGGTTGTGAAGCATAATCACCTATAATTATCGTCGTAAGCCCCTTGAATGTTTCACGCCTCGATTGCATTTCCCAATGGTGTTTTATGTTTGTCTGGCTTACACTCTTTAAATAAAAACAACCTTTTCCCATCATAAATCTAGCCTTCTGAATGTTTGCTGCGAGACATATGTGTATGTGAATGGTCTTGTGACACTGAGAGAGCCCTCTTTGGCTATATAGGTTAGAATACAACCTAAAGTTTGGTTTGAAATGGTTACCCTAGTGATTTGCTACCACAACCATAGGAAAATCACCGGGAGCTAACACCTTTGACATCACTTTTACACACCCTCTACAATATTTACAAGCCTCACTCACTATCACACTCTTTTTCCTCCTATACCAACAATGATTCCAGCAGCATAAAGGTGCTCTCTAGGTTCTCTTCCCTCCCCTTACTCATGAGGGGAAGCTTGTATAAATAGGCCAAATGAATCCCAAAGGGGTTGTCTTTTGGGAGGAAGGTAGGGAGTGATCCCTAGAGGCTAGGGACTCAAGTGCCACCTATTTCAAGAAGTTCGGATAGGACTTTGGTCTAGAAGGTTCTCAGAATCTCCTTTTTTTCC
Source organism: Pseudotsuga menziesii (assembly GCA_001517045.1). NCBI lineage: Eukaryota > Viridiplantae > Streptophyta > Pinopsida > Pinales > Pinaceae > Pseudotsuga > Pseudotsuga menziesii. The sequence goes on from LPNX010227929.1 coordinate 762,013, forward strand.
CTTTTTGACAGTACTAACGCTCTCTACATATGGGAAAGTTGTGCTGACACTGTTTGTATTAAGGCAACAAGTCTAATTGGCGCACTATGTCAGTGGGAAAGAAGCGTCAGGCAGGTATGACACCATATATCAGGAGACAAGGTGCGTCAGACATCCTAGAACTGGGCAAAAATCTCTCAAAAGGATGTCTTGTCCAAGTCACTTCAGGGGATTGAGAAGAGAGACTGATTTCAGGTGTAATAGAATTCCCTCCAAAATACGAAGCTAGAAGGGGATGATAGGTGAAATGATTTGCTAGATGTGACTTAGAATCAAAGGAAAAAGAGTGGCGAACGAAGACATGACATAAGACCATTTACAAAATATCTGACTCAAATCATGGTTGCTAACCAACACACTGCATATCCATGTATAATGATCATGTCATGGATATCGATAATACATTGTAGATCCATGATAAAAATACTCAAAATCAGGACATAGCTACAGACTGTACACTTTAGATCTACATCATTTTGACTCAAACTTGAGCATAGCCACCAGACATACAATACGGATCCCTGCAATGGCTCAATAAATAATCCGACGGAACTTGAAGATAGGCACATATTCAAATGAATACCTAACCATTTAGGGTCTTCATTCCAATTCCAAACGATACGATTCTATCCATGTGAATATATTCCCTGATGTCAAACATGTTAGAAACCACTTGATTATTGGTCATTGATGTATACCCTTAACAAGTGTGAGGGAAATCACCATTAATGTCTATGATCCCCAAGGTATCCTAGTACATTCATCCGAATGTAAATAGATGAGCCGAATTCAAACAATCGGCGAAATATTTCAATCAGAGGCCAATGATGAATGCCTAATGTCGAAAGTGAGGAAACGTGTAATTGAGGCATGCAGGCTTCAAGGTACTTGGACTGGTTTCTATTTTTTTGAAGATGTGTCGGTGTTGATGGGAATAGTCTCGTCAAAGGAGAGCCATAATGTTTCACCCATCATTGACACGAAACTTGGAACAAAAGTGATGTTGAAGTGATCATGATAATGGACCAACCATAGGATTGTAAGGAAGGTAAGGCAACTACAGAGGGAGACTGTGGTGAACAATTTCCTTGAACATTGGATGATACAATAAGTCACTTGGAAGTGGATCGACTCGATGACAAGCTAAAAACCCAACTGTTTGAATGAAAATGAAAACAGGTGCCATGTTCAAAGGTGGACTGTGAGATGTCACTAATACAAATGAAAGATGTTCCCCATTCCCTCAATGTCTCCATCATGATGAATGAGTACCTCTTTGTTTTTTTAACGAGCTTGAAAAGGGTAACAAATGCTTGGTATAACTCATCGAAGGATGAGCCCATTCTCATACGTTTTATGAACCTGAGGAATGACGATTTCATTCCAAAAAAGGTCCTTCAACGTTTAATTTATGAGTCAGAAGAAGGTAAACTCACTCGTCATTTCATATTTAGAGAGTCTAAATGACTAAGGAGACTCAAGAAGTGGACTTTTTCGTAGATTTAGTCCCCAAGGTCTGAAAAAAGTATAAACTGATACCTAGGAGAACTCTTCTAGTCACGAAGAACAATGGTATACCTTTTTGTAAATGAGTCTAAACGGTCTGAAAAGGGGTAAACTATCACCGAATAGACGATATTTCAAGTATTTTTACAAGCGTGAAAGAATCAAGTTTTCACTTGGCAATCTTTTTGTATTTAGGGAGCTTGAAAAGAGCTTAAAAGTGACAATGGAGTTTTATTTTTTCGCAATCCATTTTAACAAGTCCAAAAAAGCAGTAAAAGCACACTCGATACCTTTTCACTAGATTTTTAACGATCATGTAGAGTGTATAAAAGGCGCTTGGTACTTTTTTCAACTTAAGCTAGAGTGTGGAAAAGACAAAAAGAAACTCGATTGCAACAAAAAAATGCCCAATTATGTCCTGAAACCCTCAAAAACGATGTTAGAACACTTTCACTGTGAAAAATATAGGAAAATCATAATGAAAACCCATGATATTTAAATATTTCACAACTTATTTCTAATAAAAAACAAAAAAATAACATATAAATAGTGAAATGGTTAAAAATTTTAACCATTGTGTTTTTTACCATATCAAATAGGGTGAAAGTTGTGTTTAGGAGAGGAATTTGTGAAGGAGATTCTGGGAGTTAGAGGCGTCCATTCATCGAACTGTTAGAAGTAGGTAAGAGCTAACACTTTGGCCTTCCTTTTCATGGTTGAAAAGTTCATTTTTATCATGTTTTTATAGTAATTTGGGAGGATTTTTCAAAGGGAAGAGCATGCCCAGGGCGCCACTCTTCTCCCTTTCGAGAGGTGCACTGATGCACTGCTCGAAAGGGGAAAGACTACCAGGGGCGCTCTGTCTCTTAGGAGATACTGCATCGTCACTCTATTCGCTAAGGGAAAGAGCGTCAACAGCTATTGGCTTTCAAAAAATCATTGAGCACGAAATCTTGAGAAATTTTTCAATATGAAGGTTCTAATGATTACCTTATGGATGTCCCATACGTATTGGACTAACAAAATGGTGATTTGGAAGGAACGTGAGCATGAGATAGATGATGCCCAGGTGACTGATGATCATATGGTTGTAAGGGCCCTAAGGGAGTGTGGGCTCCTAAAATATTTCAACGTGTTGGGCATGAGAGCCCATGTACGTCTGCTGGATCATTTGATATGGATGTGGGATTTGGACCAGCAGCATTTTCAGGTTGGTACCCACATTCTGACAATAGATGTGGAAGACATATAATTTATGACTAGATTATCCTGGAGAAGGATCCCAATATCACTTATAGGTCTTAGAGGAGGGGAGATGTCCATTGATGACCTTATAGATGAGTATTGTGTTGTTAGGACAATATCCCAAGGGGGCAAGATCCTGATAAAACATATTATGGATCGGCCATTGAGGACCGTGGCCTTCACCATAGAGAAGGTAGCGGGTAGTCTAGTTTCTCATCATGCTACCAAAACACATATGATGTATGCGTTGGAGTGCATGTCTCCAACCATCTTCAACTGGAGTGAGGGGCTACTGGTAATCCTCGAGGATCAACTCACAAAATGTAGACGAGGTGATCTCAAGTAATTTGGTTATGGGGTAGTGGTGGTATAGTTCTTCTTGGAGAGGGTTCCTTTGCTATGCATGTAGGTTCCTCTCAACAAGCTAGACACTGAGAATCCACAGATGTTGCAGTGGGTCGAGACTATGGACCATCACGGAGGTGGGGGAGCACCTACAGTGAGCTATGGTGTCATATTTTTCTGTTGGCTACGAGGACAACTATTGATGATCGAGGACTATGCATATCCATGGGTTGACTTCAGGGGTGACCCTGATCTTCCGTTACCTGAGGGCGAGTAGTAGGACGACCGACGTAAGAAAGATGCTACCACATTGTGTTGTTTTTTTATGTCATATTTCATTTTTTTTTTGTATTTTTGTTGATACTAAGACATATCCTACAATTTTGCAAACATAGGTTCGTCGAGACCTGCAGGGGCCTCATTTATCAAGAGGCGAGGTGTGGTTAGAGACATAGTTGTTAGGAACGTAGAGGTGGAGGAGGAGATTCAAGAGATTGAAGATAACCTCCAGAGATTGACTGTAGGGGTTCCTGGCATTTCCATTGACGACCTTCCTAGGCATTATTAGCGCCATAGTGCAGGAGTGTCAGGACGTTTTGGGAGGTTACTCCGTCGAGTGGCTCGTGTCGTTATGTGTTATCATGAGCACAAGGATTAGTCTAGAGAAAATTCCTATCTTTTGTATCACAGTATAGATACTGAAAGCTTCGAAACTTCAAATTTTGACCTTTTAATGTACTAGAAACGTGATGGTTCTAGATTTTGGGTATATCGGAAGCTTATGACCTTTTAACACACTCTTTTTTGTAGACATGTGTGTGTATGTGATGTGTTATGTGTATGAATAGATACCTATATGTGTTTCGTTTCATGATATCCTTACATGTAATAACAATTTAAAATGAACTTCAAATGTGAGCCAAATACCAATCCAAAACATAATTTTCCAATGAATCAGCCACTGTGTTTAAATGTCCTTGGATGTAATGGTAGGAAACATGCTCAAAAGACCTCTCTAAAATCCAAACTCTTCTAAATGTATGAAGAAGTAAGGGGCTACATATGGTGTAGACCCGATTTAACTAATGCACAACTAACTTCGAATCTAAATAAACCAGAAACCAACTCACATCACTAGTTAAAGCTTCAGTTAAGAAACGAATCACTACATGATACTATGCAATATTGTTCGTAGCGGGACCCAAGCAAGTTTCTCCTGAGCTCACCAAATCATCAGTAGGAGAATCCAATACCCACGCCGCTGATGCGATATTCATAGTATAACGGCTAGCACCATCTGCAAAGTCAAAATAAGCGGTCATCTATTTATTTTTACATAACACTATATAAGCAGGATTGGCTAAGACACATCTTACATTCACAACAAATTCACACTCCAAACTACACACAACACTCTATAAACAATATATACAAAATACTTATGCTAGATGGCCTAGGCATAATATTTCTTGAGGTAAATCTCATTTCGGGGCTCACCCACTAATATTCCATCATAGTCTATCAGCTTGTATGCTCCTTTCTCTAAGATGGGACTAACAATATAGGGTACATGCCACATGGATTCTAGTTTTCCACCTCCCAATTTACCGTGTTTCTGGTCATATGTCAAGACCAGGTCACCTTCGTTGAAGAGGCCAGGTTGAATGGATCTATCACATTGAACTTTAATTCATCGTTTATGTGCCTCATTATCTAAGGCGACGTCTCGACGGGTTTCATCCAACTTGTTCAAATACAAGAACCGTTCTTCCTCTAAAGTGGTATTGGGTAGCATTTCTACAACGAGTTTTAGAGAAGGAATTTCACATTCGATTGGGAGAGTAGCTTCTATCCCATATACCAAATGGAATGGGGTGAAGCCAATAGATGTTTTAACAGTAGTCCTATAATCTCATAATGCAAAAAATAATTGTAAATGCCAACTGGATTTGTCCCGCACTACCATCTGTTGAAGCATGGTTTTCAACACCTTGTTGATGGCTTCAACTTGGGCATTGGCTTGCGGGTAGTATGGTGTAGAATTATCATGACAAAAACCTAGTTTGGCACTTAGTTTCGACATCATTTTGTTTTGAAAATGTGAACCATAGTCGGTCACAATAGCTTGAGGGACTCTGTACCTAGTGATTATGTGATTGAAAAGAAATAGGGCAACAATTTTTTCCATCTTCGGCATATGTAGGCATTTCCTCAACCCACTTTGTAAAGTAGTCCACGACTACGATGATGTAACCATGCCCCTGACTAAGGTAGGCTTATAGTGCATGAAATCAATGCCCCATTTCACAAAATGGCCAATAACGATGCTAGGATGTAAAGGAGCGGGGCGAGCGCGCTTTTTGGATTGGAAAAGTTGGCAGGGTGGGCGTTTTTTCACGGCCTCCATACAATCTTTGAAGATTGAGGGATAAAATTACCCAGCACGTAAAATTTTCTGAGCAGTAGCCATGCTAGAAAGATGACCGTCGCATGCTCCAGAGTGACGATCATTCAATACTATTTCAACCTCTTCATGAGTTTAGTAACATCATAAGATTGCATCGATGCCACAACGATACAATGTAACATTGATGATAAGGTAGTACTTGGCATGATGATGGGTACGGCGATGTTTGTCACAGGTTGCATTAGGTTGAAAACGTTGAGTCTGGAGATATAAAATCAAATCTCCATACCAGGGGTCAGACATACTAATGAGGTACAGGGATTCGTCAAGAAATGAATCCAAGGGTTGTGTATCCTCAGTAATGCGGGGAAGGTCACACATGAGCTCCACAAAGACGAGGGATTTATTGGAACTAGATTTTTCAAATTCTATCTTGAATTCCTGGAGAATAACAATCTAGTGAGAGTATTTTCTTCCAAGCACCTGATGATTCAAGATGTAATACATGGGGTTGAAATATTCGTATACCGTGGTTGTGCGAAGCAAGATGTAATGATGCAATTTATGGACCGCGATGACCATGGCCAGAGCTAACTTCTCAACATATGAATAGTGGGCTTCAAAGTTGAGAAGACTCTTACTTAGGTAATAAATCACATGTTCTTGGTCATGTACATCTGTTTGAACTAGTACCATGCTGAAGGAAGTTAATGATGTAGCCACATACAAGGAGTAATCTCTGGTGTAATTAGGTGGTTGCAATATCGGTGCATGTGTCATGGCGTTTTTGAGAATGTTGAATGTACGTTGTGCAAGGTCATCCCAAACAAAGGGTGTGTCCTTTTTTAACAGACGAATGAAACCGTGTGTCTTCTCGACGTAGTTACAGACGAAATGACGCAAAAAAATTTCCTTCCCTTGCAAACTTTGAAGTTCGGTAAGTTTGTAGGTAGGGGTAGGGACAATATGGCTTCGATTTTCAGTGGGTCTATACGGATGCCATCCTTGGAAATGATGAATCCGACCAGTCTTCTAGTCTCAACACAAAAAACACATTTGTGTGGATTCAACCAAATGTTGTAATGATGACACCTGAGAAAAATGGCTCTTAGATGGTCAACATGGTGTTTTCGATGCTGCAAATGGGCAGGTAAATCATCGAGGTACAGTTCCACGATATGTTTGATGTCATGGAAAGCATAAGACATAGTGCATTGAAACGTAGCGCCAACATTCTTTAGGACAAAAGGAAACTTCCTATAAGCAAAGGTCCCCCATGGGAAAATGAATGTCGTTTTATTTTGATCAGAAGGGAGTATCTCTACCTGATTATAGCCAGAAAATCCATCCATGAATGAGAAGATGACGCTTCCAACGTAGTTATCGATGATTTGATCGATGTAAGGAGTAGGGAAATTATCCTTAGAACAAGCCCTATTGAGATCTCAGAAATCAATACAAACCCTAATCGTTTCTTGTTTTTTGTTCATGGGGATGATATTAGAAACCCATTCTGTCAACGACAACGGGTAGATGAATCCAACCCTAAGAAGTTTCTCAATTTCTTCCTTAATGTTTGTCGCTTTCCGTGTATGAACTTAGCATAAATTTTGATGGGTTGACTTGGCATTAGCGCAAGTCCTAATATCATGAACCATGATTGAAGGGTCTATCCCTGACATTTCTATACGTCCAAGAAAAAATGTCTCTAAATTCCTTAAAAAGGGTCGTATAAGACCTAAATTCTGAAGCATAACAATTTTGGCCCATGTGAATATTCTCTACAACTCCAGGTTTCACTGATATATTCAATGGAACAATATTAGTAATATTGCTTAGATGACCCGTGGAATCAACATAGTGGATGAGCACCGGTGATTGAGGTGTAGTTACAATATCATACAAAATCATTGTTTCAAAATGATCTTCTACCATATGGTAACCGAGAAGAAAAGAGGACTGACGATGATGGTCTTTCCAAGGCATCTCCTCCAAAGACATGAATTCCATGATTGATTCATCTGACGGAAGAGTTTGAAAAAGATAATCTAGAGATGGGGGGGGATATAACCAATATGGTAGGTGATAAGGGTTGGATGCCACCAAAAGATGATCATTAATGCTAGGGTCTCCAAGAGTGGGACATTATTCACAAAATTAGAATTGGTGTTTGGGGAACAAAACTCCAATTGATCAATTGTAACAATCTTCCCTTGAAATGGGAATTGTACCACTCGAAACATGGATGAGGCAACTTCCTGCATTAGGTAGAACCAATTCCTTCCTAGGTGGAGATTGTAGTCTAGTGGAGCATTGACAACCTTGACATGGATGGATACTGATTTTCCCCCTATTTCAACTAGTAGGGAGGGAAACAGTCGATTAGGCTGAAAACCATGACCATTAAAGGCCTTTAAAGTCATAGGTGAATGGTTTATCTCGAGAGAGCCTATAGCTCTCCAACATGACTGAGACATGACTGAAATCAAGGCACCCTCGTCCAACACTGTGCGATGGAATTTCTTTCCAATAAATTTCGTAGATAACTGGAAAGATAACTAGTGGGAGAGCCTTAACTAGTAAAATCATCCAGTTTAAAGGCGATAACATTACTATCTTGAGGATCCATAGCTCCAAGAAATAACAGCAGGTTCTTCCTTTACGTAGGGCATGTATGGAGTACTTCGAGGGTAGACATAGAACACAATGCTTGGGCTAAATATTCTATTACATTGTAGTATTGAGTAAGATAGAGTAAGACCCTAGAAGGTACCCTAGGGCCCCCAATAGTCCATTGGGGTTCTTGGTCTAGGACAAAGCAAGTTGATGCCATGGAAAAGCCCTTAGCATGTGGCTAGGGCCCTTATGTGCCTCTAGGGTATTTTGGTCTAGGACAAGGGATGTGATGTATTAATATGTCATAGTAATCTAGGGACTAAACACAAGTCTCATCAAAGATTAATAACAATAAGGCATGAAAATGGTGTAATTGTGCTACAAAATGAGTAGCCGCTCTATATATTCACACAAATAATGAGTAATACAATACAAGATCATGCTGCAAGCATGAATGACAAAGCAATTCGAATTCCCAAGGAGGTCATTTGAATTGAATGAGTGAGTCTAGCTTAACTGAATGTAAGCCATAGTCAACACTCAAGTTAACCACTGATCAAAACCCTAATTGACTCAACTGAGCCCTAACTGAAGTCAGAGTGCAATAAATGACTGAGTCTAACTGAAAGTAGGTCAAACACATGTCACAAAAAACCAACCAACAAGTGGTAGCACATCAATGACTCCAATGAACCCCGATGAGGTTAACTGAAGTATACTGACCATCAGAAGTGGTTGGAGGCACCCCTGTTGACTCCAGTTCATTAAATAATAAATTTAATGAAGGAAGGCACCTTCACTGCTCTGTTTAACTGATTGTAACCATCAGTTAGCAATATGGGGCATTAATGACACTCATATCACCCCCAGAGTGCTCCAGTTAGCCTCCTCGAATGTAGGAGAAGGCTAAGTTAGCCTCCTTGAATGAAGGTAGGTGTGGGTGTGATCTTGTTGATGTCATCTAGTGCTCCTCTGATGTCAATTAAGTCAATAAAAATTAGGATAGTGATTTAACTAGGCCAAATTGACCAAAATGAGTGTGTATGGTGGTAAATGTCTCCAACACCCCCCCTTAAGATATACTTAGGAGGAGTAGAAAACATAAAATGCATTAAAATGCTAGGGCCCCGACAACTAAGGCAATAGGTCACCCTGTACAATACTGAAACTCAAACAATGCTTAAAAACAAACTAAGTGAGGAAAAGAGGGAAAACCCAGTGGGAAAAACCCCCCTCAAGCTGAACATTGAAAGTAGTCTGATCACCCTTATGGACTCACCCCCAATAGTGAACGGAGGTAAGTGAACTTCTTTTCTAAAAATTTCTTGGTGAAGATGTCTGCAATCTGCTCATCAGTCGGGCAGTATTGCAGAATGATGGTCCTGTCATGCACTAGCTCTCTGATATAGTGCATGTGTATCTCTACATGCTTGGTCCTCTGCCTGGTAACTGGATCTGTGGATATCTTAATAGCACTTTGATTGTCACAAAAGAGGATAGTGGGAAAAGTACTACCAAGATCAAACTCTGAAAAAATGCCTTGCAACCATACTGCTTGGATGCAAGCATTCACTGCTCCTCGATACTCGGCCTCTGCTGAAGATAATGCTATGGCAGCCTGCTTTTTGCTAGACCAGCAAATGGGGACACCACCAAACATGAATAAATATCCAGAAGTAGAATTTTGATTAATAGAATCACTCGCCCAATCGGAATCTGTGTATCCAACCAGCTCTAGCTCGGAGTCTACAGCACAGTGAATGTCGTAGGGCCTGGTTCCCTGAATATACTGGAGGATCCTATTGGCTACCTTCCAATGAAGATCATGAGGCTGTTGCATGTATCTTGATACAACATTCACGACATAACAGATATCAAGTGAGAATGTGTCAAGTACAACAAGCTACCAATCAGTTGTCGATAGATAGTGCAGTCCATGGGAGGTGTGCTTTTTCCTTGTTCAAGGCTGATCCCTGAAAGGAAAGGGAACGGTGCAGGCCTAAATTCAGCCATGTTAAACTTGACTAATAGGTATGATATGTATTTGGACTAAGTGACCATTATCCCATCAGAATTTTGCTCAATTTCGAGCCCCGAAAATTGTTTTAAGAGCCCCAAATTGCTCATTTCAAATGCATCGTGGAGAGCAGTTTTGATGGCTGAAATGGAAGCAACTGTGCTACCTATGATCAGTAATTAATCAACATATAAAACAATAATAATCAAATGAGCATCAGACTGATGTATATACACATTTGGATCTGATCTACACCTTTGGAAGTTTTGCGAAAGAAGGAAAGCATCCATCTTGGAATACCACTCTCTTGGGGCCTGTTTTAACCCGTATAGTGACTTCTTTAGCTTGCAAACCAAATATGGATCAGAGATGTAGCCATCGGGTTGCTTCATGTATATCTCCTCATGAAGATATCCATGCAGAAAGGCTTACTTAACATCCATATGATGCACTTCCCAGTGCTTAGATGCTGAAATTTCCAAAACTAGGCGGATGGAGTCCATTTTTGCAACCGGTGCAAAGGTCTCATGGTAGTCCACACCTTAGACCCGAGAGAAAAAAATTTCCACCAGCCTTGCCTTATATTTGTAGGTTCTTCCATTAGTAGCAACCTTGGTCCGAAACACCCATTTTCATTGAACCAATTTCCTTCCTGGAGGAAGAGAAACTAGCTCCCAAGTGGCGTTTTTTTGAAAAGAATTCATCTCTTCATCCATGGCAACTTGCCATCTTGGATCCTTCTGAGCATGGTAGTAGTATTTTTGGTCTGAACTAATCATCAAATAACAAGTTTTAGATAACAAATTATCAGGACAAGAGAGCGCAATACCTGCTCTTTGGAAATCAGAGTGGGTTCTCCTTGGATCATCTGGATTTCCAATGTTATCTCCTGCGGAGGAGAGTGTCTGTCGGGCCCATGTGGGAAGATGATTTTGTACTTCAGGTTCTGATTCAGCATCTGATAGTTGCTGTAAAATGATATAAAAAATCAGAGGATCCAAATCAGGTTCATCACCCCCAATTTCATCATCCAAATATTCAGTAGAATAGGAAGCAAATTCAACAATTTTCTCCTTCACTAGTTCCACCTCCTGAAGAGGCTCATCGAACTTGACACTTCTCTCGATGATGATCTGTTTTGTTTTGATATCCAGTAGCTTGAAACATTTTGATTCATTAGGATACCCAATAAATAGACATTCTATGCTTTTCAGTTGCAAGGCCCTTCTTTTATCAAGTGGAATTCGGGCCCATGCAGTGGACCCAAACACCTGCAGATTCGACACATCCGGCTTGTGACCAAAGTATGCTTCGAAAGGGGTCTTCCCTTTCATGGATGAGTGTGGAAATTTGTTTTGAATGTATGCTGCAGCATGAATGGCTTCAGCCCACAAATTTGCAGCCAACTTCTTTGATTCCAACATACAGGTGGTCATCCCCTTGAAAGACTGATTCTTCCTTTCCGCTACATCGTTCTGCTAGGGAGTGTAGGGAATTGAATGTTGGACCTGAATACTACTTTAGGAGCATATGTATAGCAACTCATTACTAACATACTCCTTTCCATTATCATATCCTAAGATCTTGATCTTAAGCCCAGAGGCATTCTTGATCAAGGCCTTCAGTTCAGAGAATTTTTCACATACTTTAGACTTCTTTTTGAGAAAGAAGACCCATGTGTACCTTGAAAAATCATCAATAAAATTCAAAAGATACCTTGATCCATTCATGGATGTGACAGGCATCAGACTGCTGATATTAGAATGTATTAGCCCCAAGATGCATGTAGCTCGGTTTTCCTTCCCCTGATCGTACTTGTGCTCAAGGTGTTTTCCAACCACACAGCCCTTGCAAATTCCAGTGGTTGCCTTGATGACCGAGAGGCCTTCAACCATGGAGTTTTTCTGTAATTTCTGCAAATATTTGAAATTTATATGGCCAAACCTTTCATGCCACAACCTACTAACTTCATTTCCATGAGGTAGCAGTGCAGTGGGCTTTACATCCGCCACAAAGTGGGAGAACTCATAGGCTTTTGCATGATGGTTTGCAAGGCCTTTAGCAATGAGTTTCCCGGATGCAAGTTTCGTTATCTCAACATCATTTCAGTTGAAAGATACTCTCTTAGGCACTCCTGTATGTGTCATCTGATAGACACTAAGGAGATTTGATGCCAGAGACGGTACATACAAAACATTTGAAAAATAGACATTCTCAAGATCAACCGTACCTTGTCCTTCTGAAATGATGGTGGAGTCATCTCCCATGTGGATGGGGATGGATTTGTCGGTCTCCAAGGATGAAAAGGAGTCTCTTTCAGCCATCATGTGGTTCGAAGCTCCAAAGTCAATCAAGAGTGTTTTGGACTTCGAAGTGCTTTCCATGAGGGCATGACCTTTTTCATGCTGTGGTTCTTGATCTTGCTGATCTCTCCTCTGAAAGCTTTCCAGAAGATTGATGTGATTTATCTCAAGGAGAGAGGTAGCTTCATCAAGCTTCTTCTTCATGTAGGCATGTTCAGGGTGGAAGCCCTTCCCACAGTATGAACACTTGACTTTTCATTTCCATGATGCCCTTTCCCTTTGTTATTCTTTGAGCCGAAAGACTCATCATGTTGGTGGTTTTCAACTTTAGGCTTAGGAGCTTCAAATTTAGTTTTTGAGTTCTTCTGCTGCTTTCCTTTACCCTTCAGATATTTGGGCCCTGAGACATGGAGGGCTTGATCATGGGAGGATCTGATGATCCCCATCTAGACAAGATTATCATGTTCACTTGTTAGGGACTCAATGAAGGCATTGAGTGTAGGCATCTTCCATCCAGGGGTTGTGAGCTTCCCCACACGGAATGTAGAGACAAAAACTGAATAATCAGCTCCAAGTTTGGAGAGTATGGTGAGGATGACCTGATCATCCTCCTTCTCCACTTTGCATTGCTTCAATAGTAAGACAATGTGCTTGAACTTTGTGAAAAAGTCATTCAAGGTCTTGAAATTGGAAGGATGGAGAGACATCAATTCATTTTCGAGTTGGTAAACTCTCAAATCATCCTGCTTTTCATACAGGGTTTCCATTTTGTCCCAAATTTCCTTTGGAGTCTTCAATCCAGAAAGATGGAAAAGAAGATCCCGAGAAACAGAGAGGCACAAGCATTAGAGAGAATTTGAGGTAAAATATGGGCCTCCTAAGAGATGTACTACAAAAATATAAGATATATTAAAATATTATGAGTTAGGGGTTTTATGGGGTAGGTATATATGACAA
>LPNX010227929.1:775547-814579 GCA_001517045.1 Pseudotsuga menziesii
TATGAAATATGAGTACTTTACTTGAAAATGACAATAATATTATTTTATGAGAAAATGAATTGTGAGTACTTTACTTGAAAATAACAATAATATTGTTTTATGAGAAAGTGTGAAATGACTTTTATTATGAGTACTTCACTTTATGACTTAAAAGTACTTGTACCACTACCTTGGTTAACTATGGATTTTCATCCACCATAGTAAATGTGACAAATAAGCATTCTTAACTCATGCAATGCCACCTCAACCATGGGGGATGATGTCATCTACTAGAATGTAATTGGTTGATTTTTATAGTACATTTTGGTCCTTTTGAGGCCCATTTTTGACCTCAAATTCTCTCTAATGAATCTGAATGCTTCATCCTTCTTGTTCAAGAATCTAGATTTGTCTATTGCAGAACCAGGCTCTTCTTCAGTCTCCATGGTGACCTTATAGAGTCCTCTGGAACGTAGTTGGATCTCTGTGTCTCCTTTCCATGAGTGGAAATTGAACGAAGTTAAAAGATCTACTAAAGAAGCCATCTGAATCTGCTGGAGCGAATGCTTTCACCTGTCAAAAACCTGAAGATCACAACAAAAGGGGCAATGTAAGGTCAGACAGCCTGCATATTTTAGGCTTTCATCACACCCAGCATAGTCAATCAAGCAAGCTTGATCAACAAGTTCTTTACTTGGGGTATTAAGTGGTAAGCCTTGGCTTCTGGTGTAGTGCTGGATTTTTGAGCTATTGCTCAATTTTCATGCAAGATCTGTCAAAAACCTTGTTTTTGAGAGATCTGAGCTTCGTCCCGCCATGAGCTCTGATACCATATTAATCTGTCACAGTAATCTAGGGACTAAACACAAGTCTCATCAAATATTAATAACAATAAGACATGAAAATGGTGTAATTGTGCTACAAAATGAGTAGCTGCTCTATATATTCACACAAAGAAAGAGTAATACAATACAAGATCATGCTGCAAGCATGAATGACAAAGCAATTCGAATTCCCAAGGAGGTCATTTGAATTGAATGAGTGAGTCTAGCTTAACTGAATGTAACCCACAGTCAACACTCAAGTTAACCACTGATCAAAACCCTAATTGACTCAACTGAGCCCTAACTGAAGTCAGAGTGCAATAAATGATCGAGTCTAACTAAAAGTAGGTCAGACACATGTCACAGCAAACCGACCGACAAGTGGTAGCATATCAATGACTCCAATGAACCCCGATGAGGTTAACTGAAGTGTAACTGACCATCAGAAGTGGTTGGAGGCGCCCCTGTTCACTCCACTTCATTAAATAATCAATTTAATGAAGGAAGGCACCTTCACTGCTCTGTTTAACTGATTGTAACCATCAGTTAGCAATGTGGGGCATTAATGACACTTAGATCACCCCCAAAGTGCTCCAGTTAGCCTCCCCGAATGTAGGAGAAGGCTAAGTTAGCCTCCTTGACTGAAGGTAGGCGTGGGTGTGATCTTGTTGATGTCATCTAGTGCTCCCCTGATGTCAATTAAGTCAATAAAACTTAGGATAGTGGTTTAACTCGGCCAAATTGACCAAAATGAGTGTGTATGGTGGTAAATGTCTCCAACACGATGTCGAAGGAGATCCTGCAAATAAGGGCAGAAACATATTCTAGTCTGGAACCAGGGACACGATGTCTAAGAAAGTCATGTAGGTAGTTGAGCAACTTTCACTGTGAGACTGAAACTTAGGTTAGTACTAAGAACCATTCTCCGAGAGAATGGAGGACCTGGTTAGGGTTCTGGGCTGATCAACATGATTCAGTGTGAGACTGAAACTCATCCTAGGGATGAAAGTCACTCATAAATAATGGAAGATAATGATGTCCTCCCTCCTAATCGGTTATTGCTAGGTTTCTTCTCAAGGGACTGGCCACCCCTTAACGATGTCCCTAGTACCTAACCCATAGGAGCAGTGTTAAGGACAAATGGATTGTACCATCTGTTTGGATCTTCCCCTTATACAATGATGAAAAATATATATAAAACAATGTACCTTTAGAGAGAGAAAAGATCAAAGTCTTTGGTCCTATTGGTAAATGTTTATCCACCCTTATGGTTCACCTTAATCTTATGGTTGTGTGGGTTGTGGTCCCCTTGTTGACTCTTGGTCCCTTATCTTACTTGGTTCTGACACTCTTAACGTGTGTGTACCCTTTCCTTGTTGGTTTTATTTATTTTGTACACATTAATTAATGATTTTTTTTATCAAACCTATTTTTTATGGTTATATAAACTATGTTTATATATTCTTTTTGACCATTTGCTCACTTTATGGTTTTATTATTATAAAACCTTTGGTCCCTTGTTATTTTATCTTTTGACCTTGTATTATTTTTGGACCACTTTAGTTTTATCTTGTTCCTAATTAAACCTAAGTGTTTTGACTCACAACATATATATAAATTTTGGAAGTATCATTCAATTTATACCCTTAGACTTATCTTATTATGGATCTCAATCGTGACTCCTTCATGTGCTTATCTCTGATTCATCTCCAGTGATATATGTGATTCCCTTCATGAGTTTATCTCTGGTTCATTCACGGGGTTCATCTGCGGTGATCTCTGCGATTTACCTCAGCATGATTTCTCACAGGCTTACTCTCTCTGTGGATTTAACTCAACATCATTCCTCTCACAGGTTTTACCTCTCGATTTGGTCTCTATGGATTTAAATCAACGTCATTCCTCTCACGGGTTTTACCTCTCGATTTGGTCTCTGTGGATTTAACTCAGCGTCATTCCTCTCTGCGGGTTTACCCTCACAATTTGTATATGTGACTTACCTCATTGTGAATTCTTATGGGTTTGTCTTATGATTTGTTTCTGCGGGTTTACCCTCACGATATGTATCTGCATTTTACCTCTGTGTGATTTCTTTCGGGCTTACCTCAAGATTTGTCCCTGCAGTTTATCTCGATGTGAGCTCTTATGGGTTTTAATTTGTGAGCTGGTTTTCTTCTCCTGAGTGACCATGAGGTTACCCTTCAAGTGTGGACTGTGGGTTTCTCAACATGAATGTTAGAGAGTATGATTGAGTGTCTCTTGTGCTAAGTGACTGTGTGTCCTTAACATGACTGTTTTGGGTATGACTGAATTACTCAAGCCTATACTTTTGATTGAAACCTCTCTTTCTGTTGACTAAGAGTCTAAGGTCTGTTTCTGTCTGCTTTAACCCTCTCTCTCGAGGTACGTATATGGTTTACCTAGTTTGACTTGTCCCTTCTGTGACAAGATGAAACTTAGAACTATCTTAGTATACAACATATCCAATAATGGTTATGATTTGTTAATGTTGTATCTATTTATTTACTGTACAAGTATTTGATGATTCTCGAGGACCAACTTTAACGCAGTGACTAATGAAGCGTTAAGTTGAAAGAGATGAAAATTTTGTTTTTTCTTTATTACGGTTTAAATTTTACTAGCAACACTATTTTGAATCTAAATTTATATGTTCATGCACTTATGTTTATTACTTGTATTAAAACATCACTAACCCTTAAATTTCAACATAGATACCCCTAAAACTTTACTTCATCGTCTCCAAGATATCTTAGACCATACTCCAGCATGGCCCTCAAATACTTGAGCACATGTTTTGTTGCTACCCAATGTTCTTGTCTTGGATCCACCATGAACTAACACAAGATGTTCACTACAAAACATATATCTAATCTATTGTTGACCAAATACATCAAGGAATATATCAAATGCCTATACAACTTGGGATTCACCAACTTTGAATATGAAGCTATTACCTTCTTCAAATTGGTGGTCATGGGTGTGGCCATAGGTTTGTAATCCTCCATTCAAAATCTCTTCAGGATTTCAACAGCATACTTACCTTGCCCAAGGAATATCTCCCCTCATTTCTACCATAACTCCAAACCCAAGAAGTAATGCATCATGTTGATGCCCTTCCTCTCAAACTCAACCGCCATATCTTCTTTGCACCCTAAAATGAGATTTTCTAAACATATAAGAAACAAGTCATTTACATACAACACCAAATTAAATAAATCAACCTCAAAAATATGAAGTATAAGTTGGGATATGCTTCACTTTTCGTGAAGCCCAAAAGTGAGGCTTGTTTCCCACCAAGTTGCACTTGTTGGATTTTTAGTGAGCCATCGAAGATTGAACAATTCAATTGTTCAATATCCGAGTTTAGAAGTTCATGCAAGTCATTTTTTGTCCTTTTTGTCATTTTTTTCGCATGTTGAAATCCCTCGGGGAATTGTACTAAAATGATGTAGCATGATCCCTTTTGGTAAAAAACTTGTCTTTCCTAGGACTTGGTCATCAATCCAACTACTCTAGAGTGTTTTTTCCTTGTCAATTATATATCGCTTTTCAGCGACTTATAATTTTCGAGTTTTTCACTCAATCCTCCAAAGATGGAGCAGTTGTCTTAGTGGTTAGGCCTTAGGGAGTTATTAAAGTCTAGTGTCAATGTATATTACCATGCTAATCATTATTTTTTATTCATATGAACATGTATAATTGTATCTTTCCTCCTTGTAACTAACCTTAAAATATGAGAATTACTGAACATTGTGGATGAACCTTAAAATCTATTTATCATATGTGAAGACTTGCCAATGATCCAAATTGTCCAGAACCAATGGTCTGAAATTGATTCTGAATTTACCATTTCCTTTCAACAATTCCTCTAAAGGTTGAAAAGTTGATGCTACCACTACCAGATGATCTGCTTCACCATTTTATTCATAGGGAACTATTATGAGATCCAAAGCATAAAAAAAATCCATGGTATCCCAAATTGCATTTCTATATTTTGTTAATCTTTCACTCTTACATGCAAATATATTCTTGAGTTGGGAAACCACTAAGTCAGAATCGCCTTTGATGCTCTAGATTATGACCCTCATATCCTTATCAATTTCTAACCTTTGTAAGAGTGCCTCATATTCAGCTACATTGTTTGATGCATCAAACTTGAGTCTGAAAGAAAAGTTGAATGTTTGCTTAGCTAGTGAAGTGATGACAATCCATGCCCCTTTTCCTAATTTTGAATAAGCACCATCAAAGTTCATTTTCTAAACTTCACTAACTTTTTCCCTCTTTAATTTTTTTCTTTAATGGGTGCCATGAAATTTGACAAAATAACATAATTGCCAATTTTATCTGTATCATAAACATATTCATTCATTGGTTCATTCAGATCATCAACATGATACTTCCTCTCCTTCTCTCTATGAAGTCTAGCATGCGCATTTTTTGAAGCGGGAACCATGGCATAAGTCCAATACATTTGAATGCAACCCCAAGAGATGCAACCCATTTTCTTGATAATAGCATACCCCATGTGTTTGGAACTATTCCTTGGATAAATTGATATCTAGGTATGTTGCCAATTTCACTTGTAGATTTAGGATTATCCCCACACCATCAATCTCTCTAGAATCCATGGCACAAAACTTTTGATCTCTAAGATTTCTTTCTTGTCAAGAGTTCTTTCGTTAGATTTATTAGAAATTCCTTACTTAGGATCTTCTAAGGCTTTCATCAATTTGTCTTTCTGACTTGGAGTTTTAAGGATTTTAGTTATAGGCACAAGAATTTTAGCATTAGCCATTCAACTACCCAAATTAACATTTAAATATGAGGGAGGAGGAGTTATCACCTTGGGAATGTGTTGATCTCACTTGGTTGGTACTGCATTCCCTTTTCTCTGATAAGTGGTCCCTTTGTACTTGGTCATTTCCAGAATCTGCTTAGGTGTAGGCTTCTCCCCATACAATTTAGTTAAATTATCCTTCTCTTGACTTAACTCTTTGGCTTGCATCCAATGCTCTTTAGAGATGGGGTGAGTCTTGCCTACAACATTTATGAAGTCTTGCATCTAAGAAGTCTCGTGAGCCAATACTAGTGACAAAGGATGAGACACGAGAAGCTTTGAAAGTTGAGTCGATGTCATCGACAACTTCTAGTTCGAGGCAACAACCTTCAGATGCAGAGGAGGAGCCACGAATTGGTTTCCTAACTATTTGGCATTGATGAGAAGCATCATATATTTAAATCCTTCCAATTTTTAGGAGGTAGCAAACCAATAGGTATGGTTGGATGCAATGGTGGAGGAGGAAACCTCCATTATGAAGAATGATGTTTGGGACATAGTGCCTAGATCCAAGGGGAAATCAATATGGATATATAAGATCAAGTATGCTGTAGAAGGTGGCATCAAGAAGTACAAAGTGAGGTTTGTGATGAGAGGGTTATCTCAGAAAGAGTGAGCTAGAATATTAGAAGACTTTTGCTCCAGTTGCCAAGTACACTTCCATTATAGAATTTATGTCTTAGTTTTAGTGAGGAAGAAGTGTATATAGAGAAACCTTAGGGCTTTGAGGTAAATGGAAAGAAGTATCATGTTTGCAAGCTTAAGAAATCCCTGTATAGTCTCAAGCAGGTATTGAGAGTATGGTATTCTAGGATCGATGGATATTTACTGAGTATGAGCTTTGTTGACACCTTATATGCACATCACGTGGCATAAATCTTCAAGCTACTAGGTGCATCCTTATGGGCAAGTTGCGATTCAAGTACTGTCACTTGAAACTTGACTCCTCCGTCTAGGTCAACTCCTAGTGAAGCCAAGGGGGGGGTCCCTAATACAAAAAAAATTATGGCTGATTAAGCTAAGTAAAAAAAACTTTTCTAGAAGTTACTTTAACAACATATAAAAGATATCATCAATGGCATGAAAGTAAATACCTTTCCAAGGACCCTTTGAGAGACTTGATTGATGTAATCAAGGTCGTGGAGGCTAATCATGTTTCCCAAGTTAATGCCATGCAAAATAGGTTGATCACCATGGAGAGATCACAATCCCAAGTTCCAAGATTTCCTCCCAGAGCAAACCAGGAATGGAAAAATAGTTTTCCTCCTCAAGATCAAAGGCCACCTAATCAGTTGGAAGCAACAAATATGGTAATTGATGAGGCCCCCTCCCTTTTGTAGAGCTTGTGATGAATTCCATGAAGAATCCACCTACCCAGTTTTTTGTCACATAAATGAACAAGGACATCTTGACACAAACAACTTTGTGGGTTATCTAAGCTATCCAAACTTCATAAATGCTCTAGGAAAGACTCACCCTGTCCCTAAATAGCATTGGAAGCAAGCCAAGGAGCTGAGCCAAGAGATGGATAATGAAACTAAATTGTATGGTGAGAAGCCTACACCTGAGCAAATTCTGGAAAGAACCGAGTACAAAGCGATCACTTACCAGAGAAAAGGGAATGCATCACCAACCAAGCAAGATCAACACATTCCCAAGGTAATAACTCTTCTGCCCTCATATTTAAATGTTGATTTGGGTAGTTGGATGGCTAATGCTAAAATTCTTGTGCTTGTAACTAAAATCCTTAAGATCCCAAGTCAGAAATACAAATTGATGAAATCCTTAGAAGAGCCTAAGGAAGGAATTTCTGATAAATCTAAGGAAAGAAATCTTGACAAGCCTAAGGAAAGCAACCTTAGAGATCAAAATAATGCTAATGAAGATGTTCTAGTCATCTTACATAGTATGGATCCTAATAAATAATATCATCCTCCATTTTATGTATCTTTGATTGTAAATGATATGTTGTAACATAAATGCATGCTTGATTTGGGGGCATCGTCCAACATTATGACTAAAAGGTCATGGAGTAGTTAAACTTAAAGATCACAAGGCCTTATCAAAATGTTTGTGCCATGGATTCTAGAGAGATTGATGGTATGGGGATAATCCTGAATCTATAAGTAAAATTGACAACATGCCCATATATTAATTTGGCCATGGATGTGTTGGTCATTGATGTGCCAAACACATGGGGCGTGTTATTATCAACGAAAAGGGAGACATCTCTTGGGGGATGCATTTAGATGGACTGGACTTATGCCATGGTTCCCATTTTAGAGAATGCGCATGTCAGACTGTGTAGAGAGAAGGAGAGTAAGTACCATGGTAAAAATCCAAATGAACCAATAAATGAATATGTTTACCATACGGATAACAGTCACATTTATGTTATTTTGTCAAATTTCATGGCACCCACTAAAGAAAAAATTAGGGAGGAAAAAGTTAGTGAAGTTTGGAAAATGAGCTTTGATGGTGCTTGTTCAAAATCAGGAAAAAGGGAAGGGATTATCATCACTTCACCAGCTAAGCAAACATTCAACTTTTCTTTCAAACTTGAGTTTGACGCATCAAACAATGTATTTGAATATGAGACACTCTTACAAGGGCTAGAAATTGCTAAGGATATGGGGGTCAAAATCTTGAGCATCAAAGGAAATTTTGACTTAGTGGTTTCCCAAGTCAAGAATATAGATTAAAAAGTATAGAAATGCAATCCAGGATATTGTGGAATTTGCGATGCACTGGATCTCTTAGCAGTTCCCCATGAAGAAAATGGTGAAGTATATCAACTGACAGGAGCAACATCAACTTTTCAACCCACAGAGAAATTGTTAAAAGGAAATGGAAAATTCAAAATCAATTTTAGACCATTGGTTCAGACAATTTGGACCATTGGCAAGTCTTCACAAATAACTTTTTCCTATTCCACATAGGAAGTGTTGTCCATATAGGAACTGTTGGAAATATAGGAACATGAGTTGTTGGAAATATCTGTTGGATATGATATGATATGCCATGAAAAGGAGGAAGGATTGGAAATATCTTTTTCCATTATTAGTTTGCTCTGGGAGGAAACCTTGGAACATGGGATTGGGATCTCTCCATGGCGGTCAACCTATTTTGTATGACATTAATTTGGGCAGCATGATTAGCCTCCATGGCCTTCATTACATCAGTAAACTCTCTTAAAGGGTCTTTGGAAATATCTTTACTATCTATCACCACTGACTTTTCCTTGATATCTTGTTTCTTAGAAGAAGATGTGCTACCCCTTGTGAAACCAAGAATATTAGATTTACCAGATGCTTACATGTTCCTGTCAATATTTGCATGTAGCTCTTGGTCATTTTTCAAATTTGCAAGATCTTTATCCCTCAATTGATATTTCATTTCTCCATTAATATATTGCATGTAGTATATAAGGATGGAACCATTTGGAGGTTTAATGTTTGTATGAAGGATTGAAATCAGATCGTTAAACTTCTTGTTAAATTCTTCCATGGTTTCATTCTCATTTTTCTTCATGGTGTTGAGGGTAGCCAATAAATGATGATCTTCTTTCTTATCACCCTATCTTGTAATGATGGCACTTTCATTAGAGGAAAATTGAGGTCTAAAATGGGTCTCCTAAGGAAAATAATAAAATTATAGTTAAAATAATATTTATTAATTTTGGAGAAATAAAGAAAAAAACTACTTTTATGTTTGTATTTTCAACATATCTCCCTGTGTTTTTACTCAAATTTCGAGCGGGAGGGCTTGTTAAATGCGGAATTTAATTCCGGATCCAACGCGTACCCACGCTGCATACTTTGGATGGACTCCGCTGCCCCAAAAACAAGAAATACCTGAAAAAATGTGATGAATCAACGTTTTTTCAGGTATTTCTTGTTTTTGGGGCAGTTCATCACGTTTTTTCAGGTATTTCTTGTTTTTGGGGCAGTGGGGTCCATCCAAAAGTATGCAGTGTGGGTACTATTCTGCATCCAACGAGCCCTCTCGCTCGAAATTTGAGTAAAAGCACAGGGAGATATGTTGAAAATACAAACATAAAATGCAGTTTTTTTATATGACATATATGTCAAGTCAACCATTATGGTTGAGTCATTATATTGGTTCCTGAATTCCAACTCACAAGAATTTATTGTTGGCTTGTTTTCTTATAAGGCCCATTTTAGACCCCAAATTTCCTCTAAGTTCCTTGAATTTATTTAAGTTCTCGTCATCTAAGTCTAAAAACCAATCGAAGACATCTTCTTTCGATGACAAGGAAAAACGTTTCATCTACACATCTTCATCTTCATCATTTAAACACCATCTACTATAAAATTGTGAAAAATTCTTGAGGTGAAACTTGGCATTGATAGCATTATTACCCTGAAATGAAGACAAATTTTCAATGGCTTTCTTAGGTATGGCATGAGGATAACCATTTATTTTTGTGAAGTCTAAAGGACTAAAAAAATCACCCATTTTATTTTCTACTTGCAAATTAGTAAATAAATGGTGGATATCTAAAATAGACTCAGATCCAAGATTGTCAATAATTCTACGAGAAGTAAATCTGTTCAATATCGTCCTCAAACTCCACATCCTTGCTTACTACCGTCTTCCTCAACTATGGAACATAGACCTTGTAGGCCTTTGAAGTCTCATTGTAACCAACAAACAAACCCTTCCTAACAGTGGGCTCCAACTTAGTCCTCTTCTTGGCTGGAATACGAATGTAACATGAACAACCAAAGATGTAAAAATGACTCACCTTTGGCTTCACACCAATGAATGCCTCCTCTAGTGTCTTGTCCACCAACATCATGTGAGAACACCTATTCTAAATTAAGACTGTTGTGTTGCATGCTTCTACTCATAGAAACATCAGTGAATCATGGTCATGTATCATGGCCTTAGCAACCCCTATGATGGACTGGTTCTTTGATTGAAGAAATTCTATCCAGGTTTTCTTATGTTGAACAATTTGAGTTCATGGAAGGAAAATAGATACACGAAACAATGGGAACAACACAAGAGACTCTTCACCCAATAAAACAAAAGAAAAAGCCTACCATTGTTATGAAACTTGATTTATCCAAGGCATATGATTGCACAAATTGGTTGTATCTGCAATTGTTTTTTATTCAAATTGGGTTCAATCTTAAAGTTAATGACCTGTGTCAAGTCTATTACATTTGTTGTTCTGATAAATGGGGCAACGTCCATTTTCTTCAAACCCTCACGAGGATTACATCAAGGATACCCTCTTGTACCTTATTTATTCTTGTTAGTGGTCGGGGGTTTAAGTCGTTATATTTTCGTTGCAGAGAGGGAAAGTAATATTGTTGGTATTCAGGTGGAACGCCTTAAATTTGTTTCACATTTACTTTTCATTGTGTTATGCTGCACCTATACCCAGCGCACCTTCAGATGAGTCCCAAGGAGAGAGAGGCCATTTTTTTGACTAGCAAGGGTGTTATTCAGTAGTGATGGTCATGGTCGGGCCCTTTGGTCCTTCCTTTAGGAGTACTATGGCTTAGTGGCACTATTGACTGCCCTTTGTTGGGGTTTTTAACCCTGGGGTTGGTGTCTGAGGCTCCTAGGGGTTGATCACCAGGTCACATGAACCCACACCTTGTTTCCTTGCACCGATGGCCTTTTATACAACCACCTTCCTGGTCCTTCAGCTAACTGACGCACTCTCTCCTTGGCCTTCTTCCACCCAGGTCGTACTGTTACTTTGAGGGGGCGTTGATGGATTTATAGCATTTTTTGGGTTAGATGGGGCATGATGCCCTCTCTCCAGCTCGCTCTAGCCTTTTGTTCGGAGTGATTTGCTTATTTTTAACAATTTTAGGCACTTGGGAAAAATACCCAGGTAACCTACTTTAAGCCTACTTTAGGTCATTTTTGAAATATTTTATATTATTTTATGTTATAATTTTAAGTTGACATTTTATAATTCCAAATTATTTTAAGGCATGTTGGCCTGGATATGTTTGTAAAGTGAGTGTGAGAATGTTATTTATAAGTCTCTCTTCACTTCATTTGAACAGAAGAGATGTGGGATTAAACATTATGTTACTTTTTTACCCTTCTTAGGGCTCTTGAATGTAATGCACACCTCTTGCGGAGAAATTATTTCCTTGTTCGAAGGCAAATCTCTTGAAGTTCGTTGGTTCATGCTCTTTACTAAGGTGATGCTAGAACTGTTTGCTTAACACATGCACAAGGAGGTATCTAAGCTCTTTTTCTTGATTTCTCTTTGTTAAATGTTGATGAATGATGTTTGTTTATGGTTGAATGGTATCCATTAATGCTGCACTTTTGTCTCAACTAAGTCATTTTCCAGCCTTTGTCACCATAGTATTGTGAAGGACGTCCTCAAGAAAAAGTCTTTTAAAGCTTGGGCTTTAGGTCTTTGAGTGTTTCCCTAGCTAGGCTTCCTTAACCAGCTCTTGTGGTTGTTTAAGAAAGCCCTAGTTGGCCAAACTTTGAAAGGACCTCTCAAGAGGAAGGTTGGTCACCTTCCCTGGTGTCCCAAGGTTAGGGTAAAACCTTAAAACCCTTGGTGTTACCTTCATCTATAATAAATTACATTTTCATTAGTTCATATTTTCATTTTCATGGTAGATTAGGTTAAATATAGGTATGCAATTTTATGTCAAAAACCCTAAAAATTAAAAATTAATTTTTTTCCAATTTTTTGGCGAACCCTAAAATTTCGGTCCTCTCTCCTACAATTTCGGCTTGCCTTGTTTGTCCCAAGAGACCCTACAACGAAATTTTAGGAAGCCCTAAAAATTCAAAAATTCAAAAAACTCTGAAAACTGCCCTAAAAATCCCTAAAACAGTTCTAAAACTATGAAATCTACCCTAACAAACCCTAGCAGCCTCTACCTAATCCCTCAGCTTGCCTCCCTAAGGCATCGACTTCCTTCTTTTCCACCCTTGGTTGCCTCCCTTTCCTTCCTCCCAGCCTTGGCCTAGTGTTTCCCTTACCTTTCTCCCTCAGCCTAACCAAAACAGCCCTTTAGGGCTTCCCTCAAACCTTGGTCAGCCCAAGGAAAGGCTCGACCTTCCATATAAGGTCTTGGTTCCACCTTTTTGGGTTTGACCAAGGCCTCAGCAGCCAAATGGACAGTTCTTTCAGTGGCTGTAAGGATCTTTAGGGCTACTTTTTGTGACCCTTGCAATTTAATGTAGGCTTTCCTTTCCACTCTTAATAGCCTTCAACCCTACACAAACACATCAAGGGTTAGTTTAAATGTTAGTTAATCAAGATCTGGGTAGGTATTTGTGAAAACTAATATAAAGGACTGCTATTAACCCGGTTTGCGTATATATATATATATATCAAACTGCAACTAATGGTGTTGCTTTGAGTATGATCCCAGTTTAAACACCATTTTGTTGTCATAAAATTGCAAACATTCCATTGCTGGTTGTCACACTTTATGTGGTAGTGAATGATCATTTCAAGGCTTTGTTTTACACTTTATTTACAGACGTACATACAGTTTTCTTTCCTTGACTGAATAGTCCCATTATTAGCTTTAAATTGCTACAGAAGTAACCAATATTCATGTCTGACTTTAGTAATGTATATTGGTGAATCACATTGAATGCTGGTACATTTTAGTTTGGTTGTCCTACTAGTACATACATTACAATAATTGTATGTTAATGATGGTACATGAACGTTATCTACTTTGAATAAATGATTTGGATTTTTGCAAATTTATTGCGTTCATCATTTTATTGGAGATTTTCTTCGTGTGCATTTGGACTGGATACTAATATTGGCAACATAGAAAGAATTTTATATTTATCTCTCACTAGGAACTGGTCACTAACATTTTGCATAGTATATATAGTCTTGTTTTTCAAAGGGTCTCTTGCAGATATACTAAAAGGGCTTTCCCCTTGGAGGTTCTGACTCTCCGAGGTAGTTTTGGAAGAGTGACTAAGGTGACAATGGTCACTCTCTCCATACATTGTTTATCGGTGGCCAGCCCTTCTAGTTCATCCAGTAACATGTTGATGATGTATTTCTTTTTTCTCACGGGTCGGAATGTAATGTTCCTAAAAGTGACATGCATGCAAACCCTAAAAATGACATGCAAACTCTAAAAGCTATATAAGAAGGTTAGTTGAACCAAAAGGGATGATTGTTATTATTCATCTTTTTGGAAACAGGTTTTGAGAGCTCGGTGAGCTAATTAGGGTTAACGACGAATTTCCTTGGCCATCATTGATTTCAGCGGTGAAACTTATCTGTCCTAGTCAATTCAAGAGGGTAGGTCATCCAGATCTATCATACGAGCTTCAACACTTCAATATCTTCATCATTCTTGCAGGGATTTGAGGGCATCCAGGCATAAAGAATTGAGGAAGGGTGTCTTCATCAGAGATAGGGCAGTGTATTATTTATTGTGCAAAGGCCTTATCAGCAGCGGGTTACTACAGGAAAACGTAGGCCCTAAGTTCATATCAGACTCATATTACAGGAAAGAATTGTTGTAGGAGGTGTTCATAATGAGGGGCACCAATATCCATTAACGAAGCATGCAATGGTTCATTGAGAGATCAGATATTTCACCTCCTATCACTGACTGATTATTTATTACATTGGCCTTTGCTACAACCATCACCATACACTTCATTCACTGTTTAAGGTCAGATTTATGTTATTTCTGATATATGATTAGTGACTGTTAAAAAGAATTTATGATGTTAATTCAAAAACTAATTGTTGATGTTCTAAGCCTATGTTGTTTAGGAAGAGTATTAGTATAAATTACTATCTCCAAACTTGTTATTCCCAAGTCTCTTTGCATAAGGAAAATTCAGAATTCTTTAAAAGGACAACCTACAGGAAAAACATCAGCAGCATGCAAAGTGTTAGTGAAATCTACCAGACATTCCTTAATTAAAGAAATCAGTGGATTACCTCTTGTGTTGAGATCTGGACAAAGGGGGTCACAATTCTTAGGTTAAACCAGGGATCATTTGGTGAAGGTGTGATCTACAGTATTCCTTTTATCCTTGGACATAACTGCTTGAAGGGGACACATTCTTATTGTTGGGTTGTCATTCTCCAGTCTAGAGCCAAGACTAAAGTTGTATGAACGAAGAGAGAACGTGATCAGTACAGTTGAATTCAGATTCTAATTCTGGGGCATTGCTTGCATTTACAACCCAACCCATACACTTTTGAAGGGTCAAATCAGCTACTACAGTCAGCTAGTATTCATTCCCTTTGCTACTCAAGTCATATGGACGTCATTCTCAAGCTACATGCTTCCTAGTTGGACGTTTTCTCATGCAACATACTCTCCTTATGTTTGACACACAGATCTGGTTATATAAAGCAACTGCTACAGCCTTGAACAATCCGCTGTCATTTCTAGTTAAAAGTCAGAAATACCATGTCTCTGATATGTGGTTATCATTGATTAATTTGGAGTATATTTTATTATCAAACTTGAATAATCAGTTCTACATATTCCACTGAGATTTATGACATCTCCGAGGTATGATTGCATGGGTTAATTTGAAGTACTTGATATTGTTACACTTGCATTAAGATTCTATATCATCCATTGGTGTTCACCAAATTGGATTCATGGGGATTAGTATGTTTGTCTATTGTAATATGGCATGAAATTAATTATTGAATAAATAAACCATCATGCAAAACCATACAAACGAGCAGCTATCTAAACCAAGCGAAAGAAACACCGTGTAGGAAAGCAAATTTCACTACTTGGTATCTTACAGTGGTATCAGAGCCTTGGATTTTTCCAACCTGTGTGTACATGCTAGTTTATGAATTCGGAATACAAGGAACCAGTCAAGTAAAGGAGAACTCTCACTGTAAAGGAAAAAGAGGTTTTCTACTGCTGATATTATTGTTCATTAATGACTATATGATGTTGATAGTGTTTGTGTGGTGACTTCATTCCATATTGGGCATTGGTTTCTTCACCAATATGTTGTAGACACGACCAGACAGCGATAACGTGGAATTTATTTCACTGTGCATCAGTATTAAAGAGTGTGATGTGTTAAAGAAGGGAAGAAGGTTCTACAGCAGTAAACCAGCCAGTGTTTAAACGAAACTACACACCAAGCTATTTCAAACAGTGCATTTCCAATCAGATTTATCCACATAGTAAGTTACAGCAGTATGTCATTTAAGTGTTTGAAAGTCATCACTCAAAAAAAAAAAGTGGCAAGGTTCATTAGTGGTTAATTCAGTCATCTACAACAGTGAGCAAAAGGGATTGCATAGTTTTGACTTAATTCCTAAACCATAAATTGTCCAGCTATCAGTCAACACTATTCATTTTGGGGCGAGAAAAGGTTACATCAATGGTGAGAGTTGCAAATGGCAGATTGTTACCTACTTTCCTTCCTGCTTCACCAATAGAGGGGAAGCCTACTTGGGAGGAGCAAATGAAGAACCTTGACAAGACACAACAGAGGATAGAGCTTAGCTTGCAATAGTTTAAAGCCTCTCTATCAAGGTCATCCACATCGCAAATCAAGGAAATGTTGGGTATATCTACAAATGAAGTCTCCAAGAGCCTCTATAAAGAGTTTGGTTTAGAGGGTATAAATCAACAATCATGGATCAACATACAAGAGATCATGAGGCAAGAACAAATCAATTACCAAATGGGAGTCCTAAAGAAGATGAGACAATGTTCACAAGCTCTCTTCCGCCATATGAGAATTTGGATCAAGACAATTCACATATTGCACTCGTGAGACTTCGTGTCGAGAACAAAGTAGAAGAGCATGCGAAAAGAGAACATCATTTAGATTCACAGGTACAAGAGGAGAGACATAACTTGGAGATGGTTGACTCTATACATGTTGAGCAGTATGGAGGTCATAAGTCACTCTTGAGGAGGGGCCATTAATGGCTCCGGTTGTAGTTGTAGATGTGTTGACACGAGACATAGTCCAGGGACCAGTTGATAGTGACATGGACGCGTTCCTTATATTCTAGGATGGGTATAGTACAGATGTGCGGGATCCTGGTTTAGATGACACCAGTCGAGTGAGTGCCCAAGAGGATATCGCAACCTACACAAGATGCAGGACAATTGTGACCCATGAGGGCATGAGTGGCACTCATGGTTTGAGAGGAGAGCCTTCAGCAATGATTCTACATGAGCACTCAAAATTTCAAGTGACCGAGGAGAGATCTGACACAAAGGATTTGGATCAGGTCTGGGATCATGAGTTGCCTTTGTGGGATAGTGGTTTAACCATGGAGGAGGTAGTTGAGCACATTCCTTGTGGAC
Source organism: Pseudotsuga menziesii (assembly GCA_001517045.1). NCBI lineage: Eukaryota > Viridiplantae > Streptophyta > Pinopsida > Pinales > Pinaceae > Pseudotsuga > Pseudotsuga menziesii. Next base: position 792,524 of record LPNX010227929.1, read on the forward strand.
CAGCCAACAAGAAAGTGTATCCATACAGAGATTGGGTAGATAGGTATATGATGGAGATGGAGGCACCCAGGTTTACAGGCTCAGTTGACATCAGTGGAGTTTCTATGGAGGAGAGGGCCAACCTCCGCTTCCAGGAGTTTTTTTGAGGGATGCTTAGGTTTGGAGGCATGACAGAGCAGTCTTCTAAGGAGTTTGTGCAACTTATGATTGCTTGGATCATTAAGGGCATTTAGATGGATTTTGGTATCAGTCAAAGGGTTGTTTGGGATCTAGGTATCGAGGGGTCAATTCATGATTGGGTGGCAAGGAGGCATGAGGTGATCTAGTGGTTCATATGGGCTTCTGGTATTGGTGTCTGGATGCATTTTTTAGTTGACAGTTGTTGATTGCTTGAGGACAAGCAATCTTTGGCGAGGGAGGATTGTAATGTTCCTAAAAGTGATATGTATGCAAACCCTAAAAGTGACATGCAAACCCTAAAAGTTATATAAGAAGGTTAGTTGAACCAAAAGGGATGATCGTTATTATTCATCTTTTTGGAAACAGGTTTTGAGAGCTCGGTGAGCTAATTAGGGTTAATGACGAATTGCCTTGGCCATCATTGATTTCGGCGGTGAAACTTATCCGTCCTAGTCAATTCAAGAGGGTAGGTCATCCAGATCTATCATACGAGCTTCAACACTTCAGCATCTTCATCATTCTTGCAGGGATTCAAGGGCATCCATGCATAAAGAATTGAGGAAGGGCGTCTTCATCAGAGATAGGGTAGAGTATTGTTTATTGTGCAAAGGCCTTATCAGCAGCAGGTTACTACAGGAAAACGTGGGCCCTAAGTTCATATCAGACTCATATCACGGGAAAGAATTGTTGTAGGAGGTGTTCATAATGAGGGGCACCAATATCCATTAATGAAGCATGCAATGGTTCATTGAGAGATCAGATATTTCATCTCCTATCATTGACTGATTATTTATTACGTGGGCCTTTGCTACAACCATCACCATACACTTCATTCACTGTTTAAGGTCAGATTTATGTTATTTCTTATATATGATTAGTGATTGTTAAAAAGAATTTATGATGTTAATTCAAAAGCTAATTGTTGATGTTCTGAGCCTATGTTGTTTGGGAAGAGTATTAGTATAAATTACTATCTCCAAAATTGCTACTCCCAAGTCTCTTTGCATAAGGAAAATTCAGAATTCTTTAAAAGGACAACCTACAGGAAAAACATCAACATGCAAAGTGTTAGTGAAATCTACCAGACATTCCTTAATTAGAGAAATCATCGAATTATCTCGTGTTGAGATCTGGACAAAGGGGGTCACAATTCTTAGGTTAAACCAGGGATCATTTGGTGAAGGTGTGATCTACAATATTCCTTTTACCCTTGGACACAACTGCTTGAAGGGGACACATTCTTATTGTTGGGTTGTCATTCTCCAGTCTAGAGCTGAGACTAAAGTTGTATGAACGAAGAGAGAACGTGATTAGTACAGTTGAATTCAGATTCTTATTGTGGCGCATTGCTTGCATTTACAACCCAACCCATACACTTTTGAAGGGTCAAATCAGCTGCTACAGTCAGCTAGTATTCATTCCCTTTGCCACTCAAGTTATATGGACGTCATTCTCAAGCTACATGCTTCCTAGTTGGACGTTTTCTCATGCAACATACTCTCCCTATGTTTGACACACAGATCTGGTTATATAAAGCGACTGCTACAGCCTTCAACAATCCACTGTCACTTCTAGTTAAAGGTAAAAAATACTAAGTCTCCGATATGTGGTTATCACTGATTAATTTGTAGTATATTTTATTATCAAACTTGAATAATCAGTTCTACATATTCCACTGCGATTTATGACATCTCCGAGGTCTGATTGCATGGGTTAATTTGAAGTACTTGACATTGTTACACTTGCATTAAGATTCTATATCATCTATTGGTGTTCACCAAATTGGATTCATGGGGATTAGTATGTTTCTCTATTGTAATATGGCATGAAATTAATTATTGAATAAATAAACCATCATGCAAAACCATACAAACAACCAACAAGCCACAAAACGAGCAGCTATCTAAACCAAGCGAAAGATATACCGTGTAGGAAAGCAAATTTCACTACTTGGTATCTTACATAGAACATGATGGGAAGGTGTATAAAGAAATTCTTCATCTATATTCCACTGCTTTGAGGATGAGATTAACCTCCAAAAGTCCTCTAATAGTAATTCTGGCACGAAGGAGGATGATGTTAAAAGAGTTCTGTATATGTTTGCCTTTCAAATAGTTTATCTTAACTTGGGCTTGAAATACTTGCCTTTCAAATAGTTGAAATACCTAGGCTTTGGCTTGAAGCCAATGGGTTATGGTATTCTATATTGGGGCCAATTGAATAGTAAAGTTGAATGTCGCATTCACTTTTGGTGTGATATTTGGTTATCCCAGGGAGGTTGGCTCACCCTTGTCAAAGTTGTTATATAAGCCATCCCTTGATGAAGGCTCGTTCAAAGGGGTTTTAGAGAAAATTAGAAGGTTATGTTTCAAGTTTTTGTGGCAGGGAAAGCAGGAGAAAGTTGGGTTATCATCGAGCTCGATGGCAACTTATTTCAAAACCCAAGAGAGAAGGGGGTTGGGGTTTGAAACAACTCAACTTTTTTTTAGCAAAGCTATTGCAACAAAGAGTCTTTGAATTTAATCAGAAAGGAAGCACTGTGGCAACGAGTAGTCATACAAAAGTACATTCCTCTGAACTCGCTCTTGGATTGGATTCGGTTGCAAGTGAAAAGCATAGTCAATGTATCCATTCATTGGAAAACAATGGTATTATCTTTTCCTCTTGTTGGCACACATTTAGCTTGGAGGATGGGGAATGGTTCTCAGGTAAGAATTAGCGAGGACGCCATCATGGACTGTGAAAATTCAGTTTTCCTATTAGAGGATCTAGTACAACAACAACATGCACTGTTATTCTTCTATTTAAATCAAGTCGTCGATGTTGCGAGCACTGACATTTGGCGTCATGGGTAGATGAGAATGGTTCAGTTGGGTTTGGCGAGAGATTCTATTGTTCAAATGAAGGATGAACAAGATAGATTAATTTGGAATAAAAACAAGGAGTGTGGACTTTCTATTGCAAAGCTCGAGTAAAAGGTTGCATTGGCTTTTGTCGTCAATGAGTCAATTTGGTGGTGGGACAAAATCCGGAAGGTACATTCCACCAGAAAAAAATAACTTTTCATGTGGTTGGCCATCATGAACAAAGTTCCCACTTGGGATTACATCAAGAGGAAAGGTCAATGCTGTCCCAATATCTACTTGCTTTGTAAATCGGATAAGAAATCGATGTTACGTTTGTTCACTAGGTGCACATATACTTTACAAGTTTGGAAGGATGTCAGCAAATGTGTTGGACACAGTAATGTAATGCAGTGGAACAATGTTGAAGAAGGGCTGAGGAATTGGTTCAATAAAAAGGAGGGGAAGATCTTTCGTGCTATCTGTTTTTTACTTTATGGGGTATTTAGCTTGCCCGTAATTCCACTACTTTTGAAGATTGATACCTTGAGACCTTCCAAACAACTTCCCAGATTTGGTCGATTACGCATTTTTTCAAATCTCAAGGAACTATTCCTACGGCTCAGGTTGTTGTGGAAGTGATGGTGGACAAACTTCATCATTGGGGCTTCTTTTTATAGTGCCTATTAGGGCAAGAATTCGATCTGTGGAATCAGAAGAGTTCTTTATTTAAAGGACACTTGTTATTTCCAATTTAGCGCAAATATTGGACTTGGCACCAATAATAAAGCGAAGTTGTTAGCTCTCCAAGCTCTGCTTAAACTTGTTGGTTCAAAGGCCATTACTTCATTCAGGTTTTCAAGGACTCGTCTTTGGCTATTAATTGTATGCGCAATGAACAGAGAATTCATGATATTTCTCTACATTCCTTAGTTCAACATGTTGAGGAGATTTTGTCTCTTTTTCCTCATATCTCTTTCATGCATGTGTTCAAGGAGCTAAACAAAGACACCGATCCCCTTACTAAAGCTGGGAGTATACTTGATTGGGATCGGTTGCGCATTAAAGAATATGAAGATGGTAACCTCTCAGGATATTTGTTGGATCATTGATATTTCCGCAACGACTTAGTAGTTTTTTATTTATCTTGAAGACTAAACTGCAGTTCTTTTCAGCTTGTTGACAAGCTAAACAGTCATCTCGATCGAGCAAGGTGAAAATGATAATCTAAATGAAGATAGGAAGTCTGATCTTCCCAGGAATATATCTGCTAAATTTTGGTGAAGCCTTCCTGTTGGAAGATAAGGCAGTTTTTTTGTAATCACATGTATTTTTGGTTCTTCGATGAATAAAATAATACAATTTATAGAAAAAAAAACATAAGATGGTATAATTATATGCATTGACTGGTCACCATCGTTTATAGGTCATGTCTCTTCGTTAGGTCATTACCTTTCAGCTAAGATATGACCCTTCACTCAATTATTATTATTATTGATGTTTGTTCCATTACACATAACTTACCACATGAACCCTTCCATTGAAATTTCTAACCTATATTCCTTCAAAATAACATATGCAAAGGAACCCTCGGACACTCGAGCAGATATAGGTATTGTTGTAACTATTTTTTAGTGGGATTCTCCATGGTATCTACTGGGTTTTTAGCATCACCATTTTTGTGGTTGTTTGACAACTTTTGCTTGGTGTCCCAATTTTCTCTATTCATGGACAATCATATGTTATTTAAATCTTATCACCTAACTATGTTGATGATTGTAGCTCGGATAGGTACTTTTGCATAGGCCAAGTGTCAAGCATGTAGGAATTGTCTAGATCACCTTTCTAGGTACTTGCTCGAGAGAGCAAGTGACTTGTATCTCTTTCCTAAGTCTAACTTAGAAAAAACATATTATTAACTTAATGTTGGCTAATAACTAAAACAAACTGAACTTAAGATTAAGCCACATCCGTTGATCCTAAGTGAGGCTTGAGATCTAATCTTAGTGATCGATCACTTTGGAGATCTAGGGTTCTGGTTTTGCTCATTGAGAAGATATAAAAGGAAGCCTAAGGAGAGGAGGAGGCATATAACAATCACAAAAAATGAATGGTATCTCATTGGGTGGTTGAAAGACTTTCAAGCAAGTGTGTGAGTGCAGGGACAGGGTCAGAGGAAAGGAACAAGGGGTAGCTGAGGGTTAGCAACCACCAAGATCGAAGGACTGATTTTGAGGTGTGAAGGCTAGCATTCTGTCATTGTATTTTTCCTCAATGGGCCATTATCGCAGGACGGGCGCCCAAGATTTTTATTCTTTATAAAAATCATATGTTGCTGGTTTCTCCCCGTTGGGGTTTTCCAGGATAAATCTAAATGTCAAATGTGTGTGATTTCTTGTTTATTTTCTGCTGCATAATAGTTAGGAACTCAGTATATTTTATTTCATAATTATTGGAACAGAAGATCAGATTTAGGTTCAGTAAAAACTAACAGACTATTCAGACCTCTAATATAATCCTTTTCATATCCTACAACAGTAGAACTTTACAAAATATAAGCTGGTCATGCAACACAGAAAATGCTCATTAGGAACACTGCTAGATGGGTAACGGTTTAGTGCCAATTTAATCAACCTTCATGCAACAAAGGAAAACGAGCAATCAACATCTTTGAAGTATGGAATGCCACATTCTTGCAATGGGAACTTGGAAGTATGCAATGGGAAGTATGCTGACAGACCACGCAGGCAAGTCATATGTCAAATACTGAATGGTGACAGTTATATCAGATCTAACATCCCTGTTTGAAATAAAAGCAGGACACAGCCCCTGTTTTCATCTAAAAACATGTGCATGTAGCATCATCCAAGCTTAACTTTTCGATCATGCAAATTCAAAATCTTTGGCAGTGAACAACATGCATTGTCCCCATAAAACGAAGTTCATACAATATTCCAAGTACAAAGGAATTCTCCTAATGTACAAAATTTTAGTGTTATGCACCTCGGCTAATAGTCTAACACTAACATGCCAAATCTTAAATACCTCCTGAGAAGGACCTAATGAGAAATTTTCAGGTTTTCGCATAATCAAGGCATTGCTACTGAGCTTGATTGCCACTAAGATCTTCTTCTGAAGGCTGTGGCTCCTCTTGCTCGTCTCCATTAGTGCCACCTTTGTTTCGTGTACAACAATTGTTAACCAAAATTTATATGAAAAGGTCATGGACATTTAAAATTTTATACATTCATTTAACCACCATCACATCCATAACAAATAATGATGAAAGTTTACAAATAAAAAATAAAAGTTACTTACAGTTCTCTAAATCTCTGAATAACTCTTGGAGGCACATTTTCATGTTATTCTCTTCGCAAATTATTGTTTCCCGCGAATTTACTTCTCCAAATAATGTAATCAAATTGGATAGCTTGTCCATGGCTGTAGGTGATATTTTCAAAGATGAGCAATGATATATTTTTAAGACACTGACAGTATTTGACAATATTTGTTCATTCCACATTCCATTGGTAAACCTGCCATAGGCTCTAACATAGGTAGATGTTGCAAAACTAAATCTCTAACATTGTAAATCCACTTGCCCTTCCTGAACTCCCAGTTCCCAACCCTTCAAATTAATCAACTCAAGCATTTTTTATGAACTTTATGTTGCTAACGGTTCCAAAGGGAAGAGCCCCATTAGAAGCTCTCAACAATATAATTCAACTTTTTCAAGATGCTGAAACTTGCAATTGGGCAGACTTGACCCAGGGTAACAAGCCATGATGAAACTATGTAGCTTCTTCATGCGCGCCATGTCGTAGGGAAGATCCATCATTACACCACATATATTTTCCGTGTACTTCAACCATAAGTGCCTCATCTCCAGCCAAGTTCCCATTATGCCTTCTTTCATTATTGACTTTTATTCCTGGTTCCAATCTTGGAGATACAGCATAGACCCTTGAAATTCCAAACATTTGCAGGTGCTTCAGCGTCCACACTTAATCCAAGAGTCACCATGAATATTGACTTTTATTCCTAGTTCCAATCTTGGCCATACAGCAATGTCAGATTTTTGAGACCCTTGAAATTCCAAACATTTGCAGGTGCTTCAGCGTCCACACTTAATCCAAGACTCAAGAGTCACCATGAACATAGTGTGTTCAATGCAGTAAGTTTGGAGATTTCATGTGGAATCATCCATAAGTTCAAACATCCATTTAAATTAAGATATTTGAGATTTTTAAGCCCTCCAATATTAGATGGCAATGATTCTAGATATCTATAGAATGAAAATGTTAAAAAATTGAAGTTTAGAAAGATGGCATATCTCTTCAGGCAAATCCTTGATTCTGAGATCACATAATGTGAGGAACTCAAACATTCTCAGTTGCTCCAGATAGGTTGGCATTAAAAATACTGGCGTCTTGGAAAGATTGAGAACTTGTAGAGAGATCATGCTGACCAAAAGTCCTAATGGAACTTCTCTAATTATATTAGAGATTAACATGAGACTCACAAGTTTTCAGCATCTGAACTCCGTAGGCATGGTGAGTATAATTAGATACAAGTGATATCCTCTTGTGATTTACATCCTGGATCTGTAGAAAACTTTGCAAATTTTGGCATACTATGTAAAAAGAACTCTCCTGCTTCTCACCAATATAAATTGCCATGTCACTAACAACATTATCGTGAATTCTCAGACGGCAATCTCTCTAGAATTCTTAGATCATGTTATGTTTAACACTCTGAAACAAACCACGATCTACAAGAAGTTTTTCATGGGTACACCCAATGGCCATGCCCAATAAATGGGTTCCGTTTTTGCTGCTAACGAGCCCTTAGGCAATCTGCATTTGTACTAATTTGTCCACATCAAGGCTGCATCTCCCGGAGACATAGCACAAGAGAACAAGCACTTCTTGACGTTTGAATGAGGCAAAGCATCATAGCGCCATCGTAATCGATGATAGAGTTCTTGATCAAGGAGAGCATGAGAATGTGGAAAAGATGGATCTGAGGGTTTCATCAAAGATAAAGAATTCTTCCACTCATCTACAGTGCTTTTGCCCTTCATTGCTGCGGCTACTGCAGTTAATGTAAAAAGCAAACCCAAGGCTGCATCTCCCGGAGACATAGCACAAGAGAACAAGCAATTCTTGACGTTTGAATGAGGCAAAGCTTCATAGCGCCATCGTAATCGATGATAGAGTTCTTGATAAAGGAGAGCATGAGTATGTGGAAAAGATGGATCTGAGGGTTTCATCAAAGATAAAGAATTCTTCCACTCATCTACACTACTTTTGCCCTTCATTGCTGCGGCTACTGCAGTTAATGCAAAAAGCAAACCCTCATACTCACCCGCAACACAGTGTTCCAACTCCAAAAGAAGAGGGCCCTCTTTGAAAGCTATTCTAGTAAACAACATCCATGCCTCGTCTGGGGTTGCATTTCAATGGACTTTTCTGTATCAGATCCTTCCTCGAGTAAAAAATAAGATCTCACTATGTTCATCTGGTTCTTGCAGATCGAGTCATTCCACAAGTCGTGCAATACCAGATGAAATTTTTCGGCGTCCACAACAGGTAATCAAGGAATTTATAATCTTGAGAAACTGTGACCCAAATAACATCTGGGAGGACATTACCAAATTTAAAGCTGCTAAGCACCCTACCTAAAACAAATATACGAAAGAAAATACATGATATGGACGGATCGGTCCTATTCTCTCCCGGAACCAAGCCATGAGCGGCTGCACATGCCAAATCGACCCATCATCCATCCAGTAAGCTGGATAGAGGATTGACAGACCAGGTTGTGGCAAAAAACCATCCACTTTCAAAACACAATGAAATATTCAGGAAAAACGGAAAAGATTTAGACCTTACAGCATTGTGAAGATCAGGCTGTAAACATTTTGTAGCTGCTGTAAATGGGTTTGTAAAGAATCATTCCTGCCATTTCAAAAAGGGCATTTGATCTGATCTGACAAACACAAGAATGGAAAAATCACAATTACAGGGTTTGTTAAAGCCCTTGACTAAAAGTCTGTATCCGGCTATGAAAAATATGCAATTTCAGGAGAGGTATTTTGCTCTATTTGCATACTAGATGGTCTTAACAGATACTCCGACACGTATCTTCCGAATAAAATTGCAATCTTATTTTAATTTCACTGTCCAAAATATGGTTACCATACAAATGACGAAGAAAAAGCTTTGAAAATCAAATGTAACCGGGGTGTTAATTGCCCGCTTATCTCCAGTTTTGAGAACACTGAATTTATTTATGAATTCATAATCATGATTTGATCATTATAAAATCTAGATTTCTTAAAAATAAGATTAATATATTTAGGTCAAAAAGTTGCCACAAAGTTGAAAATAGTCTTATGTTTAGATTTCTTTGTTAATTACCTTTATTTCATTAAAAATAAAAATGGAAGTTTATCTTTGTCTTCATCAAAATTATTTCAAATAACTAGACCTTATTTGTCTTTAGATTATGATCTTGTTTTTCTTAACTCTAGATAGATCAAGAACTATTTAGAAATCTATTTACAATATCCAAAAATTAAAGCCAAGTTCTAAATCAATGGGAATTTTGACTACATGTATCATTAGAATTTTAAAATTGAATAGAAATTTGAAGTTTGCTACAAGAATATATGATTTAATTCTATCTAGACTAGACTAGGAATCAATGGATGTATGGTGAGAGAATTTGATGAAGACCATGAGATATACATTCATTTTCAAGTCAACAACACTCGAGGTTTTTAATGAACTACCGCAATATTCTAATAAAAAACTTAATAGCTCACCCAAATGAGATGCAACGACGATATCTAAAATGAATCAATGAGAACTTAGCTCAAAAATTAAAACTAAGTTATGAATCAATGGGAATTTTGACTACATGGATCATTAGATTTCTAAAATTGAATAGAAATTTGAAGTTTGCTACAAGAATATATGGCTTTACTTCTATCTAGACTAGGAATCAATGGATGTATGGTGGGAGGATTTAATGAAGATTGTGAGATATAATTTCATTTTCAAGTCCACGACAATCAAGGTTTTTAATGAACTTTCACAATATTCTAATAAAAAACTCAATGGCTCACCTAAATGAGATGCAATGATGATATCTAAAACGAATCAATGGGAACTTAGCTCAAAAATGAAAACTCAGTTCTAAATCAATGGGAATTTTGACTACATGTATCATTAGATTTCTAAAATTGAATAGAAATTTGAAGTTTGCTACAAGAATATATGGCTTTACTTCTATCTAGACTAGGAATCAAAGGATGTATGGTGGGTGGATTTGATGAAAACCATGATTTTTACATTCATTGTCAAGTCAACAACAATCGAGGTTTTTAATCGATGTATTGGTTGAAGATCCAGGTTGGAATGCGAGGAACTGATTGGCCTGCACGAGCATCTCGAGGTGATCTGCACCTTCGTGCATGCCCTGCTCCTCCTCGTGTAGCGAAAGACTTCGTTGGGCAGCCTCTGCATGCAGCTATGTCCTCTGGATCGTGACTTTTGCAGGCGTCCTCTGCTCTGATAAGAGTCGATCTGCACCTGGGTTCTGAGATCTGCATGCAGGATGTGATTTGGCTCTGGAATTGAGCGAGATCCAGATCTGGTGAGATCATTAGCCAATGGGAACGGAGGTGGGCGGGTTGCCCAATGTCAATTTCGCAGAAGTTTTTGAAAAGCTGGTAGCCGATCAAGGCAAAAAGACCTCTAAGGGAACCCCTCTGAAGTTCGTCAAACGAATCGAGGATGTTTCAGTTGTAACTCTACCACCGAAGGACACAATCTGGGTGGCCCTTTATCTGGTAGAGAGTGCGTTGATTGGGAAATTCACTGGCCTTTGGTCGTCCCCAAAATCCACGGAGAACTGGGTCCAGAGGAACTGGAGACCCTTGATCTCAAAAAATGTAGCTTCTTACTCAGTCGAGAGAGGTTACTTCCTTTTCGACTTCGAAGCTAAGGAGGACAAAGATCTTATCTTCCACAACGGACCCTACTTCATGGGCCCACAAGGACTTTACCTGAATAACTGGACACCAGACTTCGATCCCAAGGCAGACATTCCTAAGGTTGTCCCAGTCTGGGTCAGGCTCCCAAATCTCCCAATGCATTGCTGGAATCCAAATTCGCTCAAAGAGATTAGGAACATGCTAGGAAGGTATATAGATATGGCAAGTCCAAAAGATCAATACGCTTATGCGCGCATCTGCGTTGAGATGGATCTATAAGCCGGATTATCGGAGGCAATCAAGCTCATTGTATGGAACTGGTTCACTATCAAAAGCTGGACTACGAGCAACTCCCTTTAAAATGTAGAGGGTGCCATGAATACGAACACTTCTTCCCTAACTGCCCGAAGAAACTAGAAGACTAGCAAGAAAAAGAGGAGGGATGGAAACTGAAAAGGAAGAACAAAACCAAAGCTAAAGCTGGAGAAATGCAAAGGAAAGAAGGGGGGGGGGAAGGCACACAGTAAATCCATGCCGAAAGGTAAGGACAATGAGGAAAGGAGCGGGACTAGTGGCACAAAGGAGAAAACCAGCAGTGGGGAGGAGAAGGAGCAAGAAATAGAGGCAGTATTACTAGATCTGCCTGAGAACATCACCCCTTCAGACTTAGGGGAGGCAGTAAAAGAAGGGGGGAATCTGGAAAGGTTAGAAGAGGAATCAGATGACAAGGGAGAGGAGGAAGAGGAAGGGGAAATAGAGATGGCTACCCCAAGCACGAAGAAGGCCAGAGGAAGAAGATCCACCAAGGAGGTGCATGAGCAAGCCACCTACAAGGATAAGCTGCAAGGTTCACAATTAACTTTGGAAAAACTACTTCGAAACTCCAGAAATACGAGGCAGACAGGGTATCACTAGAAGGGGATGCCCGCACCCACTAAAAGTAAGTAATGAAGGTCCTCTCCTAGAACTGTAGAGGTCTGGGAAGCAAAGATAAGGAAGAAGCAATGAAAAATTTGATAAGATTAGTCCAACCAGACATCATGCTGATCTAGGAGACCAAGATGGAGACAGATATGTTTCTCCATGTAAGTGCAAAATTCTAGAAGAAAGGAGGGAAAACAACAATCAACTCAAGGGGTGCCTTCGATGGAATAGGTACACTCTGGGACGACCAGAAATATGACCTTCTTGAAATCAATCAAAATCAGCATTGGATTGTTACTACATTGCTGCAGAAAGACACTGACACTCGGGTAAGACTCTTTAACATTTATGTGCCTACTACTTATGCTGAAAAGAAAATTTGTTGGAATCTTATTCGGGATGAAAAAAGCAATCTGATGGGCAATGTCATCTTAGCTGGTGACTTAAATATCATCTTAAATCAGGAATAAAAGAGAGGAGGCTCAGTGGCCAAGGATCCTTTCAGGGAGCATGTTGATGATTTAATTTTGGACTGGGGGCTATTAGATATCATTCCAGCCAAAGGGAAGTATACTTGGAACAATAAAAGATTGGGGCTAGGGCATATCGTCGCCAGGTTGGATCGCTTTCTAGTCTAAGACTCCTTTCTCTTGCTGGAAGTGAATTCCTCCTCTAAAATCCCAGCATTTGTAGGATCAGATCACAAACCTATTTTGCTCGATATGTGGAAAGACCAGAACCTTGGTCCTATACCTTTTCACTTTAGTCCTTTGTGGATCCCTCACAACGTTCAGAAAGGTTGTTGCTGAAGCTTGGAATGCTTCGGTCACGGGCTCTCCATTTTTCATCTAGGAAGAAAAGTTGCGCAGAACTAAGTGGGCGCTCAAAGCCTGTGCAAAAACTCTTGAAACTCCAAGTATTAAAAAAGAGAAAGCTATGCTGAAGCTTGAGACTCATCAAATCACCATGGAGACTAAATTCATGAATGAGGAGGACCAGAGCAAAGAAATCAGACTACAGCAAGAGCTCTATGCCGCATGCAGACAGGAGGTTGCGCAAGGGAGCCTGAAGTCTAGGTGTCTCTAGATCCAAGCTAGAGATTGGAACTTGAGGTTCTTTCACAAATAGGCTGAGTCGAAGAAAAAATTCAAATCGGTGAAGGAGATCCAAGCTCAGGATAAAGTAATTAGTGATTTTGAAGATATCAAAGCTGAAGCTAGTCGCCACTTCAGCAATATTGACACTGCAGAGGACAGTCTAATCGTTGATGGAGATATTATGGATCTAATTCCAAATCTAATTAGAAGAAAGGACAACGAGAATCTGGTTAAGAGTGTCACGCTTAAAGAGATCAAAGAGACTGTGCAGGACATGAAAGATGATAAATCCTCGGGTCCAGATGGATTCAATGCAACCTTCATCAAAGCCTGTTGGGATATCGTCCAGAAGGACCTATTTAAAATGGTGAAAAAGTCTCAGAATTGTGACAAAATCGGTGGCAGTACTAACTCAGCCTTTCTAGCTCTGATTCCCAAAGAGAAAGACACGAGCTCCTTCGACAGATTCTGCCCTATCTCCCTGTGCAATATTGGGTATAAGATTATCACTAAATTAATGGCTAAAATACTTAAAGATATACTGCTTCATATCATTCTGGAGAACCAAGGTGTGTTTATTAAAGGCAGAAGAATCTGGGATAATATAATCCTGGTCTAGGAGGCAATTCATTCCAGCCTCAAGAATGGCAAAAAAGGTATGGTGGTGAAGATTGACCTAGCCAGTGCGTTTGATAGAGTCTCCCATGCCTTTCTTCTTAGTGCAATGGCAAGATATGGCTTCGATCGAAGCTTCATCAGATGGGTCAAGGCCTGTATCAGCGTGCCCTGGATCTCTCCTCTCATAAACGAAAGAGCGACTAGATTCTTCCAAGCCTCGAGAGGACTGAGGCAAGGTTGTCCGTTATCGCCTCTGCTCTATGTAATCCAGGCTTTCGTTCTCAGTCTCCAACTCGAGAAAGCTAGGAGAGATCAGGATTTAATAGGCATTCGTATAGCCCGAGGAACTAAAAGCATCAATCATGCTTAGTTTGTAGACGACACAATTATGCTTGGAGGAGCAAGTCAGATCATAGCCAGAAGTTTCAAAGCTAAATTGGATCTCTTTTGTCAAGCTTTGGGGAGCAAACCTCAAGAAAAGTGTGATTTATAGTTGGAACATCAATCTGAGAGAGATGTATGGGATATCTCAGATTCTTGAAATTGAAGGAGCTTCTAATTGGCACTCATTTAAATATCCGGGGATTCCTATTTTCAGGAATAAGCCTAAGTGCTCGGACTGGAATCTGCTAATTGGAAAACTCAGAAACAAAATCTTGGCCTGGGGTACGAATTGGTTAAACTTGGCTAGGAAATTGGTTATGATAAAATCGGTCCTCAATAGCTACCTGCTCTATCAGTGCTCTATCTTACTAGCTTCGACCAAAATCTTAGCAAAGCTAGAGTGTATGTTGAGATCCTTCCTCTGGCAAGGAGGGAAGAACGGAGAAGGGAAATTTTTTTCCTTAGTCAGCTGGAAGAAAATAAAAATGCCCTAGATGGAAGGAGGCCTCAATCTCAAAGATCTGAAATTCCAAAATCTAGCTCTGGGAGCTAAGCTGTTGTGGAAGCTGGTTGATCAAAAGCCATCCTGGAGTAGCAAGGTGATCTGGAAAAAAATCTTCAACGAACCAAGACTTCGGTGCCTGGAATCAACTTCAAGAAGCATCAGTGGATCCCCCATCTTCATGCTCTGTAAGAAGGCGATGCCAAAATTCAAGGACGATCTGCATTGGGTGTCCGACAATGGTAAGAAGATTACAATTTGACAAGACTCAGTCTTGGGGAAACCATTACCTCCTCCACTCCCAGCTCTCAGAAAGTGGCTTGATAGAAACATAATTTCCATGATTTGGGATGTATCCCAATGGGATCTGGAAGCTCCCTTCAGGTGGATCGGGTGGAAATTGTCGGAATGTCGGGTGGAGATGGAGGGAGAGAAACATCAACTTCTGGATTATCTTTTAGGTATGGCTCCGATGGCTAGAGATATCAAGGATCGTCGAGGCTGGGGAAGTTCTGGGCTCTACACCTCGGCTATGGGTTACAGATTTTATCCGACAATCCCTAGCGTTGCCAATAACCCTGCGAGTTGGAAGACGTTGTGGGAAGCCCCTACGCTGCCCAAAATCGACTATTTCTATTGGACATTGCAGCACAGTAAGATCCTGACGGGAGACAATTAGGAAAAGCGTGGAATAAAGGGCCCATTTAGATGACCTCTGTGCCGAGCCAATTCTGAATCCATTGCGCACATGTTCTTCTTCTGCCAATTCGCCAGAGAGGTGTGGGATAATCTCATCAATCCATGGTTCGATCAGGTGAATTTTTCGGTTAATGTTCAACATTGGTTGGTGAGTTGGGAAAAGGATTACAATGGCGACTTGGTGAATAAAAAGGGTAGGAATCATAGTTGGTTGATGCTCCCCAAACTGGTTTGCTGGCATTTATGGATAGAGTGTAATCATAGGCTCTTTTAGAACTAGGAGCAACTGCCAAGGAAAATAGTGACTAAAACACAGGCCCTTATGGGTGAGATCTTAAAAGTCAATCAGATTGCCAGGAATAAAACCAGGATTGAGGAAAACGAGCTTAAGTGGATGCAGTCTTTTAATGCTTCAGATATCAACATTGATCCTACTCCAAAGAGGTTGGAGATTTGGGAAATTAGACTAGATACGTCCCAATTTGGGAATTGGTTGAAAGAAAAAAGGTGTTTAAATTGTTTTTTGATGGCACCTCAAAGGGGAATCCAGGGATGGCGGGAGGTGGGGGGATCATTATCAGTCCTAAAGGGAGAAAAGAAGTGGAATATTTATGGAATATTGGAACTGATTCCAATAATATGGTTGAAGCATACAGGTTGTGGCAACGTATCAAGCAGTTGAAAGTGAAAGGAATTGAGAAAGCTATGGTCTTTGGAGATTCCCAGTTATTAATTCAGGTGTTGAATGGAGCAATCCAGGGTAGGAACTTGAGGCTGACCAAGATGATTAAAAGAATTAAGGCTTTTTCTAAGTCCTTCCGGCGACTAGAATTCTTCCATGTTCTTCGTGAGCTAAATGATGGGGCAGATAAAGCTGCTAATACGTCAATGGACCTGAATAAGAATGAGTTGTCGGTTAATCTCCTTTTATCTTCGGATCTCCCTCCTTAGGTTCATAGGTTGCTGCTCTTCTGTCTGTGGGTTGTTCCGAACCTGTTTTTAAGAGAAGTTGTAGATTTTCAGAAACTGGTTTTGTATAAAACCAGTTAGATGTAACTTGTTATTCTCATCTTTTATAAAATATAACCACTTCTGTAAAAAAAACAATTGAGGTTTTTAATAGACTCTCACAATATTCTAATAAAAAACTCAATGGCTCATCCAAATGAGATGAAATGATGATTTCTAAAAAAACCTCCCAATGGCCATTATTTATGACAAAATAGAGACTTGTAGTTATGTCTCAAGACATTTTTACGGGTTATCAATATAGTTAATTAAACGTTAGAAAGCACTTATTTAAATGGAATCAATAATCCATAGTTTAAGAGAGGATCATCTCATCAACAATTTGTCGATAGTAATTATTCACGAGCTTTGCTTAGTATATCATTTCTTAAGGTATATCTTTTAGAAAACATTATTGTGACCACTTCTACTACTTAGCTAACATAACATTACTCACCTACAAATATGATGCCTTGCTCACCTACCAATATGATGCCATGTTATTGAAGTAAAACTTCTTAAGGACTTCCAATTACCCAAGAATAACATTGATGTTAAATAATCTAATACATGGTCCCATTGTATATGGGAATAACTTGAGATAAATAATGTTAATATGAAAGAGAATATGAAAAACTTTATAATAATAATATAAAAGTAATAACAAATAATTAAATTTGCATATTGCAAAGAAACTTGGTATTTTCCAATTTATAGATTTTCTTCAAGTGTAAAGGAAGTAGTCTAAAAGTTATATGATTTTGACATTTTTCAGCTATTACCATTAGAATTCAATTATATAATCTTTGAATAAGTTGAAATTCTTCTTTGCTAAAATTATATTTTTGAATGCATAAATAGATTTAACATCCTCAAATATATCTATTACACTTAAATTGTTTAATATCAACAACTTATATTTGCAATTACCATAATTATTTTAAATTCTTTTCTAAATTTTGAATAAAATGATATATATATATTCAAATCATAACATATTTAGACTATTATATTACAAATTGAAAATAAATTTTAATATCGGTTAACCTTGAATTTGAATAATTATGTCCCCGACAGGGAATATATATATGATTCCGGCAGGTAGATTAATTCAGTCGGTAGGTTCAAATTTTTTTATTTTTAAATGTTTTTGCTATGGTTTAGAATAATTTTTATTTTTTTAATTTTTTAAATTTTGATTTAACTTGGCTCTTATTTTTTTTCTGTATAGGTGACGCCAATATGGGATTTTGTGTCCCAAGACCCGCCGGCGAGTTGTTCTAAGCCAACATTGTGATAATTATTATTCCCTGCCACCCTTTTATTGTAGATTTACCTTCTTCTGACAATACAATACACAAAGGCAAACTGCAACGTTCTCACTTGAGCGACGCCTGGCAATTGTTTGGTACAGACAATGGAGATGCATGCAGTCCATTACTCTGATGCTCTAACAGAGATTTTGTAGCTCCTGTCTAGCTGCATGCAATTGATGTGCATGCAACACTCCACCTAGACAAGGCCATGGCATCACCAACGAAGCTCCCTTTCTTCATTTTTGCTTTTTATAGTCATGCATATGTTAATGGAAATAGTAACCACCACGACTGTTTTCAATGGAGTGCCAGGGAATCGAAAGCGCCCTTAGTGCCGCTGCTTTTGGTACGAAGAAGAAATTGAATACGCTGGTGTTTCGGGCTAAATAGGTAAATTTTGTAAACCTGCCAATTGAATTGTAATAACTTACAATTAATTTTTGTATGGCAGAGATTTCCAAGCTTGAATGTGTGTGTGTGTGTGTGTATAAACAATTACTTTTTTCACTGAATAATGAATATTATTGTCTTTGCAGCCTTAGCAATTACCAGGATATAGTGTTGCTCGATACAAAACCATTCGGTAAGGTAAATATAGGCAGTACACTATCAAAAAAAAATATAAAATAAAGATTGTGAATTACCTTTTCTCTGAACGTCAATAAGCCTTGTTTGCTCTTGCGGACAAGCGCTTGTTATAGACTGAAAGTTGCATAGCGCAGTTTATCTATCACAAATTACTAGCGGTGTTAGTCTGTCACCTAAAGTAAGTAATTAAGTAATTTGTTGTTGTCAAGTAATTTGCTGTCAACAGGAACATTTATTCTCTTAGCTAGTGGTGTTCTTAGTGATAACGTGTCTAATGTGTCAATGGCCGCAAGGAAGTCCGCAACCCCTTGTACTTTAAAAGGTGTATCTAGATGACTTCAAAAATTCATGGAAAAGCTGGCTGGTAAGCTGAGATAATATTTCAGAAAAGTAAAACTAGCTTTGTAATTAGAATATTTAGCAATTATGTTCGAAGGTGTAACATGTATGCAAAATTAGTTATGCAAGATATATTTAAAATCTCCTACTGGGGCTATCTAATGGTTCAAAGGCAAATGAGTTGATTGATCACGCTGGGAAATTGTCTTCTTTGGGCTTCTCATTAGATATTAAGTTTCACTAGTGCTAAAGGCACCTTAATTTAAGAGAATGACCTTTATGGAAGTGTAAGACGCAAGTGTCAGGAGGATCCCGGTGTGGGCAAAACATCTGGGTTTGGTGTGTTCTATTATCCGCTTCAATAGACTCTATCATCAGGATAGGTCCAGCTGGTTAGGTATCAGGTATAGATTCCTCCGGATAATGAGTTATCACAAATAAGTTATTGGCTATATAGTTTCAAAAATGTTTTTATTCTTTTCACTGTAAATTAATGTTTAACGATGGAATTTCATAAAACTGTTAAAAAATTATGATAAAATCTATTAGAAAAAGTAACATCAATAAGAACAACCTCAAGAGATCGAGTTTCTATTTTACTTGATTCATTGAACAAATTATGTAAGAAGTCATCGTCTTTTGTCTGATAAATTTATCGGTGGAAACTAAATTAAATCTATCAATCTCAATTCGAAATTGATGCACCATTATGCAATTTTGCTTCTTTTACTGGTCATAACGTTTCGAAGGGAAAGTGGGTTTGAAGAGCATTCGAGTGAACCATTCGGATATAGCCGTGCTTGATATAAAACCATTCGGCAAGACAAATATACTACGGAAGCAAGACAAATATACGCAATACATTATCTAGAAATATATAAACTAAACATTGTGAAATACATTTTCTCTAAACATCAATAAGGCTTGGCGTTTTCATCATGATCTGTGATTTCAGGCTACATTAATTTATGGTTTTTTTGTTTTTATTTTGAATTTGTATGGACTTAAATAAAACGTTGCTTCCAAGATGTTGTTGATTTTTTCAGCAAATACCGTGTTGTGAAAAGAGAAGCCCATTATGGAGGCGGTCACTGTCGCGAAGTAGGTATAACTTGTGGTGTGGATCAATTAAGGGTTAATAACACCCTTTGGATAAAAAATTTGCTATCTTACATTGTTTAATTAGGAAGAAATCCCATAACTCCTTTGTAGAACTGATCTTTTTAATTGAGGAAGTATTCAAATCGATGTATGTATAAACTAATCCTTTTATGGAATTATCGTGGTAGCCTCGTCGAGCATCAAATCTGCGCTGGTAGATTGGATACATCGAGTTTTGTTTATTTTGTTTATTTTGTTTATCAAATCTGCCCTTCATTAAATTTTGTTTATTTTTATAATTTTAATTAATACATATATATAAGGAGATCACTAATAATATGTTTAAATATAGCCCCAAGAGTTAGCTCAATCGGTCGAGTACTCGTAGTTAGGCCTCCCAGCATGTGAGGTCGCGGGATCCATTCTCATCGACTCTCTTGGGGTTAGGCACGCAGCGGCCGCGGGTGTGAGGCCCCTTCGAGTGGGTCCGCCAGAAATTATTCTGTGGATGTAGCCCGTCGGTCAAGCCGACGCGTGAACCACATTGAAAAAAAAATGTTTAAATATATTTTTGTTTTTGTTTTGAAAATACTTTATATTTATATTTTTACATTAAAATATATCAATACTTTGCATTTATATAAAATCAACCTAATTTATTTAAAATCTAAGGTATATTTAGATTACATAATCCATACATTTATATAAAATTAAGTTATTTTTAGATTACATAATCCATAAGAGTAGCATGTCAAAACAATTATGTTTAGATTGCATAATCCATAAGAGTATTTGGGTGAGTGCACAAAGATGAGGGTCTCTTTTGGCGCGTTAGATGCAATAGAAAACTGAAAAAACAGACATCCATCAACTTGCATGGATATTTTGAGACACTTACACAATGAATCTTACGATGAGTAAAACACAAGAAATGTAGGAAATTGAATGACCTTTCCAAATATATAATTTTTTTCTATTGAAAATGCTGTTAACTATCTGAAGTTAGATATTTTTTAACGGGAACTTTTTTATTTTTTGGACAAATTTTAAGGTATATGTTTTTGTGGGTGCAGCGTCTGAGTGATTAAATGATGGAATAAACTTACGAAAATCGGTATACATATAGAGAACATATAGTACTAGTGCACGACTATGTTTCCAATAATAAATATAATATTTTTTATTTTTTTATTTATTATCTAAGAGATCAAACCTTGAAAACGGTACGTCAATTGTGGGTGCAGCGTTTGAATGTCTTAATGCAATTATTTGGAAATGGGTTTTTTATAGCATGTAGAGCTCGGTGTTCTTTAGTGCACCATACAATTTTTTTTTTTTAAATGGTTGAGAAACGAAAGAGATATGGACGAAACACTAACAGTGTGTTTTTTGAGTTGAGGAGTGATGATAGAAGATAAATAAGAAAAAAATAGAAAAAATAATGTATTCTTGTTAAAATTTACATATTTGGAATCTGCAAAAAAACCATATTTGTTTCTAAAATCTCATAAAAAATGGAGGTGTGCAGCATAATCAGACGAATGGCTAAACACGAGCATATTGAAAATTTGGATATAATGTTGAATTAGCCATGGTTTATCATACTCCAAGGCATATGCATGTTGAATCCGAAGCAAAGTACGAAGCAAACATATAGGCATAAGAATTCCATGCAAGCATGGGTCGAGGCTCAGCCTATCATTTGGAGGGAACACATTTTTGAATTTAAACAAAACGGGAGCGCATTTTTAAATACTATAATGAGTGCTTGTTTTGTCAATTATACTTTTATTATTTTATGTCCCCCCCTGACTCCCTTCTTCCCCCTAACTCTTACTAACCCCCCTCCTCTTCTCCATACCTCTAATCCCCCCTCCTCCTCTCCCTACCTTTAAAATCCACTCCTCTCTCTTCCAAACACCCCACCATGCCATTCGCTCTTGCTCTCTCTCTCTCTCTAATGCTTATGTTCATGATGTTGATGGTGGTGATGATGAGGATGATGATGATGATGTTCACGATGTTAATGGTGATGATGATGATGATGCTGATGATGAAGGTGATGATGATGAGGATGATGATGATGATGATGATGAAGATGATGTTGATGGTGATGATGATGATGATGATGATGATGATGATGTTCACGATGTTAATGGTGATGATGATGATGATGATGATGATGAAGGTGATGATGATGATGAGGATGATGATGACGATGGTGATGAAGATGAAGACGAAGATGATGAAGATGATGATGATGATGATGATGTTCATGATGATGATGAGGATGATGATGTTCATGATGTTGATGGTGATGATGATGAGGATGATGATGAGGATGTTCACAATATTGATGATGATGATGATGAAGGTGATGATGATGATGATGAAGATGAAGACGAAGATGATGAAGATGATGTTGATGGTGATGATGATGATGATGATGATGATG